>CM077810.1:10210064-10810064 GCA_039764185.1 Tamarix austromongolica
AAAGTAGTAAACAGGAAAGTTATAGATATTGATCTTATATTTCCAAACAAAATCAATTCTTCTCAATTGAATCTTGGATGAAAACTTATACTCGAAATACCAAAGGTTGCTTTTGTTATTTCACATGAAAGTTTTGTTTAACCTTTTTACTTATAAAACTTGCCAAAATACCTTATTTTTACTCATTTTCTTCATGATTGATTCCATATAAGTACCTATGGTTTAAGAAATGTTAAATTATCCTTTTGAAAGGAAAATTAATGTAAAGTATGAAGATTAACACCATAAAAATAGGGCATAAAATGCACTTATTAGTTTTGAGGAACCCTAATGAAACAACAAATAAGATCTTCAAATGTTGGTTTTAAAGTAGTTTTGAGGCACCCAATTAAATCATACTTGTTTTTCCAAAATATTAGTTTTATAGTAGTCATTTATGATGTACAATGCCCATTTTAGTAGTAAAACATGAAATATATTATTATTATTTTTACAGAATTTAATAACACCAAAAACATGCTAAAAAACAAAAGGAAATAAGGGAAAAGGTTTTACCAATGTGAAAAAATAAAGAAAAAGTTAGCTAGAAGGTAGAAGCCATGAAACTAAATAATGTTGGCTAAAAAAATCAAAACACAAATAATCAAATGCAAACAACAACTATTGACTACAGTACTATATCAATTTCATACCATTATAGACCTTTTTGAAATTAAAACTTAGTATTATTCTCCATTACACAAAAAAATTCTAAAAAAGAAGAAGCCAAACATAAGCTAAGAGCATCCAGACAACAACCAAAGAATATTCACAATTATCCATCCTTATGATTACAAATTACAACAAATCATTACAAACAACATCAACAACAAACAACAACAAAAAATTAGAAAAAATAAATCCATGTTATGATAAAACTAAGTAAATAAGGCATAATTAATAACAAGACAAAAAAGGTTTATAAAGTCCAAACTAAATAAACAACAACATATACTCATCTTGTTCCCAACAACAATATCAAAGTTAAAAATCATCTAGGTCTTAACAGCAAAATAAAACTCAATACACAACAAGCCTCCTAAATTAGTTTAAATCTAACTAAAATAACAAAAATAACAAATTAAAACTATAATCTTACAACAATTATAGAATATAGGCTTAATATACAAGAAGAAATTGAAAACCTAAAGCATTGAAAGTTACATTACAAATCAATTATGCAAAAATATTTGTATAAAAAAAATCAAAAGTACCCCTAGGAACCTATGAATTAGAAATCAAAGTTGTTCTTGCGATATGAAAAGTGAAAGAGGGAGATCAAAAGGAGATTAGGGAGAGAGAGAGAAAGGGTTAATATTTAAAATCAAAGTTAAAGGAAAGACAAACTTACCAGTTTGATGGGCAGGACATGATGATGTGTGTTGTATTATTTACCTTTATTATCTAAGAGTAAGAATAATTGCATCAAGCATTGAGTGGAGCAGATCTTCTCTATCATTAGAGTTAGGAGTCGAGTGAGATTGAGATTTGAGACTATGAGTCAAATGAGATTTTAGAGTTATTTGACAAAAATAAGAATTGAGGCATTAGGGTAAGGTAGTGGTCAGATTAACATACCTATCCTCTATAAGGTAACTAGTCATTTTGGTGGCTACAAGCTAGAGTAGATTGATTCTAAGCCTAAATATTAAGCTTGCTAGTATATATATATATATATATATATATATATATATATATATATATATATATATATATATATATATATATATATATATATATTAAAAATTAGATATTATTTGTATTTGTTATATTACGCAACTGAGTGTTTGAATTTTCATTAAACATATTAGTTACTTGATTCAGAATAAAATTTGGATGGGTTATATATATTTTTAGATTTGATAGCTTCATATATTAGATTGGATAAATTGCGACAAAACAACCCCAAACCTAACAGAAGAAAATTAGTACACACTTGGTCACTTACAGACTTTATTTTTCCCTTTCATCTCATAACCAAATAGCCCAACAACCTTAACCTCATGCCCCCAACATTTACCTTCTCCCATCTAACTCCTTTTCTCTACATTCTTAAAAAAGGCCTACATCCTTCACCTATCTAATTCCTTCTTCACTCTCCATTCTTAAAAAAAATTTACAAGGTTTCAGTGCAGATGATTTGATTTTGTAATAATTAGCATAGTAAACACATATAAAACTAAAGGAAAAATACCAAATATTATGTTGTAATATTGTTTGTATAGGGCCAAGAAATCCTGAAGTCTTTTTTATGTTGATAAGAATCATGGAGGAATGTGAACATGGATGAGAATGTCAAATATTTGTAATAGCTACTAAACAAATTATCTAATATTGCTCGATGAAAATGAAAATATAGAGCCACTAGTGGAGTAGAAGGCAAGAAAATAAGAACTTAGAAAGAGGACAATGAAGCGATAGTGGCTTCAATTTTTATGCCTCATGAAGGAAAAGGGTTCTTTACAAAGGCAAGATTGCACTCAATATAAACTAAAAGATTTCAAACATAAGAGGGTAACAATGTATTTTTTGAGTTATATAAGCAAACTAGTCCAATTCTTCAAAAACTAGCCATTGGCCGCTTTTTTAGGAAAAAAAACAATTGGGTTTGTCCAAATTTTAAGTTATATTTGGTTCTAAGAAAATTTTAAAAAAATATTTTTTTTTAAAGAAAATTAAATAATTAATTTTTAATAATTTTATTCCTTATTTTTTTATATCTCATTATATGTTATATAAACTAAACATAAAAACAAATATTTCTCTATATTTTGTTTCTTTTTTATAAAAAAAAAAACTTTCTAAGAACCAAATGGAGTGTTATTAGATAATAAGGCATCACTAGTCCAATATAGCAACCGTACCGGACATATGACCAACTCACTGGCTTACTGGTCTTATTTTTCAAGGGATGGAGTGTGCAACATTCGCTTACTTTTGTATCCAAATAGGTTAAAATTAACCAATGAACTAACCCATCCCGAAACTCTTGATTTCACATTATATGTAAAAAGAAATTACTTGGTTGTTATTATAATGTAAAATCATAGAGTTTAAAATGTATATACATTATGTGTAGGATAAAATGTTTTAATATACGACATACCTATATATGAGCTTACTAGGAAAATGAAAAAAGCATTAGTAATTCTATTTTTCCCTTTATAAAATTAGATATATGATATCTCAAAGCCTCTTAGATATACCTATACTTTTGATAGATTTACTTGTGCTTTTAATGATCTCTTTATTATTATGGCTTGCCGAGCATGAGTAGTATCAATGCATGAGTCACATTATTTGTTTCTCAGTCTTGGCCAAGCTTGTTTTTTCTCTCCTTAGCCCTTGATCAACCCTACTCGCTCCCTTCTGTCTTAGCCAATAACTGCCCTTACCGAGAGCGCTGATTCTTTCTTCTCTCTTCTTTGCTAGCCTTCTAGATCTCTGCTTCTCTTGCTCCTTTTTCTCTTATTTAGTCTTTCCTTTCTCTACCTTCTTATGTTCTAACAACATGTTTCTCTTGGCCTTAGGTGGTTCCCCAGCATCCTTATAGAAAAAGGTTTAAGGCATTTCACTTACTTAGGGACCGGTGATACGAGGATAAGGATACATGTTATGATTTATCGATGTTGAAGCTATGTGAATCATATGAAATACCATGCTATCAGTGTTACATTTATTGAATCATGTTGTTGATGTTATACTATGAAGTTGTTGTATCATATTTCATAAATATGAATGCTATGCAGATATATGAGCTTATGTGTTTTTGTTAGCATAAGTTTTGTATCATAACCTAAGAATATTGGAATTATCCACTGTTGTATTTGTGTCATGAAGAGTGGGTTCTAATTATGGTAAAGTATTATCATGACGAAATATGATGGGGGTTGGAAGTTGATAATCTCGAAACTCGTAGGGTTTTGATGACAAGATTGGAGTAGTTCTCACATTAAGGATACTTGGCCTTTTATGTGTTTTATGGTAAAATATATGTATCATGGTAATATTTGAGGGTTTTATAATTAATTACAAGTGTAATATGATGAAGTGTACGTTGAGTAAAAGTATTATGGTATTTCTCCTCAGGGAATGACCCAAATTGCTTTTTATTGTGACTTATGCACCTTGCATATTTATGTTAAGTTTGTATGAAATCATTGAGATAACCAATATTCTAATAATACATTAATATTTAAATTAAAATATCACATAAATCAGGACTAGTTGTACTAGTATATTCTACCGAACGAGAATAGTAATTGGAATCTTTATATCCTGGAGTTTTATCAGTTTATTCCACTGAATGAAAATAGTACCTAAGAGCTTTATGTTATGGCAGTGTACCTATCTATTATAATGGAAAAGAGTAGATTATACGAGCGTTATGCCATGGGTTTGTTACATTAATTAACACTATTCTATCGGTTATAAACAGTGGGGTTGCTAAAATGACGAAATAAATTAAATAGAAATGTATACTCACCTATATTGAAAATCTTCTGATTCCTCTTAGGAATCCTCTCATGTTTAAAATAATTTACATCATTATTCCTTTAATGTGACCTTATATGTTATATATATCATTTCTTATGATTGTATTATTACCTTACTCGATACGCAAGTATTAAACATCTTTTTTATAGGTGTTGCTCATTTCTATGAGTAGATGACTCGGGCTTTGGTGTGCAAGTTACTAAGGAATGTCTTGATGATTTTTCTACTTATAATAAACTACTTGTGGAAAAGTGATTCTTTTTATCTATTGGGGCCTGGCCGTAGAGTTAATGTTATCCTATACTAATTTTTTCCAAGACAACTTTAGAACTCTTAGTTCTGTTGGATATTTTTTTTGTTATATTATTCTTCTACTGCACTTGGAGTTTAATCCCCAAAACTTTTACCTAAGGTTTATGAAATATTATTCTACTCTCTACTTATTTTATTTTAAGTTGTAAATATTTTCCCTCATATTCTATACGAGAATGATACTGTAAGCCAAACTTATGTCAAATATATGCTAACACTAGTTATTTTGATATTATAATTAGGCAAAATGTAATTTGTTAATAGTAAATTTTGGATTGTTACAATTTATATAATTACACCATAGAAATTATGTATAACCGTGGCAAATAATTGAATTAGAGTATGTGTTTTACTATTATGTATTATAATAAATAATAGATTGTTGTAGATGAAAGATAAAATATAAGATGAAGAAATATGATATATGCATATTAAATAAAAAGAATAAAAATAAACTTTTTGATAAATAAAAAAAATAACACTACTTTATTCACTGGATGCACCTGTCAATGTACTTTTGAATTTATCATATAATTTGCCTTGAAGGATCATACTTGTAAGTGGTAGGTTACCTTCTACAATCATTTATCCTAATTTTGGAACTTCATTTTGAAACGTCTATGTGAAGTCGAGAACCAATTGAAATATGCAACTATGATTTATGTTTGAAGAAAATAAATAACCAAAAGACGATACACTTCTTAAATATTAAAATAGTTATCAAACAAAAATTATTATGAAGTATTTGAGCATAATATTTGGTTAAATTGAATGTTAATTACCACAAAAAAAAGGTAAGCTTTAGAAAGAATGTGTTGTCTATTTTAAATACACAAAATTTACTAAACCAAAGACTAGGTAAAAAAAATACTCTATTTCATAAAAAGAATAATTTTTCAAAAAAAAATCTACATATACTCCCGATTTAATAGAAATTATAAAGACTTATGTCTATATGTTTGCAATGAAGTTCATAGTTGAAAAATAATATCTTTTAAATTAGTATGTTCTTAATAGGCATCCATTCTTATCACCTGACTTTAATATATATTTTTTTATTTCTTTAAACATATTAATGATAAACTATAATGAGACATAATGAAACATTCAAGTTATATATATATATATATCATAATATAATAATTTAGGAAAAGCATATCAACATATCGTGCTTCAAATACTTACATCGGACCTCTAAATCAAATTTCAGATTTTTCTTACCCTTTTCCTAAAAAGACACCCTATTTGTAGTTAACATTATATATACACCCAAATTTAAAATCTAAATTCACACACACACACACACATATATAAAATTTTTGCTTTGGAATAATTTTTTTTTAAGACGGGTTTGGTAAAATTGTAAAATTTGAAGAAGAGAATTTTGAAATAAGATTTTGAGAAGGGTGGTTTTGAGAAAAAGATCCCTCCTCTGATTTTAAAATAGAGTGAGTGTTTTTACCTATCGACGGAGATGTCACCTTTTGTATAATTTGTTTAAGTGCCAAGAGTGCTTCGGGAGAATTTTTAAGGTTAGCAACCCAAATTTGTACATCATATAATTTGTTCATAGAAAACATTTATGATGAGGAGGCTTATTCTTCATCTTAAATGGTTGCCTCATACCATGATTTAATAGGATTTTGTGTAGGAAGATTTTGTGAGGCATGTTGTTCATCTTTCTTTTTTGGAAGCATATTAGGTCCTTTTCCAGAGAAATTGTCTAGTTAGTAAATATGGGATAGAACTTGAGTCTTCTTTGATAAATTCTATATCGTAATAACAAATTGATAATATGGCTTCCCATATTACAAATATTTGTTTTGAGGCACTATTTTAGACATATTTTTATAATATTTCTTTTGTAAACTTACAATCTATCCCGAGTAAAAAATTTTGATTTAGAAGGTCAAACTAGAATTTTTGGATGTAGAGACCTATGGAAATAATTTTTTTTTTATAGTAGAATATTTATTTTAAGTGTCATTCTAGTGGGCTAAGATGAACTAGATAATCTATTCTTGTTTTTTGTTCTCCTATTTGAGAATACCACAGTAACCAATATGTTTCAACATTTTTTAGAAGTTTTAGATCAATGAGATGGATATAGAGTATGTGTTCAAAACCATTTTAATGTGTTTGATGATTTCTATGTGTTCTTGAATCCAAGGAATGAATTTTAATGGGTTTTCTAAGGCGGTTGGCATTTGGGAAAAAATCTAGGACATAGTTAAGACTTACAAAGAATCTTTGTATTTGATTTCTATCTAAAATTCTATTAGGAAAGTTGGACCCAGAAAGCTAGAGATCTCTCAATTGGGGTGACAGTCACTTGGATAAGGTAATAACTAATAAACCTTATGTGTGCTTAGAATAAAGAGATTTTTGATTTTGAGACAACAAAATCATTTCTTTTAATGATTGAAACCAATGTTTTGAAATATTTAAATTTTTGATTTATGGATTGAAAGAAAATGAGGACATCATTGATGCAGATGGTGCAAAATTTTTAATAAGAATTAAAAATGACATTCATGATTATTTAGAACTTAGAGGGAGCTTTTTGAGTCTGAAAGGCAAAACATTCTATTGATATTATCTAAAAGGGATGACAAAATTAGTTTTATATTGGTCTTTTGGTGATATTTGAATTTTCCAAAACCCAAACTTCACGTCAAATTTTTAAAAGATGAGGGAAGAATGAAGATTTTGAAGGAAATCATTTGAGGGTTCTATTTAGAGGTTTGTAATTTATAACAAGCTAAGGAATACCCCCATTCTATTTTAGACTGCTTATTCACATAAAATGTTGCAAAAGAGCATGAGAAGCAAGATTTAGAGATAAGGTGTTTATTTTCTAAATCATCTATTTTAGATCAATAGTGGTTTTTATTTCAACAGTCATTTTAATTAGCCTAGCCTTCGTAGGGATATTCTTTTTGAGAATATAATCTTCATATGGGAAGTTAATAATGTGTTGTTTTCTTGACTATAAGGTATTTGGGAGATCTAAACAAACTTATTGTTCAATTTGCATTTGAAGGCTAATAATTTTATTTTTGATATTACGAAATTCTAACTAGTTTTGGATTTTTAAGAGAGAAACTCTTTGCTTGAGGAAATAGAGGTAAGTTTGATTTCTTTGGACAAGAACATGGAGTTGGTTGTGATATATGGAATTGGCTTTAAGAGGGTTGAGGTTTCTAGTTTTGGGAATTTCAAGAAAAGTAAGTGAATTTTTTGTCCCTTTAGTTTTGAATGTAATGCCAATATGGCTAACTTGGTAAGGGGTAAATAGATTTATAAAAGTTGTGCCTAGAATTATATTAAGGCTGATAGTAGAGGTTATGAGATAAGTTGATTTGATATGGAGATTATTGCAGATAATAGTGGCTTCACATTTATTATTGATTTTAAGTTTGGAATTATATTTTTGTATAAAGTCTTTAAGTATTGGGAAACATAAAGCATTTTGGAAGAATACCTTCCTTAATACAATTAATGTCAACATCTGTATCAAAAAGGACTACGGTATTGATGTGAAAATCATTAGAAATCTTAAGAGTAATGTTTATAATATATTTTCAACAGGTTATTTCTTTCAAAGCATTAAGACAATCTATGGGAGCAGGGAGATTCTGAAAGGATTATTCTTTAGAATCGTCATCATCATATTTATCCAATTATTGGAGAATAATTCTCTATAGATTTGGAAATGAGAAATTGGATGATGTTACTATCATTTTCTTGTTTTTGTTGAAGTTATTTTAGCTCATTTTTAACTCCTTTGATTTCTTGTTAGAGTTCAGAAGTCATGGGAGTAGAGTGTTTGGATTTTTTTTGTCATTTGATAATGGAGATTAGGTCATAAGTATTTTTTAGTCTAGCTAGGATTTTAGATGAAGGAGAAGTGGTTCATCATTTTCAAGTGATTCATGTAGTCTTTCAAAGTACTCTTTTTGTTTGAGTGGGTCAGAATTATGCTGAATGACTTTGAGCATGAGCTTTTTTTTTCTTAGTAAGAGCATTTATTTGTTTTATATATTCTTCATCCTCCTATTCAGAGGAAAAAGAGGATGATGGTGAGGCAATATCATTAATTTAGAGACTAGATTCAAAATGATCTCCTTCTTGAGATTCATTTCTAGAAGATTCAATAAGGAGGTTTTAGATTTTTCCCAATGTTTATTTATTAAAATTGAGTTTATGAATTTATCTACTTAGCCAAAAGTATTCAGATATATAGCCTTTCCTTCCACATTTGTAACAAGTAATATCTCTATTAGAAGGCTGTTGGAAAGAAGACTGGGGTTGCTTTCCACTAGGCGAGGATTTCTTATAGTATGGAAGTTGTTGTGGAGGAGGTAATTATTTCTTTGAGAGTTTCCTGGGTAATTATTTAAGTGATAGTTTAGTTTGTAAGATCCATTACATGATTTAAGCTTTAGTAGAAGTGCCAAGAATACCAAATTGCTATCAGAAAAGAACCAAGTTCCTGCCTTATTTTGTGCATTTCTCATTTGAGATGTCATTGGAGTTTAAGACCTTAATAGATTTTAAGACCTTCTTTTTGGGTAAGGCTGATGAGTTTACCATAGATGAAATAAGAATATGGAATTCGGTTTTCGTGGGCCTATTCTTTTTTTTCTTTTAAACTCTTTCTCTTAGAAGGGTTGGAAGGCCAACAAGAAACCTCTCTTTCTAGAAGGGTTACTTTGAATCATTTGTAAGCATAGCTCGAGTAAGGAAAATATTTTTGTACCATTGAAAGTCACTTAGATTTTTACAATAGAGGTTTGAGAGAAGCTCAACATTCTTATCTTTTGTGTGTGAGGGATCACCAACAAAGTGAAGAAATATAGCAAGGATGAGTGAGGCAACAACATCTAGACAGAACTCATCATTTTCAATTATGATATTATCTTCTTCACTAATTTTGATAGCCACAATGATAGATTTTTGTTCATCTAAGGTGAGATGAAAATCCCACCATTCTTTAAGTTACCTAGAGATCCCTAAAATTAAGAGTTATGTAATGGCTTTATTTGACATACTAGATTGAAATTTGTATGCATTTGCTATCATAGTTATTTATTTGAGAAGGTTTAGAATGTTTTATTTGGGAATGCAATTAATATTTCATTCATAAACAGATGAGGCTTTATAATTTGATTGAAAAATTTTGTTTAGCCTAATTTCAAGGCTAAGGCCAAGGATTGTGTCTCTAGGAACAATATCCCTAGATGAGGAATGTCGTGTATTTATTCAGTGGAGGCAAGAGAGGATTAGTTCTTCATTTAACTCATCATTTTTTTGATTAGGTGAGGATGAAAATCCCAAGGTATTTATTTGAGAATATTATTTAGGGGTGTCTGGGACCTATACATGGTTTGAGGAAGAGGAAGAATAATTTATTTGCCTAAGCTAGTATTTGATTGCTTGTAGAAATTCAGTTCTTCTAGTTTAGATAATCTATTGGCTAAAATTTGAAACCTAGAAAGGGTTTTTAATATGGTTACTTTTTTGTTTTTATGGATATGTGATTAAGAAAGTGAGTTAGAAGGATAGAAGGATGGTTTTCTAGATTTATTTATCAAGTTTTGAAAGTTGGGAACCAATCATATTAAGACAGATGTTAGTGTACTTGTGTTTTACGAAGGATGTTTTTACTGTATTCTTCATCTTCTTCTTTAGTCATGCGAAGGGTTTTTAGCTCAAGTGAGTTATTTCTTAATGTCATTTTAATATTTTGTAAAAAGGGATACTCTGACTCAATTATACCTTTATCTGTTTGCTATATTTTTTTTATACCAGTGGTGACTGGATTAAGGTTTTAAAAAGGAAAATCAATGTTATTTTGCTTGGCATAGATTTCAAACCAATTAAAGAATAAGATTACTTTTTTTGTTTTCAATGAAGTTATAAAATTCGGTTTGAATGGCTTGGTGTTGGCTAATGAAGTGTTTGAAGAAACACACTCATTTTTCTGAGTTATGAGTTATGAGTTGAGCTGGCAATCAGACGGGTCAGGTTACTATTAGATCAGGTTACATGATAATCAAGTCATTTTGGTTTCAGATAATCTTGAATCATGTTATCGGGCCAGGGTAACTCAGGATTGATTCAGATTAACTTGATATCGGATAATTTTGGGTCATTCTAAGTACTCAAATCGGGTTAGATTGAGATCAAATGAACTCGAATTTGGATGAATTTAGATTGTTCTAATTTCGGTTCAGGTTCGAATCAGGCTCAGGTGAGTTCGAATTATTATATTTTCAAGTTGAGTTTGGATTAGATTCAAGTCATTTCAGATTTGAGTCATGATTGTATCATTTTCTTTCTTTCTTTTTTAATTCCAACATGTTATTAAAATCTAATTATTTTGATAACGTTTATTTCAATTTATCTTATTCAATTAAAAGAGAATTATTATATTAATTGTTTTGGGACCTTAGAATTTTTTTGTCATTATTTCATCTTTGGAGATGTATTTGACGCTTCAAATTTAAAATTTTTCAAATAGGATCACTTTCTTTTTTATGTTAAGGTATAGTGTATAATTCAACTCCATTATTAGCTTTGTCATATTAAGTTCGAGTATTATTTTAATTTTATATTATATTTATATTTTATACGATCCTTACATAATATTAACTTACAATGACCATTGATAATTGATAATAGATGAAGGCTTCTAATGTTGTACTTATCATATTATTTTTATAACAAATTGATAACATCATATCAATATAATTTCAATAAATATAATAATAATGATGATGATGATGATAATAATACAAAAATAATGATAGCAATAATAATAGTAATTAATGAATATCAATTATGATAACAATAATCATAACAAAACATTAGTTTTTTTTAATATTTTGATGAGATTATATCAAGCTAAATAAGATAAAAATTAGATAAAGTAAGTAATAATGATCAATGGTCATTGACCATTATTTACAAAAGACCAACTAATATTGACTCCTTACTATTTAACATAGTTGATGTAATAAAAAACATTAATCTTCAATTTTCATAATGACTAATTAACATCTTCACTCTAGATTTTTTCTACTTAAGGCTAAAAAATTTTGTTAATGTGTACTTATAATAGAATTGATAAAAAAAATCTTTGTTTGATTGGATTTTACTTATGATGTAATATCCCTTTATATATATATACTTTTTACAAAATTTTTCCAAATATTTTAAATATTAGAATTAGTATTATTGATGACTACACTTTGAATAATTGAATAAACTATGATTATGTAATATTTGTTTGATTATCTTGCTCTAAGCTCCATGATTAACTACATTTTAATATTAATTTGAATAAACTACATTTTAAATAGTTACCAACACAAGGTAAGCCTATAACATTATTGATCATCTTACTCTAAACTCCATGCTTTTGGTTGTAGTGCTACCAACATTTAGTAATCCAACTATTTTTTGATCTTCTAGGAACATAGAAGTGTCAATTATGTAGCATTTTGATAGTAAAGCTACCAACATGTATTAAACTCAGGGTTTTGATTAGTTTAAGTACATCCAATAAACTAAGTGCTAGATGTGTGCCTTTTGAGGCCTTTTAAAAACTTATAAGGTGCCTTTTGAGGCTTGTTAATTTATGTTTTGAATTATAGATGTTAGATATATTTGCATAATCATCATCATCATCATCATCATCATCATCATCATCATCATCATTATTATTATTATTATTATTATTATTATTATTATTATTATTATTATTATTATTATTATGATCATCATCATCATCATCATCATCATCTTATGGTGCCTTTTAAGGCTTATATATTTGTATTTTTGGTTAAACAGGTACTAGGAGTGCTTATATCATGCCTTTTGATGCTTACATATTTGTGTTTTAAGTTATCGATGTAGAGTGTACCTTTTGAGGCATTTTAAGTACTTATATAATGTATTTTGAGGCTTGTATGTTTATATCTTAAGTTTAAGATGTTGGATGTATCTGTACTATTATTATCCTATGGTACTAGATAGAAGTGAACTAATATTTAGATGACATGTAGAGTTTTCCCTTTTTTCTCCACTTTTATTTCTATACTTCAATATTGGTATCAATGGATATTGTACTTATATATACATAAGAAGTGATATAAACTTTAAGAAGCTATATTGTTACTAGATTTTGATGTAAGTATTATTATAGATTAACTGCAAATCTATATTACTTCATGTTTTATGAAGTTTTGAAAATTTTGAGTTATCGGTTAATGTTAATTTTTGGGTAGTACCTAGTTAAATCCTTATAGATTTATAATTTTTTGGGTTATATAAAATTTTGGATAAATAATGGATCGGGTCATTTTAGATTTATAGTTTTTCAGGTTATACCGAGTTGTGGATGAGTAGCAGGTCGAATCAGGATTATTTCAGAATTATAATTTCTCAAGTTATATCGGATATTAAATATATATTAGATTGGGTCAAATAGGTTTTGAGCTCTTAATTATTCAAATAAAATTGGATTGGATTTCGTGCAAATTGAGTCGTTATTGGTAGAATTTTTCGAGTCCGGTCAACTTTTATCAACTCTAGTTATGAGGACCATAAAAATTGTTTGGGAAGATTTGTTTGTTGATCTTGAAATATCATTCAATCAAATTGATCAAGTTTTATGTGATTTTAGATAAGCTAGGAGAATCGGGAGGAGAATTTGTATATTTTGGTAATTCTAGAATTTATAGAGGAATATGAGGTGATTTTATTTTTTGTGGAGTTTTAGGATTTCAGGGTTGGTTTTGTTTAGTGTAAAAGGAATGGAGAATTCTTGAGCTATAGTTGGTTGTTTGGAATGACGGATTTGGTAGATCCGAGATGGAGTGTATACGTTGTTTATAGTGAAGATTGATGAGAGTTGAGAATTTTTAATACCCTTCCTATATCAATGGTAGAGGAAGTTGAGGGTGTATCTGAAAAGCAGTGACTAAAAGATTTTTGAAAACTAAGTTTTATAGTCCCATCTTAGAATTGGGTAACCTATCTTAAGTCGGCATTTGGTTTAGTGGGAGGCAAAGGTTGATTTATTTTTGGTGGTGCAACCCTTTCGAGGAGACATTCCTCTAGAAGGGTGATATCCTTCCATCTAATTGGGCGTATGACAACAGTGTTTACTCTAGTTCGATCCATTTGAATAGGAGGGTTTTGCCTTTTGTTTTGAAACCTATTTGCATGGCTTGGTAGTAGACTTTGTAGATCCTGGATACTAGTATAGATCATTCAAGCATTTCGTAACCTGGATTTTTGCTTAGAGAACAAGGGATTAGAGGAGATTTAGGTCTTTAAAATCAATTGGAATATTTTGGTAGCAATCGAAGAAGATGGGATCATTGTAGAGACTCGATTTAATAGCTTTAAGAATTGAATCTTTATTTTTTTTTTCAAAGTCAAGCATCACAAAGGATGGTAAGGATTGAGGTATCAAATCCTTCTCTCGTTAGAGGTTTAAATCCGACTTGAACAAGTCCTATGTGTATGTAATAAAAACCACTCTTGAAGTGATTTTTCATGGATATTTTTGTAAGAAGATGAATAGTTTCTAAGGGTTTTCAAAATTTGAACATCTTATTCTTCTATTTTGATAATATAGTTTGGTTTGAAGTGATACCATTTTAATGTTTTATAAATTAATTCAAAGATAATTTTTAAAAGTTTTCAATTATCAACTGATCCTTAAAAAATTTCAAGAACATATTTCTTAGTATTAACAATTTTGTATCTAGAGTCTATAGAAAAATTATTAGAAGAGGAGTAAAGAGAAGTATAACGAGAAAATAGATTCATATTTGTAAAAATTGGTTTATATATATATATATATATATATATATAGAGAGAGAGAGAGAGAGAGATGCACACTATTTTTTTAATTGTTAAGTAATTTACACAAATTGGAAACCGTAGAAAATTAAAAAAAAAAAAGGGAAATAAAAATACAATAAATTTAAAATTGCTATTATTATTGTTATTATATAATTTTGTATTATAATAATAAATGTATAATTTTTAGATAAATTTAAATTTATATTTTAAAGTTTGGATAGTTTTTTTTTTAATTAGGTACGAAAATTTAAATTAGGATTTGCTCGGCTTTTATGACCCACCCCAGACACGAGTCAATAGAGTGGTTTTGTTTTTTTTTTTTTTCGGAAAAAAGAAAGAAAGAAAGAAAAAGAAGAAGTGGAGAATAGTAAGTGGATCGTACCTACGACTGGGGCGCCCTGAGTCCGCTAATAAAGAAGGAAAAGGAAAAACGTTCTGACAGCTTTATTTCTGCGTGAGATAGGAGCGGGGACAACTCAGAGTCAGAGCTCAAGCATTGGGCCTCACTGTACCGGCCTGACAAAATTAATAGTGCGATTTATAAAATTTGTAATATAGTACTGGACTGCTTGGGCTGGCACCTGCCTATTGAAAACTGGCGGATAGCCCTTACTTCATAGCGTACACTAATATAAAGTCATACATACGAGCATGGTATGAGTATCACTCACTTGACGATAATGATTATTTACGCTGTGCATATATATGGTTCCAAACAGTATAACGCGTCAAATAAAGTTATTTTTTTTCTCCTTTTTACTTGTTTGATGGTTCAAATTCTGCTTACTGAATTAATATTCAATCTAAAGTGATATACGCTGGCTGATACACTTGAGTACATATTTTGTAACACTTATAAAATAAAAGTTTGGATTGCTTTTTTTTAAATAAAAAAAAAACATAAAAGTTAACAACCAAATATAGGAACAAAAAATTTGATTAAATGGTAAGGCTAAAATTTCACACTAAAAAAACCCATGTAATTTGATTAAAAAAAATAATTCGAAGCTAATTTAGTTAAGAAAAGAATGCTATGTTTACTCTTTTTTAATAATATTTTAACCATAAATTCAGAAATTGTGCATAGAATACACTTTTCTTCATCGATGATGATACGAGACGAATCCGCCATGGCGGATTCCAGCCTTCATCTTGAAGGAGATCGGTAATAGACATTGAGTCACGTTCTAACATTAAGCTAATCATATTAGGCCCTAGTGAAGTGCAGCCCAATTGACATCGGTGTTTCTTTCTTTCTTTCTTTCTTTCTCTTCTTCCGGTTCCTTTGATATTATTTTTGTTCTGTCTTGACACGAAGGTAAAGAAGAAACGAACATGCCCTTGCTTTCTTGCTAGACCCGAAAAATTAAGGCACGCAAGTCGATTGAAAAAAAAATAATAACTCAACGAAATGAAAACAAAATATGGAAACCCGTCTTCTATGTAACCAACAAAAAAACAGGCACTATATTATAAATACGAGAGACTACTGCGTACACAGCGCGGTAGGAGTACTATAAATCAAAGATAAATTAGCAAGCATTTCAATCGCGACAATAAAGGTCAATGCTTGACTTTTGCCACAGCCAGACAACCATCCGGTTCTCTTGGGCGTAAGGGTGGCCCCGCTCCAAAGTTCATAGCTTGTCCTATACTACTACTAAATCAGTACTCTCCTCCACACGTACTGGAATTTATTAAATGGCAAAAAAAGAAAAACAAAAACAAAAAAAGTAAATGCGTAGCTTAGCTATCCATGGCAAGCTAGCTAGCCTTCCTTTTATCATTGTTGCGTCTGAAGACTCTACACTGTCAAAAACATATCCTCCTCCTACTCCTGCTGATACTGTTGCTGTAAATTTTTTTTTTTTGGTTCCCCATCTTTCACTGACTGCAAAATATTACTGGGTACGTACAATGATCCATCGGATCGTTTGCTGTGAAAATTGACCAACAAATTTATTTCTTTTACCTTAACAGTGCGAGACAAATGTATTCATCATTTCCTAATTCAAAAAGGCCGTGGTCGGTTGCCGCAGGCCCGCAGTGCATTTATTTAAGTATTAATTACCCCCCACCCCCTGCAACTTGTAAAATAATAATAATAATAATAATAATAATAAACTGATTCCGCAGAAGACTTGTTCAATCTAGGCAGTATAGGATAGGTACATTGATTTCTTGGACTTTATAAGAGGAGTAAAAACCAAATCAGAGTCATTGTCCAACGGGTGGGTGCCAAACGGTCATGCTTCACTAGCTAGCTTGATGGTTAAGAGTTAAGACTTAAGAGTGGATTCTAGTGTGGATGTGTATTATATAATGGCCGGGGTAAAAAAATATATATATAAAAATTTGCACTTGTCTATTGGTTTTGTTAGGTCAAAAAGTTTGTAGCCAAATGAAATAAACCTAACCATGCTTGCGCACTCATAAATTTTTCCATAAACTTTGTATAAGCAATAATAACTTATGTAGAAACATAGTATCATTTTTTTGTTAATAATGATTTAGTATTTTCTTTTTTTTTTCATCGGTCTTTATTTTATTTAATATTTTTTAAATAATAATTTTTCATTAAAAATAAATTTAGAATTCAATTACACTATAAATGTGAAATGCAATTATAAAGATATGCTAGCTGATATAAAATTCTGTCCGATGATTCCATGCACGTCACGTCATGTATACATCTTGAATTTACTAATGTCTTTTTTAAAATCTAATGAATATCTCTTTTATTGTCTCTTATCGTCTCTACTAGTAGACTAACTTTACACTACAAAAAATAACAAACTACATTTCTTATATGCCAAATATTGTGCAGTAGCTAGAGAAATATTAAAGTTTCAAATCTTTCCATATTTCTTATGTGTTTTGGACCATCTCAAATACTAGATGCTCCCATGAATAGGATTGTTTACAACTCAGATATTAGATATTTGAAAACTAATATTTGTGATATGAAACAACATACATGCATATATATATATTCAAATAAGATACTATTTAGATTGTTTGGATCCAATATCCAACTTGTTTGACTTTTTATTTAATGGATCCCAAAAAAGGAATCATATATATTGTTTTTATAAAAAAAATTGATTGTTTCGTATCATTAGATATCATATCATATGAACAATCCTACCTATGACCGTAAGGAACAACAAATCTTCTTTCAAATTAAGATTATATTCAACATCATCTTGCAAATTATTAGGACATAAATAGGGGGCTCATACCCTCTATGTCATTAGTACAAATCCTATAGCTAGGGTTTTATATACTACTTGATATTCATGTGACTTTTTCCTTATACTCGTAGCTTTGTGACACATCAGTCACGTGATGATATTATGTTTAGAACCCATATGTGCCTACTCTAACAACTCCCCTATCAAACGAGTTGTCTTATACATTTTTAAAACATCATACATGCAATACTACGCCCTAAAATCTTTCAAAGTATATCTAAAATTATGTTAATATAGAATAAAATAGTTTTGAAATGGCTTGAAAAAGAGTGAAAACATGAGTTGCAAGAAAAAGAGATGATTAGTCATGGCTTAAGTCTTAGAACCTAGGTAATCACCCTTAAAGAACTAGTCAGCTGGTTGGTGAAAACCAATTCCCTAGTATTACCTAACCAATTAACTAGTTCTACCAGAACATTAGGTGTTTTCCTTATTTTGACTCAATTTTTCTCCAAATATTTGTGAAACCTTATAATTATGATCTCTTTATGCTAACAAGTATATTTTGGTTATAATATTAATATCATTATTCAAATTTATGTAGCTATTTTTTGTTTCCAAAAGTACTCTTTTGATGTTTTTTTTTTCACATACCCACTTTCCACTTTCCTCTCTCCACTTTTTCCTCTACGATAGACCTATGTACGGACCTTTTTGAAGTTGTTGCTATTGTGCCCCATCACCTGATTTCCTTCCTATCTCCCTAACCTTCATCATTCTAATTTGTTACACCCATGTACTCACACTCCACCTCAAAGTCAACACCCTTCTATTTCCTTCACTTTCTTTGTTAACCAAGGAGGCTTCCCAAAGCCTTCACTTCTAACTTATTTCCCTCTTTGCACGCTCACACAGTTTTCTCTCTCATCTCTCTTGAGGAATGGGTAAAGTGTTGGAACTTTAATGTTTCCTTCCTTCTTGCTTCCCTCTTGTAATTGGATCTTTATATCTATCTTTCACTCTTCATTTTCTTGGCTTCTTTCCTTCTTATTTTCTTCTTAATCTTTATTTTAAATTCTCTTTTTTACCTTAAATAAATTAGGGTTAATGTAACACCCCAAATTTTAGAACCTTAATTTTCTAGATTATATTCCTATGGAGAGGAATTAAGCCTACCCTTGTGTGTATGTCGATTATGTATTGAATAGGTTAACTTAGATTTTTCCTTAGTTTCAAATGGGTTGTTTCACCAACCAAGTTGTTCAAGAGTTAATAGTTAAATGGTTATGTGAGTTTTTTTTGGGGTCTCTAGTGAGACTAATGAATTGGTCTGTTAAAACCAATCCATTAGTCCCTCAGTCAACTAGTATTGACAGATCATTTGATTGATTTGTCTAGGTTTTATTTTTGCAATTATGTTTTTGATTCCAAACCTTACTCGATTCATTCCTAATCTTCTAATGTTATTGTATCCTTATTGTTAATCATATTTTTGAGTTTTATGATTTTCCTTTTGACTTGAAGAACATATTTTTACCAATTAATTCACCAAAATCTTCCACAAAGTACCTTTAGCACTTTTAGCCTTTTTCCACCTTTATCTTATCTCTACTAGATTGTCCTATAAATTTTGGCTATTGGGATCTTATTACCTTATTTTTGCCATATCTCCTTGCCTTGGGGAGGAGGATGGTGCAATTTATTCAATGCCTCAACCTCAACCAACCTTTCTTATTTTCTTTCTTCACTCAAGTGTTTTGACCAGAGCCTTTTCCCCTTTTCTAGCCATCAAATGTTTGACCCCCTATTGCCTTCTTATGCCTTACTTTGCTTTATCTTCATAAGTCTTGCAACTCTTAAGCATTTCCTTTGTTTTGCCCCAATCTCTCTCCTTCCTTCCTTGAGTTTTGGTTGATTTTCTTCTTTTTCTCTTATTCTCGGTATAATTTCCTTATTTATCCTCCTTTTTTTCAATAATTAAGGGAAGTTAGATTTTGTGGTAAATTTATGAACTTTTCATATTTTTCCTTCTCTTGATTTAAAAAGATTAGCCTCCTATTTCTCTCTTTGGAATTTTTGTTTTGTTATTATTGAGATGCTTTGAATTCATAGTCATCCAATTTTAGTTTGGGTACGTTAATCTGATTCGATCTCCGTGGCAATACTTATTTAGCTTAACTATTGTTGAGTGTTATAACCACCCCCGTAGTTAAAATAGTAAGGTTCATCTGTTGCATTTTGATGGTGCTCTTAATGTTCATCAATTACATCACTCATATAAGTTGCATTAAATGGTTAAATGACCAACACTACAACATACATTAGTTTATGTATTATATTTTATTTATGTTCAAATATGTTACCTAGCATTTATGTATTCTAGGATAACTATATAAAATCCTTACTGATGTATTGTATATTTATTGCTATCGCGATTGCCTCACGTAATATAAATAAATTATTATCCTCTCTGCTCATGAATCTATCTAACACGTCGTTAGTGAACCATGTAAATCTCTACTTTGTATCTTTATGTGATTCATTAGATATTTATGTAGTTTACTAATGATGTGTTAGTTGCATACACAGGCGGAGAAGAGAGTGATTTATTTATACTATGTGAGGTGATCATGATAATGATAAATATTGAATACATCAATAAGGAGTTTATATAGTACTCCCAAAATACCTAAATTCTAGGCAACAAATCTATATATAAATAAAATCTAGTACATAAATCGATGCACCCTATATACTTATTTACATTTTAATGTTAGTCATTTAACCATTAAAATGTAACCAATTTAATTTATGCAACTTGTGTGACTGATGTAACTAATGAACATTAAGAACACGATCAAAATGTAGCTGATGGTATTTAATGTTTTAACTATGTGATCAAAACATTCAACAATAGTTAAACCAAGTAGATCCTATTAAAAAAGATCAAATCAAATCAAATAAAGTTACCTAAATTGGAACTAGGTAACTATGAATTTAAGGCACCTCAAAAAATATCCATCTTGACTTGAAATCTCTCTCATAAATAGATGTACCAAATGTATCTAAAAGTGCCATATGTATCGTTACTCCTCCCTGCCTCATAAATGCCCTGAGGGGGCTGGTATGAGCTAAAAACATTGAGCAATTCCAAACTTTGTGTGATGTTGTTTCCTAAACACACAATGCTCACAAAACTCAAGTTTTTTAATCTTATGGCCTTGAAGAAGATTCCTTTTAGATAAACTATACACTCCCCTTTTGCCCGACATGAGCATGTCACATGTGCCTCAACTTGGTGATGCCAAATTAGTAATTTTATGAATAAATGCTATAATAGCAAGTATAGTCACTATCAAACCATACAATATATACAAATTAAAATACTTAACACCTTTCAATATCATTAAGTCACCCTTACAAACATACAAAACTTCACCTTCACCTTGGAACTAAGATCCCTTTATGTCCAAAACACCAAGAAATATCAAGTTCTTCATTTATGGAGCATGCCTGGCATCAATAAGTGTATGAACTACACTATAATGTGTCCTAACCTTGATATAGTATTTTCCAACTATTTTACAGATGGTGTCAATACCCGTAACAATGTTTCCACCATTTAGTTTTTAATAAGTTGCAAAACACTCTTTCCTTAGACATATGTGATATGAAAATCCATAATCCAAAACTCAATTATTGAATAGATGTAACTATTCTTTAGTAACCGAGGCTAGATCATCCTTTAAATTAGTGTCATGGAACAACTTCAAAATCCTATTTCTTATCCTACTGTTTCTTCTTCTTAGGGAAATCTTTATTCTAATGTTTAAGTTCCTTATAGTAATTACAAATATGTCCATGCTTAGGGTCATTTAATTTTAATTTCTTTTTATTTTTATTTTTATCATATATAACTCGTTCTTTCCTAGCAATAGCCACTAACACAACAAGTTAATCTATAAAATCATTTAGCAACCTTATAATGTAATTCTCGAGAATGAAGCGATGATCTAACTAATATATAGGGAGGTTGAATTCTTCCCCATAATAAAATATTGCACAAAATTTTCATATGATATGGGCAAAGATACCAATAAAATTAATGCAATATTCTCATATTTGATTTTTTCATCAATATTTCATTATTAGAGTAAAATCATATTTATTTCATCTATATGATCCTTAAGATGCGTTCCTACTTGCATACTGAGATAAAAATAATAATTTTTTAAGAAAAAATTGTTGGTTAAATATTTTTTCATGTAACTATTGTCCAATTTTAAACATAGACCAATGGTAATTTCCTCATTGCCTATTTCATATGATAAATACATTGACTTGTCCATTTGGGTTCTATTTTTTTTCTTCTTCCAAACCTAACCCAAATCATTCATAATATTCTACTATTATTTCCTCCTTGTTGTTAATCATATTTTTGAGTTGTATGATTTTCCACTGACTTATAACACTCCATTTTACTAATTAACCCACCCAAATCTTCCAAAATGTACCTTTACCTACCTTTAGCACTTTTATCTCCCCTGTCTTAGCCTATAAATTATGTCTATTGAGATCTTTTTCCCTTTCTTTTCCCATATTTCCTCTCCTAAGGGTGATGGTGTGATTGATTCAACCCCTTAGCCTCAGCCCATCTCTTCTCTTTTCTTATATTACTCAAGTGCTTTGATCCAAGCCTTTTCCTCCCTTGTGATCTCAAAATTTTGAACCCTTATTGCCTTCTTATGACTTGCTTTACTTAATTATCATAATTCTTGCAACTCGTTAAAATTTCCTTTGTTTTTATTCCACCCCTCTCTTTCTTCATTTGAGTTTCAGTTGGCATTATTCTCTCTCTTGTTCTTGGTACCCAGAAAACCAACCCTCTCCCCTTATTGGTTATCTTATTTTCCTTTTATAATTACCTTATCTAGTCTATAATTATTTTCAATAAGTAAAGGAGATTAGATTTGTGGTATATCTGTGAAGTTATCACCTTGTTCTTCCCTCTTTTTCCCCTCTTGATTTTTAAAGGGTACCCTCCATTTTCCCTCTTTGGAAATTTATATTTTGTTATTATTGAGATGCGTTGAATTTATAGGCATCATACTTTGGTTTGGGTAACTTGATCTGATATACTTTGTGGGACCTACTTGGTTTAACTATTGTTGAACATTATGGTCACCACCATAGTTAAATCATTAAAACCCATCACTTACATTTTGATGGTGCTCTTGATGTTCATCCGTTACATTAGTGACAAAATTTTCATAAGTTATGTCATTTACATTTTAATGTTTGAATGACGAACATTAAAATGTAATTAAATCTATAATATACATTAGTTTCTATATAAGATTTTATATATGTCTAATTCTATTACTTAGAATGTAGATAAGTTGGGAATAGTACATAAATTCCTTAATAATGTATCATATATTTATTGCTATCCTGATCGCGTCACGTCATGCAAATAACTCACTCTCCTCTCTCCCCATGGATGTATCTAATATAGCGTTAGTGAACCACATAAATCTCTAGTTTGGATCTTTATTATTATGCTATTTTTCTCACATTTGTTATGATTATTATTTATGGTTCTTGTTATGCTTCTTAATTTTGTGTTCTTTGTATTTTTAAAGGTAATTTAGGATGATTTTGAGATTAACTTCGAAACGCATTTTTCTATATTTTTTTTCTTAGATTTGGATCTAAGTAAATCTAAATGAACTCTTTTATGTGGTAGGACCGATGTGTGATCATGTTAGTTTTTTTGAGATTAGTAATCATGCAAGGCTTAATTATAATTAAATTGTGTTTTAGAGTGATTATGTTCTAGAGCATGAAAATGTGTATCAATGAGTTATTGTACCTTTCAAAATGTATATGAGAGCATGTTTCATGTGTAAGTACTAAGTATTTAGTTAATTATGGTTGAATGTGTGAGTTGAGCATTATCCTTGGTATTATGTGTGATTTCTCAGAGTTTGATGACATGTTTAGCCATTTTGGTGAATTTTGTGGAATCTTTAGGCATGATGGTTGATTTAAATTCTTAGAATGATTTGTGTAATTAGCATGTTGACACATATTTAATAGGAGCTTTGATGGTTTAGAAGTATGCTAGGATTTTATGGATATGTTAGGATTTACTTTGGTACGAATCACATGTTTTCCGATGTATTTTTATAACACCCAAAAATTTACTACTAAAAATTTTCATTTTACAGGGGAAGCATAAAATCAAATAACCAGATATTACCGCCATAATTGACATAAGTCTGGCTTACCAGCCCATCCTTATGCCAGTCACAAGGCAAAATAATTTAAAATGCTCACCTGAACAAAAAGAAAACGAGAAGAGTTTCATAAACTTAAATATAAGTTTAGATATTAACTCTGAGTACTATAATCCAAAATATAAACAAAAAAGATATTATAGGTTTAAGAGTCCCAAAAGGATATTCGGGCAAAACCAATATCTGGATAACATGAGTCTACACTCAAAATCCCTAATACATAAAATCACTCCACGCCATACGAAGCATAATAAGCAACAAAATCATCCACTTAGTCCTCATCGACCTGCACATAAACATTTGGGTCATCTACTCGTAGGAATGATCATCACCCATGAAAAGGATGATCAGTACGCTATGTGCTAAATAAGGTAACAATACAGCCGAAAACGGGAAAAACATATAATTACATATATTCATAGTGGAAAGCAGCAGAAATATGAGATACAACAATGAATATAGGATAATTACTTATTTTGGATTCGTACCACTAAAATATAACATGATCCATTCTTTTATTTACATTGAGTTTAGGGACCCCACTATTCTCAACTAGTGGAACAGTTCTCAAAATTATACAACCTCAGGGTAGAACACTCCATGCTACAGTGGAACATTTATCAAAATATAAAACCTCGAGGCAGAATGCTCCCAGCCACTATTCTCGTCCGGTGGAACGGACAGGTACAACTAGTCCTAACTTATGTAGTCTTTCACTTTAAATGATTAGTAACTTATTTATGATTACGATCCTTCTCGTGATTTATTTTAGATTGGGTTCAGATACCCTACTATTCTCAACTGGTAGAACGGTCATCAAATTTATACAACCCTAGGGTAGAACACTCCTAATCACTATTCTCTATCGGTGGAACGGTTATCAAGATATAAAACCCCAAGACAGAATGCTCTAGGCTATTATTCTCATCTGGTGGAATAGACAAGTACAACCAGTCTTGACTCATGTAATAATTCACTTTAAATTATTATTATCTTAATCATGACAAGTTTTCTAAGTACAAAACAAAATCACGGCAAGTAAGACATTGACATACATATATCAAGATCATCTTCAAAAGTTATTATTCACCGAGCTCCAAAAATCCTAATTTCATAGCCAAGTCATAACTCTTCCCATAAGACGCATATAATTATCCAAATTCAATATACATCCTTAAAATACCAATATTAACAACACATCCAAAATTTGTGGTCTAACTCTAATATTTTACACATACAATAATAACATTACCATTTTAAGGTTATCATTCCCTAAGTAGGCCATTATCTCATTTTGAGAAATCTAAAATAATCAATAATCACACCAAACACTTCTCATGGTATTATTATCATATTTTAATCCACCTAATATGTTAAAATACCAAAATTTTATATTAACCCATATTGACCAAAATGCCCTTGAGGATAACCGATAGCCCTTATTTTTCGAAAAATATTTATATCTTCAATATCATCATTTTCCCAATCCTCCATTTTATCATCATACCTCTTTAATATCCTTATTTCCCACTTAAAATAATTTATTTGACCCATATTACTCTTTCACAAGTTATACTCTTCCACAAAATATGACTTAGCATAAAAGCATCATATTAGTACATTTGTCGCCATTCTTACTCTTGTTTTATCATATAATCCATATAAAATATCATTAACAACATGAATTTAACAATATAATAACAATAACATGTTAATACACACATTCATTCAGGCATTTAACACAAAAACCCTAAACATCGACTATTATCCTTACCAACAAGGACACTAGGCTCTAAGCACATAAATCCTAAACTTCCTCCTCTGATATCACCAGAATATCACCTACAAAAATAAGATAATATACAATTAGGATTGAAGATTATAATTGAGGAAAAAGTTAAGGTAAAAGAGGGAAAAATTGAAATAACTAGATTTAAAAGAAAGCTTGAGTTGCGTGCAAGTGTGGTGGAAGGTATGGTGGTGCTATGGTGGTGTTATAGTGGTGTTTGGGTGTGCAAAAAGGGAAGAACGATTGAGAAAGAGGGTTACATAGGCATGCACTAGGCAATGCACACTTAGGCTAAGAGTTGTGAAGTTGCATGGGCAAGCTGTTCAAAGAGAGCATGGTAGTGCGCATGCAACACATGCATAGGTGAGAAAGAACAGGGCTGCATAGGCGTGCACGAGGCTATGCTTTGCCTGTGCAAGTATGCACAGGCGAACTGTGTGAGCATGCACAGACATGTGATAATGGAAAAGGATGGTGCACGACTATGCGAGGGATCGTGGAAAAGCCATGTGCCTCACAAAAATGCCACAGTTCTAGAGAAAGAGGGTGAAAAAAGGACAGTTGTGAGCGATGATGGTAAAGGGGAGTGATGGGGTGGTTGTGATGGTTGATTTACCAAGCTATGGTAGTGCTTGGTGGTTGGTGGTGGTGCATGGTGATGGTGATGGTGGTTCGTTCGAACAAACTAATCAAAAAGAAGGAGGAGGAGGAAGAGGTGGAGAAAGGCTCGACACAGGTGGTTGCTCAATAGAAAATGGGCAACAAATGAAGAAAATAAATGAGGGAGGAACAGAGAGAAGGTAGTATGTGTGTGTGTGTAAGTGTATGGTGGCATGCATAGGAGAATGGCATGGGAAAGGTAAAGGATGACGATGGTGAGCAGAGGGGAACAAGAAAACATGGCAGAGGAAGATGGAAGGACACGAGGGGAGAGCTAAAAAATTCAATGGGAGATATAGGAGAGGATGGTGGGAGGTGATGGTTGTGTGTTGTAGAAGATGAGGAAAATACACACAAGACAAGTGAAGGAGAAGAAGAAATCGACACAGAAGGAAGGAAAGGAAAAGGAGAAAGGAGAAAACAATGAAAAAGAGAAAAAGGATTAAGTTAAGATTTAGATAAAATTTTAATTAGCTAATACAGGTAGGATTAATGATATAAATCTATTGTGATTAAAGTTAGGTTAAGAAAATATAAATTACCTCGGTCAAAGATTAAGATTAGGTTAAGATTTTGGATTAAGGAATTAGGGTAAAGCTAGAATAAAATTTTCTTGAGATTATAATTAGGTTAGGGAATTAATTATACAGGATTAGGTTTAACAAAATTTTGGGGTATTACAGTTTTACCTTGCTAAACAAGTCAACTAGTGTGGGAAAAACTAGTCCATTAGTCCACTAGTCGATTGGCTAAGCTGGAAATTTTGTATGTTCTATTTTTGACCTACACCTGCCAATTGATTAAGGGAAGAACCAGTTAATTGGTTCACTAGTTGATTAGCAAGGTAAATAAAATAATGGATTGTGTTATATTCTAATAATAAGAATATGGACTAGTTATTACTTTGTATAATTTTTAGCACCTTGCATGTATGCTACCTTATGCTGTGAATTTATGTGATTATATGTTTTCTCTATCTTGAATGCATTGCTACCTTACTCAGTACGTAGCATAATAATTATCCTTTTTATGGGTTCTACTCATTCCCACTAGTAGATGACGCGAATGCATTTATGCAGGTCTATGAGGACCAATTAGATGATTTTTCTGCCTTTGATGTATTGTATGGAGATGACTGATTTTTCTTGTACTATGTGTTTAGGCGAAGAGTCATGTTATTTGGATGATGTTTTTTCTGGATACCTTTTGGACTCTTTGAGTAATGGTATCCCTTTTGGTTATATTTTGGTATTTTATTCCTAAGTTAATATCCAAATTTATATTTGCATTTATAAAGCTTCTCTCATTTCCATTTATTCTATTTTACTTTTAATGGTTTTATCCTTGTGATTGATGCAAGGATGGTATGGTAAATCATACTTACATCTATTGTAGAATTAGCATGTATTTAGAGAGATCCAAATCTAATTAAAATTAATAAGAGGATAACCAATTGAAAATTCAATTACAAAACAGAACAATTAAGGAAAAAGTAGAGATCTTTATTTGTGCTCTTATTTAATTATAGGATGATTAAATCAATCAATCAATCAATTATACAAAACTAAAATTCTCTTTCAATGGAGAATTATCTGGAGAAGAACAAGAAGTTGGGATGCACGACTCTCGACAACTATGGTTTCAACATGTCTTCTTTTATAGAAGAAAAAACTTACTAGGCAAAACAACATGTTTTGAAAATAAGGAAAAAATACGGGTGTGTTTAGGAAATACGACACCCCCGTGTTTATTTTCTTACTCTCGACTTTTACCCAAAACACATCAAAGATTCCACAAAGAAAAATGGTTTGTGTTTAATAACATGGGACCCCCATGTTACTCACACAAGCCTCCATACTACACTAAACTTTTCCAACACTTGCACGAACCAACATAATGTTATGTTGTGCTCAAACACCCTATTAAAACTCACAATTCTCCACCTTGGCATAGTATTTGTGTTGCATGACATGTAAAGACCTCTAAAAAAATCCTGGCCCATGAAAGTACCTTATGGCCTACGAACACCAACAAAGTTTAAGAAACACTCGAACTTACCTACAGTCAGTGGCTTCGTTAACATTTCAGCAGGATTATCCAAAGTACTCACTTTCTCCAACACAACTTTTCCTGCAGTAATAGTACCTTGGATAAAGTGATACCTGATGTCAATGTGCTTCCTTTGATGATGGAAATAATTCTGCTTTTTTGCTAAACAAATAACACTTTGGCTATCACCACAAATAACTAGAGCACCATGAACAAACCTCAACTCCCGTAATAAACCACCAAGCCACAAGGCTTCCTAAAAAGCCTATGTCATAGCCATATACTCTATCTGAGTAGTGGAGATGGTCGTCACATCCTGCAAGGAAGATCTCCAAATAATAGCTAAACCACCAAGATAAAAACATATCCACTAATGAATCTCCTTTTATCAAGGTCTCCACCATAATCAAAGTTCACAATCCCAACCAACGAATTAGGTGATCTCTCATACTCAATACAAGTTGATTTTGTTCCATTCAACTACTTAAGTATCCATTTTGCTGCATGCTACTGAACCTTTTCCAGATTCGTCATATATTGACTCACAACACTAACAGCTTGAGCAATATCAAGTCAGATACACACCATAACATACATGATACAACTAATAGCATTCGAATATGGAACAATCGCCATGAACTCCACTTCCTCTTTACAATTGGGACAATCCAAAGCAAACAATATGAAGTGAGGAGCTAATGGAGTGCTCACCTTATTGGCATCCATCCCATGAAATCTATCCAGTACCTTACTCACAAAGGACTCTTGTGACAAGTACAAAAGCTTTTGCACACAATTTTAAATGATATCCATACCAATGATCCTCTTCACAGCTCCAAGATCCTTTATCTCAAACTCACTCTTCAGCATTGCCTTCACCTTATCAAAATCATAAAAATCTTTTGCTACCATAAGCATGTCATCAACATATAGCAAAAGATACATAAAAGAGCCACCCTCCATCTCCTTCAAGCACACACATCTATCATACTCAATCCTAGAGAAAACATGTTCAGGTATAAACTAATCAAATCATTTATACCACTGTCTAGGAGATTGCTTCAGACCATACGGTGACCTCTTCAATTGGCACAAATGATCACACATCCCCTTAACCACAAACCCATAAGGTTATCGCATGTAAATCTCCTCCTTGAGCTCACCATGCAAAAATGTAGTTTTAAAGTCCAACTGCTCCAACTCAAAATCATGTATAGCCACAAGCGCAAGCAAAGTATGTATAACCACAAGAGAAAATTCCTCATTATACTTCACACCTAGAATCTGACTGAATCCACATGTAACTAAACAAGTCTTGTACCTTGGTCTCTCAACCCTTGGAGCTCCCTGTTTGAACTTGTATACCCACTTGCAATCAACAACCTTTTTCTTCTTTAGTGGCTTCACAAGTTCTCATGTCTGATTCTTCAATAAGGACTCTATCTCTTCCTCCATAGTAGTACACCACTAAGTAGAATCAGCACTCTCAATAGCCTCTGATAATGATGTTGGCTAATGCACATCAATAATATTCTCTACACTAGATAAATCATAGCCAACTAATTATTCATAACCGTACTTGACCGGAGGCTTGACAATCCTCTGTCCTATACCTGGAATAATACCTCTTTACTCCACCTGCTGCTTGAATCCACCCACTTTAGAAATAGTGGGTCTATCAAAAAGGTATCTTCCATCCAACTCAACCTCAACCTGGCTCGAAGCACTATCTTATTCCACCTCTATAGTGACACCATCACAAGACTTAGTCTTCTAGAGAAATATAGACTCATTGAAGCTAACCTTCCTATTAGTCAAGAACTTGGATAAAATTGAATCTTATAACTTGTACCCCTTCAATCTAGATGTAAACCCAGGAAAGATACACTTCTTGGCTCTAGGCTCAATTTTACTATCATTCACATAAGCATAAGTAAGGAAACCAAATACATTCACATCATAGTAATAAATTGGTTTACCAGACCGCAAACCCTTAGGTTTCTTCATATCAATGGACCTATTTGGTGACTAGTTCACCAAGTATGCTACCATGAGAACCGCCTCAATCCAAAACTCTCTACCTGGCCCTCCTTGTGATAACATACAACAAGCCTTCTGGGATAGGCTTTTGTTCATCCACTCAACAACCCCATTCTGATGTGGTCTTCCAACATAGGTGCGGTGTCTCTATATCACATGGTCTTGACAGAAAACAGTGAAACTCTACTAAAAAAACTCAAGACCATTATCTATCATGAGAAATTTAACCTACTTTCCAGTCTTCTTCTCTAGCAAGGTCTTTCGATATTTGAAAACACTAAACATATCATTCTTATGCTTTAAGAAATAAATACATACCTTTCTAGAGAAGTCATCAATAAATGTGATCAAGTACTTCAAACCCCCTTTGGAAACCACTCTTGCTGGACCTCGCATATCTAAATATATATACTTAAGACGCCCTCTCATACTATGCTTAATTTTTTAAAAGCTAACCCTCTTCTTTCTAAACACACAGTGCTCATAGAAGTCCATTGCACCTATACTCTATCCATCTAGTGGCCCCCTCTTAAAGAGCTCAGTTAGACCCTTGACACCCATGTATCCCAGTATCATGTGTCAAAGTCTCGTAACATCCAAGTCTGACAACCTTAACGATGTCAAAGAAGATTTCCCCATAATAGTGGAATCCACCAACTCATACAATGTCCTAACGTACTTCTCTTTCATCACCACCAGAACCTCTTTTATAACTCTGAGGGGTACCATCCTCAATAGCACACCGATACCCATTACAATCTAAGGAACTCAAAGAGATGATGTTATTGGTCATCTTTGGGACGTGTCTCACATTGGACAATATCCTGATCATACAATCATGCATCCTCACCTTTACCGTCCTAATCCTAGCAACTTTGCAAGCAACATCGTTGCCTATTAAGACAACTCCACCACGATTCACCTCGAACGTCTAAAACTAACTCTGGTTAGGATATATATGGTAAGAGCACCTAGAATTCAAGATCCATCTATCACTGATATTGGTCTATCTATCAATGGCTAACAACACATATCTATCACTATCACCATGGGCAACTGCAGTATCATCCTTTGTACCATCTGACTCACCAAATGTAGCTCCTGCTTCTTTTTAGGATAAAACTTCCTAATATGCCCCTTCTTATGACACTCATAGCATGTCACACTCTACTACCAACTCTTTAACTTAGATCTAAACTTCTTACAATCACTAAACCCTCTCTCCTATGTTTTCCTCCTAGCTACCAATCCCTCACTATATGAGTCACTGGAAGTATTGCTAATAGTCAACTAACTATTAATAAACTCTTGTTATACTAGGGCTGATTTCACATCCTCAAGGACTAACTCTTCCTTCCCATATAAAACAGTCTCACGAAAATGTATAAAACTTGTGGGCAAAGAACATTACAACATAATAGCCAAATCTTCATCATCTAATTCAACATCTATATTATGAAAATCCATAAATATATAGTCAAATTCATCCAAGTGACTTTTTAGATATTAACCATCACCTAATTTTAGGTCTTGAAGCCGACTCTTCAACAGTAGTCAATTTGTGAATGATTTGGTCATATAAAATGACTCCAGCTTTAACCACATAGAAGTCATTATTAATTTCTTTGTCACTTACCGCAATACCTCATTCGACAAACAAAATTGTATGGTAGATAGGGCCTTCAGATCTAATTCTTTGAATCTCTCATTTGTCATCTATTATGGATTCTTCGAATGCACAGATAAAGCTTTTTCTAATCCGTTCTAAACTAGACCCACTCACATCTTCAATTTCCAGAATCCAAAATTGACGGGTCAATTAAAATTTTTAATATCAAATCTTGTACCCATCTCAATAACCGGATCTCTTCAATAACATAACTTTGATACCCAATTGTTGTAGAATTAATGTGAATTTAGAGAGATCCAAACCAAATGAAAATTAACAAGTGTATAAATAATTGAGAATTAAATCACAAAATAGAACAATTAAGAAAAAAGTAGGGATCTTTATTCGTGCTCTTGTGTGATAATAGGATGATTAAACTAATCAATCAATCAATTATACAAAACTATAACTCTCTTTGAATAGAGAATTTTATGGAAAGAAGAAGAAGTTGGGACGCACGGCTCTTGACAGCTAGGGTTTCAACATGTCTTCTTTTATAAAAGAAAAAATCCTATGAGGCAAAACATCATGTTTTAGAAATAAGAAAAAAATACGGTCTGTGTTTAAAAAATATGGGACCCCGTATTTATTTTCTTACTTTCTACTTTTGCCCAAACACATCTAAGATTTCACAGAGAAACACGACTCGTATTTATTAACATGAGACCTCCGTGTTTCACACACAAACCTCTATACTACACTAAACTTCTCCAACTTTTACATGAACCAACACAATGTTATGATGAGCTCAAATGCATAGTCAATACTCACAATATCAATTATGACAGTAACACCTGATATTTTAGTTACAAACTTCCGTTGTAAATAGAAATTTTTTAATAGTAAAATTTGGGGTGTTACGACAGTGGTTGGAGTATTTACAATAGTCTCCCCATTATATTATAGTTTTGGTAGGTAGATATATTTTTATGGTTGAAGCCTAAAGCTTCTCATCCAATACATAGTTTGATGGTTGAAGCTTGAATCTTTCCATTCAAGTATTAGTGTAATGGTTGACATATGAATTTTTTTCATTTGATATAAGTAATTTAATGGTAGAGCTTAAAGGATTCTCTTCTCATATACTTGAATACGATCTATAAAATTGATTTATCTGATTAAAATGCCATTCTACATTTTAGTTTAAGGATGAAGTATTTTATGAGTTTAAAACTGATAAGAATGTACATGTGTATATGGCATGATAAACTTATTAAATGGTTTTGTGAAGAAACAATTTAATAGCAAAAATTTTCATGATATTATCGCTAAGTTCTTAGAGAACTTATTATTCTCTATAGGCCATTGATCGTATTGCTACTATCAAGATTTGTAAGAAGTAAGCTCGTGATAAATGCACAATATATACATTTGATATATGTAAAAACCAAGAGGTATTAGTAACTAGAAGTTAGTAGACCATAAAATATTATTTTTGAGGCATTAGGAATGAAATCATATTAGCGCAACAATGATAGGAAAGATCATTGAAACTTACATGAGCACCTACTTAGAATCCTACAAATTTTTTTTTTAATTGACAATTTCATATGAAGGACATATTATTCTTGACAAATTTATAGTCATGATAATGTAAGAAAATGCAAAATATCATATGTCCTTGATAGAATTTAGGTTGACAAATATGGACAATTTAAATATACCATGGTATATAATGATGCATCAATGTAAGGTCATATGTTATATTTTGCAACTAATACTATTGCGCTGGCTAAAAAAGGAATAGCCACCCAATTAGGATAAAAATACAATAAATGCTTTAGGTTGGAAGCATTATGACCTAGTAAAGTAGTAGATTATGCATTTGATTTACATACCCTTGATCAGTGAGGTCTAGAAGTGATATGCAAATATACATGTAAAGATTTTTGATACATACCAACCGCATATCACATTATTCCTTAAGATAGATCAATTGAGATAAACCTTTTGCTTATTTTTTAAAAATTAGATGAGTCTTATGTGTTTCTAAAATTTCCCATGAATATGAAATTGAGCCACAAAGAAGGTTAGAAATGTTTATTTTCTCACATTGAGGGGGAGAGAAGAAGAGATTGAGATTATGGTGCGTGCTAGTGTGTGCTAGTGTGAGTTCAGTTAAAAGAGTTGGTAGGGTGAGATTAATAAAGTAAATATAGCATAGCTCATGCAAGTATACATGATCACCCCAAGTACTAAAGAGGAAAGAGGATGTCAATCCCACAGGGAATAAGATGAGTGAATTATGCTAACTAAAGTCGACTATCCTATGAATCTACTAATGTAATAAAATGCTAATAAGGTGATGTTGACAGTATAAGAAATGATTGAGTACATAGACAGTTAACGGATTCAACACAAGATAGATGTGAGGGAAATATGGAGGTAGAATCATGAGAGTAGAGTTGTCAGCTCTAAATGTGTGTACCTTGTGACAATTCATAGTATGTATAACTCGATGGATATTAATCCTCCTAAACTTATTGGGTTTCACTCAATGGTGAAACATACTCTCAGGCCATCTCCATCATGGTAATGACATGGTTTCTCCACCTCTAGGTGCTAACCCTCTCACCATTTGTCATTGTAGGTTCTGCACACTATCTAATTGATGCAGAATTTGGTCAGGTGCCTAATGTGGCTAACATTCAACACTCAGACAATTTCAACTTAACAAAATGAAATATCATAAAGGCTAATAAGGCTAAAAATGTCAAGATTATAGCAACAAAGGCTATCAACTTTTTCTTTTACTAGAAGTTACCCGAACCTAAACTTATTCTAGCCAACATAAAATAAAGAAGAGAAAGAAGGAAAGGACTAGGGAGATAATGATATTACAACCCCTATCTAACCTAAGAACTCCTTCTTTTTCCTCTCTCAATGAAGCTCTGTTAGGACTCTCTCCTTTCTTCCTTTACTCCACTTAGGGATGACAAAGGCTCTCAGACCCAACCCAGACCCGCTAGACCCACCTCATTTTTAGTGGGTCTGGGTCTATAACTTTTAGACCTAATGGGTCTGAGTCTGAATCTAGTAGTTCCAAACCCATACCTAACCCAAATCCAATCCTCTAGATCTTTTTAGTATATATATGTGTCATTATTGTCATGATCTCAGTTGAGTTCTTTATTCATTTTTTTATATTTACTTTAAAAGCAACATATATAATATTGTATTCTAAAATCATTAAAACACCATTTGAAAAGTTAACGTAACTATTTTAAAATGTTTATTTTTTCATTCGGATGATTTTTTAAACAAAAAATACATATTTAAGCTATATAAATCATAAATGTATTTGTATTTACATAGACTATCAATTATTATTTTTCAAAAATAGTCGAATGCATTTAGAACCTGTTTACCCGCTAAAATCGGTGAATCTGGGTCTGGGTTTGAACTTTTAAGACCCGACAGGTCTAGGTCAGATCTAGATCTAGGTAATATAAATAGTTTTGGATCTAGATCTGGCTAAACCTAATCCATTGTCATCCCTAACTCCACTACTCTTCCATCGTCATTGTTATTTTCCTCTCTTTTTAAATCCCTAACTTTCTTCCTTTTCGATTTATTGATCCCCCCTCCTCAATTATTTTCTACCTGGGGTATTTATAATGTGCATCCATACAGATAGGATAAAGATTCCCTACAGCTACAATGGTCGGATGCACCCAAACATCAGGCGGTTGTACCTTATTGTCGGGTGGCAGTATCCTATAGTGGTCCTTGGGTGAATGCTGCCAGATTCAGAAAATGTGTGTGCTGCTTTTGTTGACATGCAGACTTGTGATGGTGACCTAGACAATAGCTCCCGTGGTCTTAGTAGGGTAAGATATCCTCTAAAACGTTGGGGAGTCTCCATTCCTACACATATCTTGAAAGTAGTTGGATAAATGCATTAAGCTCATAACCAGTCATAAAAGTGGGGAATTCTATGAGTTCATAGGATAAGGGAGGTATTTTTAGGTTAAACTCATGTGTTTCATGCGAGATCTTGAAAGGTGGAAAATCATATAACACCGCACCCTATAAGTCCCTCATATGAAAAAAAATCATGAAATAAATTATGTTTGTAGGGTCCTTTGATTACTTCAAATCCAATCATGTTGGATTATCAAGTAAAAAGACAATTAGAAGATGTCTTCTATAAAATATGGACCCAAAGAAAAATGAAATGACTCTTGATGATACTTATGCTTGCTAGATGTAGCTTAGCTACAACTAGTGTTTGTTATGCCAAATAATTATGAAAATAATATATGTTTTAACTAAATTTCCAACTCATATATAAGTCATTGTCGTGACTTCAATTAAGTTAGTAGCAAGTATGGTGCAAATGTGCTAGAAGCATATGATATGGGTCTAATGAGCTAAACTCTCATAAGAGGAGTTATAATCCTTGAAAAGGATGGAAAACTTGCCAAATTGAGTTGACATGCTCATATAGATAGAATTTGAGAGTAGCTCCATTGGTAAATGAAATATCTATAAATTATCCTTACACTAGTGTGAGATGGTATTAGGTAAACATTGGTGATGTCTTTACCTAAATAGTTGTAGTTGATAATTGATAAAATTGAAAATTATTCTTGATTTATTACGAAATTTAATTAGATAAATGATTGATGAGTTAGAATAGACAAATATATCCACTTAATAATCATGATTTATATGGACAAGAAGTCCAAAATTTAAAGGTGTCATACCAGTTGACTATAAGTGGGCGTTCATAAAGAAATAATTTAAAAGTCAATTTGACAATACATATCTTTGTAAAAAAAAACCAATATTTTGTCCCTGATAGAGTTTTTATAGGTGAAGTTTTCAAATGTAAGCATTATTAAAGTGTGCTTGTACACACTAACAAATAATATGTAATATGATATATGAAGGACACATACTAAGTTGAGGGGAGAAAATTGTACTATTTTCCTTAGCCAAGGTTTTATCCCACTAGATTTTCCTAACAAGGTTTTTATAAGGCATTATTTTAGATAAGTACTCTTAAGGGGGTGTTGTAAATATCCTATTTATATATTGTGGATGTACTATTTATGAATGTATATTGTATTACACCCTAGGTTTAGTAGTCATATCACTACCATCAATTGTAAATAGCTTTTCTATTATAATTCCAATCCCTAACTCTATTTATCCTCCACCTCCTTTCATATTCTCTAACTACTTCTCATATTGGATGTAATAAGTATGGATATATATATATATATATAATATAATATAATATAATATAATGTAATATGTGAATTATATAAAGATAGAACTCATACGTATCAATAAGAATAAGAGTTCCATTCTCTATTCCTCTCTATGTTGTTATATATCTCTCTTTAACTTTATCAATATTACAAAAATTGGGAATAATTGGTAAAGTATATTTGAAGTCATAATGGATAAAAATTATAGTTATTATGTAGAATTATAATATTATACATAGGAACATAAGATTCTACTTATCCTATATAAGATCATAAATTTCCACAATAATTCTACTACTTTAATATTTTACCTATGATCATGGATCATTTTGTTACTTTTAGATTGCAGAATTTTAAAATCGTAAGATTGAATAAGAAATTTATCATCTATACTATATACGAGTCTGAATTTAGATCTTGTTCAAGGCAATGCTTTTGATGTCACCCATAAAGAACATAGTTTTCTTCATTTGCGTGCTTGTTATAGTATTCATTACTACTTCATCATGGGAAAATTCATGACAACTCTTAGTTTTAAACATGATATGTGACTTGCATGAACTCATTTGCATGGAATATACTAGGTCCTACATCTAGGTCCTATAGGACTTATCTACATACAAAATCAAGAATTTAAAACTAAGAAAATTAAAGAGCTATGCAAAATATAAACCAATTGAGTAATTAAGAACGATTACCAAACTTGAATCTTTTATTACTATCTTTGCAAGTAGTACAAAAATTTAAGAACACTCAACCCCATCTTTTCCCTTACCAAAATTGAATAAAAAAACATATTTATTTATCCACTCAATTAAAAACTTCTTACTCTCAATTATGACCTCTCTAAACCAAACTTCTAGTTCTTGAACACAAGAATTCTCTATTTGTACTCCCCTATTTCTCACAACCCAGTTTGTTGTGTATATGACACATTGATGTGGATTTTTACACCTCCAATTGAATAGAAAATAAAGATGGATATGGATGAAGGCAAAAAAATAAAATAGAACCTACAAACTACCTATCAAGGATTCACAAATATTTCCTTAAGATAGACTCCTGGAGAAGAAAACACAAAGTAGACTCCAATAAGAAAATTTAAAGAATAACACAAAGTGGACCTTCAAAGGAAAAAAATTCAACCTCAATCAATATTTAATTTAAGTTCATCATAAATCAATTGAATTTGCAGATACTCATCTACCCTTTGAAGATCAACGTCACATGTGAGCCATAAGCTATGAAACCATTATTCTTTTGTGTGATATTTCATCCAATCATGAGAAGGAGATCCACAAACACAAAATACAAAACATGAGAGTTGTTTCAAAGGAAAACACATTTGAGTTTTGTGTTTTTTAAATTTGAACACAACATAGAAATGATAGAATCATTAAAAAACATGGAAAAGATATAGAAGGATGTCAAGAAATTCATCTGATACGTGTCATATATTGAGATTAATGAAAATCCAAGTTCTCTTTATGATTTATTATCTTCAATCATCTTTGTGAGATTGAGTTTATCCTTTTGAAGTTTACTTTGTGTGCTCTTCAAAAGATTCACACTAGTGAGATTTACTTTTTGTGTTTATCATTAGGATGTTTTGATTGTCATCTTTATAAGACATCCAAAGTTCCATTTTTGTTTAAGATTACCTAAAATTGAGCCATATTTTCATACCCAACTTCAAAACCCAACTTTGAATCCTTTAAACTAATCGTCTAATTCTCATAAAAATCTACATCACCACTACTCAACAACATAATTCTTTATATAGGTTAAGTGAAACTCAAAGACTAACTAAAAAAATAGTCATAGGGATAAAGACCATTGAGAAAACAACCAAAAACTTGCACTATTGCAATACCCGAAGTTGTTTGGTAGATGTTAGAGGCTCAAAAGAATTTATATGACTGCCTATGTAAACAAGGTGCTTCTTCTTTTTCAAAAAATCATTAATGGAGAACTCCACATTTAAGTGTGTTTAGTTTGAAATAGTCAAAGATAAGTGGCCTCTTAGGATATTTTTTTGAAAGCATGTGAGTGATGACAAATCACACTAGTTAATCTTTAGGGTTAGTTGTTGGTATTAAAAGTACTCTAGGTAACTATCTATGACCAGTTAGATTCCCAAATGGTATCATAGCGAAACCATGACCACAAGATAAACTTAGATAAGCTAGTCACCTACTTGATAAATGTATTGTATGCCTTACTTTTGCGGTGTTAATCCTCTCTCTATGCATTAATTTTCCTTTTAAAGGCTGATATAACCTCTCTTAAACCATGTGTTCTCATTTGGAATCAATCATAAAAAAAGGAGCAAAAACAAGGTTGTTTATCACTTTTTTTCTAAATCACACTAGAGCATGGTCAAAATCATACCAAAATTTGAAGTTATGAATAATAAGTCGTTAAAATTCACTTGGGCCCCAACCATTGGCTATTAGTTGTATGGAGGTCATCCAAATAACCTAGAATTGTCATAGTTGTATCGACCTTCACATGGGAAATTTCTAAATATTTTACAAATTTTATCTTATCTTCTCACCAACCTTATAACAATCTTTATTCCTATTAATATCTATATAAACATCCTTAACTTTAATTTCATGAAGTATAGTCTCTGCCTTTGAGTTTCAAGAGTTAGGATTTTCCTTCATCTTCAACATCCAACCACCTTTGCGATTCCATAAAGTCTCTATATAGATTAAACAATTCATTCAATTCAACCATCAGCTACCCCTAATTCAATATTCTCTTCCATCAATTTTTTTCTCTATCATTAGATTTTCAATTTAAGATTCTATCATATTCATACATTTATCTATCTTCATAATTCCTTTAATTTGTGGGTTAATTCTCTCAATTAATCCATGAAATCATAAATTAAATATTAATACACCCTTAATTGTTAATATCATGTTTCAATTTACACAAAGGAGCATCCAATTTCTAAGATCATTCAAGTGGAGATGAAATCCACAACTAGTCATCCATCTGGCCTTGGCCAAGGGTTGTTTAGTTGCTCTATTTTGCCTATTTTTGCCTCAATTTTGGGTCTTTTATTTTTCCTACCCTTACATATGTTTTGTGTAATTAATTTATACATGATGAGTGGTTAAATTTATTGTTAAGGGTGAGATTGAAATCTTATACTATGGTTTGAGATATCAATGATAATTTTGATATTTTCCTAATTATCAAGATATTTTCCTTTGACTCTAATTTAATTGATATAATTTATATGCGTGATTATATCAAGTGTGATTTATATGCTACATAATTTGTTATAGCTTCCTTATAGTGACAATATATAATATTATATGCTTGCTAGGTAGCTATATAAACATGGTAGAATTCATGTGTATAAATTACAACTAGGTTAGATAATAATTTACCTAATAATTTTGTGATTCTAACCAAAGTAGTATAACATTTAGATATATGTGGATCAAAGGCAGATAATATAATTAGACACGCCCACGATACTAGTTTAGGTTAGGGATGACAACGGATCGGATACTCCTATCAGTTACCCAAACCCGATAAGAAAACATGTACCCATATCCGTATCTAAATCCAACAAGTATTTTTTTTTCCTCTTTCATAACCATATCCATATCTGTATACATATCCATCGAGTAAAGCCCATCAAGTTTAAAGTAAAAATCATTTAATGTTAGGATTATATACTTAAATTGTTAAAATTTAATTATATCTTCACTTTTAGCCCTAGAAAATATACTTAAGGTTATATAAATGAGGATAAAAATATAATTTTATATCAGGTAAACGAATGCGGATATGAGTACGAATTTGATGATCCCTTACCCATATACATACCCAAACCCAGCGGATATTTCTCTCCTTCCTCCATAGCTGTATCTATATCCGTTTATCCATATCCATTTACATATCTAAAGAATAAAACCAGTCTAGTTTTGGATAAAATCCGTCCAATTGTCATCCCTAGTTTAGGTACTTAGATTGATATCATTCCACTTATGTCTAATGCATTGAGAATAATTAAATATAAGAAACATTAGTGGAATTATATTATTATACCTCAATAAGACTTAATATTAACATGTGTTAGTATTAATCACTTTAAGAAACTAATAAAAGGTGCATAGACCCACTGGTGTATTGAAACTTGCAACTTGGTCAATCTCTTTCTCATGACTAATAGATAATAAATACATTATTCGTTGCTTATTGACCTAATATAGTGGTGGATATTGTTTCCCCTAACATCTTCATCGCCATTGTCTTTGTTCATACTTTATAGTTGTTTTTTATTTAAAAAAACATAATTATGTTTTCCTTATTATTAGTGACTTATGAGTCTAGAGTCTTAGGTAGTATTTTATTTTAGTTTATTTTTGTGTTAACAAATAAAGGTGACTCTTATCAAGCTCCGGTTTAGAACGATACCCCTATTCACCAATGTTATAATTGTACAACAAAATAATTTAAATTGTGTGCTGGCTATGGTCATACTACTACCTAGCAAGAATGATTCTAGAAATGAACTATAATGACATAGTTAATGGTTGACACACAACGAGGACATTGTATTATTTGAGTGGGGGTATGTAATATCTCAAGTTATGTAGTAGATGTTGAAGGCTTAAAAAGACTATTATGACATCCTATATCAATAAGGTACGCCTGTCTTTTCGGAATCCATCACTATAGAACTCTATAATAAAGTGTGATTGGCATGAAGTAGTCCAAGAATGGATGATCACTTGAAATTTTTTTTGGAAAGTGTGTGAGTGAGTACAAAGCACATTGAAAAAAGACTTGTGCTAATCAGCAAGGTGAATCATTAATCCCAAAAGCAGTATAGGTAACTAACTATTGCTAGTGAGGGGTCGGGATTATAATCCCAGGAAAACTTGAGCATCAACATAGGAGTGCTTGTAGTAATTGTCACCCATGTTGAGCTTGGTTGCCCTTATTTTGACTTCGTCTTCACTCCTCTTCAACATGGTTGTGTTCATCAACACTTCACGCCTATGTATACCTCTAAACATCCTTCTTCTCTTTGTTGTCCCACATTTGAAGCCCTATTAGCTTGTGCAAATGGGCTTTTAATTACAAGGGTACTCTTCTTCTTTCACTAGATAATTAAGCTCATTTGGTGACATATATTTGTGCCCATTGATATAAGGCTAGGTGTTGATGTACCTCGTAAATGTTTGTCGAATCAACTCATTTCTTAATGAGCTTGAAAGATGTAGTTAAAAAGATAGCTAAAATTTAAAAGTTGAATGATGAAAGTTAAAAGTTAGAACTAAAAGTTAAAATTTGGATTCTAAAAAGCGGAGTTAGAAGAAAGTTAGAGCTTATTTTATAAGGTATTTGAATAAATAAATAAAAAATATTTTAAAAAAGCTTTTAAGTTCAAAATAGTTCATCGTTCAAGTAACTCTAAAAATGGTCAAAAGGAAATTTTTGGAGTCAAATAAGTTAGAAGTTAGCTGAAGTGGTCTTGTAAAGCACACACACACACTAAGCTATAAAATCCTGACCAACCGACGCATTCCCCTATCATCCACCAATCTACCGACGTATCGCATTTCGCGATCTCCTTTGGCCACATTTGCACATCTTCAGCATAATTTAGTTATAGCAAGTACTTATACATGCGTTTTTAATTAATACTTCTTGACCAAAAGAAAAATCGGGATTTGTTTATGTTAAATTCAGGCTTAATTCAATTGTACACCGTAGATTATTTTGACGCGTATTATTGAAGTAATTATAGCGTCCATTGGCTCCCAATTGAAATGAGATGAAAGATTGCATATTGGCAATCTCGCACACACACATATACTTTTGATCCTTTTATCTCTTTTTTCTCATTTTGTGAATTTGTAAACTGTGATGAAAGAAAAAAGATTGCTTGAGACATAGTAAAACAATTAAATTAAATTAAACAAAATTAATATATTTAAATGATAATATATGTTGATTATTTTTACCTGCAGATCGGAAACTATCTTATACCAAATTATTCTACTCTTGTATAATAATAATACATCTAATTTGTTGCGGTGCTCAAACTGCCCGTGATATAACCAGTCGTGAACCGAAATGGAGAAAGAAGAAGGAAAATTTTAATTAAAAAAAAAAGTGTGTTAGCAATAGACTTCTCGTGCAAGAGACAACTTTTTATCTCAATGCGAACTATTAGTTGTATATCCGTCTTAGAGCTCAAAAGTACATCATGTGCATGTTCTCATAACTGTCTTCGCTTGCATGCTCAAAAAAAATAAATATATTATAAATAGAATATCATGCTGAGCTAACCCTTTCATCATTATTAGTAGAAAACAACATCTATCCGCAGAGGCCATACAAAAAAATAAAAAAATCTATCCACAGAGAGTAAAATATGCCACAAATACTGCAGCCTCATCTGTCTCCTCCTCTTATCTTATATTAAAACTCCTGTCCTCGTTGAAAGTCGAATAAAAACAAACCAAGTTTATGAGGCCTTCACAGGAACCAAGGTCCAGGCCTGGAGGTTATTGTCATCAGAGGAGTGTTGGGAGGGGGGCACAAAGCACCAGGGCATGAATAGAGCGCATGGATAGTTGTGTCCGTGTGTAATTTAAAGCCTTCAAAAGTCATTTTCATACGAGCATGTACACACACATGAGGCAGCCCTTTCTTCTTCTTTCCTTAAGAAAGAACATGCTGCCGCTGCTGCTGCTGCTACGACTACAACTACTAGTAAGATGATAATATATATCTACTCACCAAAAAAAAAAGGACCCCTAAAACTAGTAGTTCTACACAAAAACATGATCTTTTTTATGCACCCACCTCCTGCTGTGTGTCAAAAAGAGGCAAATATTAAATTCAATTTAATTCCATCCCCTCGTAAATTTGAAGAAAAAGGGGCTCTGAAAGTTAATTCAATACAAAGCAAAAAAGAAGTAATTTTTATCAGTTGTCTTTCTCATGCCAATACTTTTTTCCCTACCCCCTCATCACTTTGTCTTTCTGTCCCTCTGCTCTCTCCTGCTGCCGTTGGGCTGGTCTCTGCCTTCCCAGTCCCAACTCTTTTCCTTCCAGCAGAATTTAATTCATACATCGCTCTCCCCTCTCCCATTTTTACCCTTCTTTTTACCACTGTATAGCAGTATACCCCGGCCAGGTCCCCAGCTGTTTATTTATTGAAATAATTTTATCCGTCTCCCTGCTTTATATAACTACTAGTTCCCCCCCCCCCTCAAACAACCTTCATCTTTCACAACAAGTCCTTGCTCAAAGCTCAACAGACCCGTTCTTTCGACTACTACTCTGCTCGTGCCCCTGTTTCCAAGTTTCAACTATCATAGAATCAAATGGAACTAGTAAGTTTCCCCCCTCCCCCCCCTGGCTCTCTTCTCTAAAGTTTGCTTTAATTCAGTTGTATTATCAATTGCCATGATCTTGCACTTTTGCTTCTCTTTCTGTATTTAACCCCCTCGATTTAATGTAATTATATAGGATTATAGAAGAAATCATCACTACCACCACCATCACGTTCCGGCATTCGGGAGTTGGGATTATGAAGATAACCTGCCGTTCACAGAGTGCTTCGAGTCGGCCAGACAGGCCGTGAACGCTGGGCTCTTGCCGTACGACTACGCGGAGGAACAAGAAGATCGGGACTTGTATGTTGCCGGCGACCTGTACCGGGACGATGTTGTTACTCCGGCTGTTATCGTTGTTCCTCGTCGTAGAAAGGTTAGTCGGTCGGTCGTCCAAGTTCGGTTCGAGCAAGCTCGCGAGTCTCTGGTTTTTTATTCTTTTGGGTGTCTTAGATTTTTATGCGGCTAGCTAATCTTGGACTATTAATTGAACAGTAACGAGTTTTCTGATTGGGTTTCCGTTGAGTCGGCGTCCCAACCTCCCAATAACGATTAATTCGTTTCGGTAGAGATTTAAGTGACCTCGGCCCTAAATCTAATTAGTTGTAGTGTCTTTTTTTTTTTTGGCAGCTACAACTTGTATTTCTAACAAACAAGTAACAAGTAGTATCAACCTTCATCTCTGCATATCCTGGCATACATCGTCTTCTTTTTTGTTGAACGGATTATTATTTTCGTAAGGAAAAGAACATTACTAGATACTCCCTCGTTTCCATAATACGAGCGACGTATATTAGATTTTCAACTCTGTGTCATAGCTTTGAAACTTTTCATGAAAAAAAAATATTTTTACATCCTTTTTTGCCCCTCTCTCTCAGTATAAAGTCCTTTATGAAAAGATCAGGCAAAATACGAAAATTAATTAAAACAAATATATAAAGATTTTAGCTTTCTATTTAGCGTACATAGAAAAAAGATAACTAAGATGGCATATATAAAAAAAAAAACAAAACAATAAATAGTGGTAATTGAGACGGACAATAATGTGTTTGCATAGCATATGCTAGTGCTATGATAGTTAATCATGAAATTGAGTGAAAGGCTAATGATGATACATAATGGGTGGCGGGCAGGAAAGAGGAGGATACCCGCACGATGTAAAAGGGGAGGCAAGAAAGCAGCAGCAGCAGCAGGAAGAGTATGAATGGGGGGGATATGGTGGATATGACATAAAGGATTCACCAAGTCCAATCAGACAACCACCAACACCACCAACTACATCAGCCACAGCCCCTAAGCCTATTGACGAAGACTTGTACAAGATATCACCCGACCTCCTCTACTCCAAACCCAAAAAGGTACGTTAATTTGCTTCTATTTTAAATTCCCTCTCAACGTATATATATCATTAAACAAAATCCTTTATTACTATTATTATCATTTATTATTTTGGTTTTTCATTATTTTCTTAATTATGGTTTTTTTTTCCTCCCCTTGCAGAAGAGATCAGGGCTGGGATTCTTCTCAAGTTGTTTGCTGCCTGCTTGTGCTTGAGCTGCCTAGCTCATCCTATATAGATAGATATATTGAGAGAGAGAGTGAGTGTGTGTGTGTCAATTATGTGGCTGTGAGGAGATCGAAGTGAGTGTTGTTTTGGTGGGCGGGGAGGGGGTGAATGAAGGTGCTTTTGTTTATGTACTCTTAACTATATAAGTCTTTTATTTATCAAAGTTTGAAAGGTAGTTAGTTAAGGTGAGCATGTTATAATCATACTTATTAATAGCTACAAAGTATTAGTAGTATTAAACACATTCCAAGTAGTTGATAGTATAATTATATAAGAAGCTGCTGCTTCTTTTTATCATGAAACATGAGTGGGTGTTGGATTGGAAAGCAAAAAAAAAAAAAAAAAAAAAAGGCTTTGTGTGAAAAGAAGGAAAAGCTTCCTATTTAGTAAAAGAAAAGGAGAGGGAAAAAAAGAAAAGAAAAAAAAGGGTTAACTTTCATGTTGAAATTTGTGGGGTGGGGTTCCTATAGAGACGTAATGCTTCATGGTTCTTCTCTTTATGTAAATTGAATTTCTGCTTTTTCACCTTACCTTAATCCTTCTTCTTCTTTCGGTTTTTCATTAGTCAATTTCATTGGGTCTTTCTTTTTCCCAGAAATCGCATGAATCTCTTGCTTTTCTTTTTTGTCTCCTTTTTAACTTTTAGTTGCGCTTAAGAATAGCCATGAAATCTCATTTTCTTTCCTTCTAAGAAAATCGACTCATTTGCAACTTATATATATATGTGTGATTAATTTTTAAATTTAAATTTTCTACTATACAACTAACTCAGTCTCCAATTTAATTTTGAGGAACATAAGTACATCTAAATTTTAGTAAAATAACATATAAATATTATGTATAATTGGAAAGTTAAGTTCAGAAATTAACCTAATTGAAAAAAAAATAATATTCACGAATCTAAATAAAAAAAATAAAAGTTTAGTTGAATCTAATATATATGTATTTTGTTAAATAACTTAATGTGTCGGGCAACCTTGCAGTCTGACACGTTTCGCGGCTCTTGCGGTTCATACGGTAACCGACGAGTTGGTATTTTCACTGCATGATCTTGCCGCCGATGATTTTCGTCCCAAATGTATTTTTTTTTCCGGTCCTAACTTACATTTTATTTTTATGTTGACGAAACCACTTACGTGTTAATAATTGATTTTAATTTTTCCTCATGACTTATTAATAACTTCAAAGTTATGATAAATCTTCAATGCATAAATCGATTGTTCTTCCGTCTTCTTTTCCAAATGCCAAGAGAACTTTTTGAGAACCAACATAATAATCCAATGAGTAAAATAACATAAGAATTATCATATCAACATAATCAAAATTCACATAATTATAAATAAAAAAATCACCTTACAAAAAAACATTATTCTTCTTAATAAAATATTCAAAATGTTTATGAGATCATATTCTATATCAACCACATCAAACCATTGTACACATGCCTCTTTCTTCTTCTTTTTTCCTTTTTTTTTACATGTTCATCTTGAAATGAATACTCAATAAATGAATTACAATATATATGTATGTATGCATTAATAATACAAGAAAAATGAATTAAAATATATAAATTTCAATAGTCTTTTTTTATAAGTTAAATTTATTGTGTCAATCTCAAGGTTAAAGTTTTGCTTCATAGATCTAAAATTTCAGTTAGTAAAACGGATGGGGGATTTGGGTGGGGGGGGTCAAAAAGAAAAAGAGTGTGTCGTAGTGGAATGGAGACAAAGATATAGAGAGGAATTATGGTCGACTAAAGATAGGTAAGAGAACTTTGATCTAAACTCAAAACATTATCCTTTACCCAAAAATTAAAAACCATACGATCAATCAAAAGCTATCAAATTTCAAATCAAATGTCATACTTAATAGAAGTGAGTTGACGGTGAAATCCAACAACAATAATAAACGTAATTTTACATGTACTAAATATTTATAACTGACAAAATAGTAGATAAAGAATCTAATAATTTTTTTTTATATTACGAACATAATTAAACACTGATAATGGAGTCTTTTGTAGCTACTTATTCAACTATGTGTACGTAGTTAAGTAATAATCAATAGTTCAAGTGATGTCAAATAGAGAAAATCATTACTCTATTTTTATACGCAAATACTTATTATAGCTATATATAAGTTCATTATTATTATAATTATATAATAACTATTCTAATAAATGAAATGATAATTAATCAAAAATATAATATAAAATGATCACCATCATCACTCGAGGTAATCACCAATCTTTAATAATATAATCACCAACTTTACTTGAAATAATCATAAAGATGGTAGTATGATAATCACCATTCTATTACTAATAATCGCCAAGTTGTTGTGCGATAATCATTGACTTTATTACTATTATTAATAACAATATATATAATAACTATTATCATTATAACAATCACTACTCTGTAACTAGATAACTGCTAAAGTGGACATAATAATCACATACACCTCTATTATATAATTTTTTTCACTATATAAATAAAATTTATATATTGAATACATGTTTATTAATTGAAAAGTTATAGCCTGTGAATTTTAAACCATGAAGCAATAATAGAGCTTAAATATGCTTTATATTTGAAGGTTTTATCATGTAATCAAGTTCCAAAACTTATGAATATTATTATAGCTAGCTTGGCATATGAAGTTGGTTAATGGTAATTATGTTTTATTTTTATTATATATGTTTTATTTCAATTATGATTGTATCTTATATTTATATATAGTGATAATGTTCTTTGACGTGAATATAATATATGCTAGGAAAACACAACATAGATAATAGAAAAAACTAGTAACATATAGTAATGGTGATTATATCTTATTTTCCGTATATGATAATAATGTCCCTTATCATGAATACTATATATGCTAGAAAAGCACAATATAAATAATAGAAAAAGCAATATGGAGTTATGATTATGTCCAACTTACTATTTTCCATCTCAGGAGCACCTATCTACTTACTTTTGGTTTCATAATATGATAATTGGTTCGTAAAGGCTGATATAAATCACTATCACCATGCATATAGGTATCACAATTACCATAAATATATATAGTACCAAGATATAAGGGATTTAAACCTTAGACATTCTACCTATTAGACCATAACCCTAACTACTAAGTTATGTATTATGTGATCTTTTTAAATATTAGAACCTAAGTCCATGATAATATCGAATGACAAAATTACTCAGTAAATTGTCACCAAAAAGAAAAACAAAGAAATCTGAACAACTCCATGCAAACTTCGTCTGATTTTATTATTGTTGTTGTTGTTGTTGTTGTTGTTGTTGTTGTTGTTGTTGTTGTTGTTGTTGTTGTTGTTGTTGTGTTGTTGTTGTTGTTGTTGTTGTTGTTGTTGTTATTGTAACACCCCCAAAATTTACTACTGAAAAATTTCATTAATTAAAAAGGAAATTAGCGGAAGCAAATAAATAAAACGTGAACTTTTGGAGTATTACCGCCACACTTAATACCAGACCGGTTCACTCATACCGTTCCAGTACCAAGTGCTAAGGCTAAGAAAAAATAAAATACAATTGAAAGTAGTTCAACATACATAAATCAAAGTAGCGCATCAAATCATTTACAAGAATAAAATCCAACAATGGTGGTTAAAGTAACACATAACATTAAAACCAGAAATTTAAAGAGAAAGAGAAAACCCTAATGATACCGAATAACTCCTTACTCTCTTTTCCGTAGCCCACTTGAGTAGCACCTGAAAATATCTACAAGGGCACTGCCCATTGAATAGGCAGGGGGCCCATAAAGGGAATCCCTTCAGTACTACGGTACTGAGTAACCCTTTAATACCACACTTAAAGACAGGCCCGCATACGACACATAATGCAAGCTACACACATAAATAATGAGAGGTGCACATATAACAATAACATGCATAATAATTCATAAATCACAATCGATACTTTGGGCCTTAAGCCATGTCATAGTGTAAGATCAATACATTCGGGCCTTAAGCCATTATTCCGTCATCATTCCATCAATCTTATATTTTATATCCATGTGAGTATGAGAACCCCACTATTATAGCCGGTGGACCGGAAGTAAACACACAGGGCAGAACGCCTCTGACCATTATTATTGCCGGTGGACCGGTCTAGCCCCGACTCACATGGTGTTCTACTATAAGTGATTAGTATTTTTCCATAATCTTATTCACATACATAACCGATTTTATTGAGCTCGGGACCCCCACTATTATTGCCGGTGGATCGAAATACATATAAACCCATCATCCAGGGCACAACGCTCCTGGCCACTATTATAACCGGTGGACCGGGATATATAAAAAATCATCATCCAGGGCACAACGCTCCTGACCACTATTATAACCGGTGGACCGGGATATATAAATAATCATCACCCAGGGCACAACGCTTCTGGCCACTATTATAACCGGTGGACCGGTACTCAATATCATAATCATCTGAGCCCGACTCATTAATATTCCACTTTCAATACTAGTCTCTTTCCTTTCTTTAATCAGCACATCAATCATATTTATTTGCCTCGAACGGGAGATCAATAACCCGGGACACAAAGGTACACCGGTCGTACCGGTGCATATCAGCTACTCAGTACCCTTCAACCACGAACCCAAGGACACAAAGGTACCCTGGTTGTACTAGTGCATAAAGCTAACTCAGTACCCTACCGACAAGGACACCTAATCCATAAGTATGCATACCCCCTAACTAGGTCCGTAGAGCTAGAAAGAGTAAGATATAGGGTCTGGCTGGGGCACAAAGGCACACCAGCAAATACCAGAATAATCGTGGACTAAATCACGTCCTTAGGGTAGCGACCCCTAAGGAGTCACCATTCCCGATCTCGAGGTCTTTCGCTTTAAGTAATAGTGTCTTAATTAAGGTGATCACGAAAAGCACGATAATCCGATACTTATTCACTTTCAATCGTTCTGATATCATTAATCATTTCTTATTCAGATGATTATCCAGGATATCACAGAGAAACCATTAAGGCCATACTAATTATCAAATACTCTTACTTGGCTAATCAGCATTATTTAATGATATTATAAAGGTCCACGATCCCAAAGACATTTTAGGTAAAAATTATTCATTTGCCCTTTACTTATATAATTGCTAAGTATTCCTTCCTTACTTGACAATTTACTATAGTACCCCGTAGGTTACGTAATTACCAAATTACCCCTTGTCCAACTTAGGTTACCAAATTATCTCCTACACTTTTTAGATCACCATTCACCCCTCATAATTGCTACACTTATCATATTTCCCATTTGGTTGGTTAGATTACCAAATCGCCCTCCTCCTTTGTTATAATTACTAAATTGCCCTTGAGTTGGATAAATTATTAAATTACCCTCCTTCATTATCATGATTACTATTTTATCCCTTTAGTTGGTTAAACAATTATCACTTTACCCTTTTATCGGCTAAATTACCAAATTGCCCCTTTAGTTGGATAAATTACCAAATTACCCTTCTCTTTTATCATGATTACCATTTTACCCCTCTCAATTATTTTAATCGCCATTTACCCTTTTTAATTATTATAAATCCCAAATTACCCTTCTTCATAATTACAAATATTAATTTACCCTTCTTCACGATCATAATTATTAACTTACCCTTTTCCATATTTATAATTACTATATTACCCTTCTCCATTATTAAAATTACCATAATGCCCTTTAATTGGTTAATTTATCAAATTACCCTTCTTTATTATCATAGTTGTCCAATTATCCCTTTTTAATCATACTTTAATTATTAATTTATCCTTTGTCGTTATCATTATTACCAAGTTACCCCTTACTACCGGGTTTACCATAATATCCTTTTATTTATAAAATTACTCTTCTACCCTTTACTTTCAAATTACCATAATATCATTTTATTTATAAAATTACCACCATACCCTTTTACTTGTAAAATTACCATAACACTCCTTTTTCTTTACAAATTACTATTTTACCCTTTTACATCCAAAGTTACCATTTTTATCTTTCCTTACAAAATTACCATTTTGCCCTTCCTTTCCAAAATTACCATATTACCCCTTACTTATAAATTACTATTTCGCCATTCACTTATACCATTACCATATTGCCATTTACTTATGAAATTACTATTTTGCCCCCTTTACTTTCATAATTACCATATTGCCCTTTTACTTGAAAAATTACCATAATGCCCTCCTTTGTCCAAAATTACTATTTTACCCCTACTTCCAAGATCACCATTCTTACCACTTACTTATAAAATTACTATATTATGCCCTTGACTCCAAAATTACCGCTTTACCCCTTTTTACTTTTCAAATTACCATACTGCCCTTTTTCCTTCAAAATTACCCTAATACCCTTCTTTCTCACAACTTCTAATTTTTATCCTTTTACTTATAAATTATCATTCCACCCCTTTCTTTTGAAATTACCAAAATACCCTTTTCACTTATAAAATTTCCACTCAACCCCTTTATTCACCATTTGTATGAATTTACTAACACTACATAAAATAATGATATTAATACTTCATTTTTATCATCTAAGTCCACCAACTTGTCATTATTCAACATAATACTCATTAGCAACTACATACATTGATTCACATACCTCATAAGCATAATTACTAAAATACCATTAGACAATAACATTATTCATGCATTAGCAACATGATACATCATAAACAAGCATTTAACATTTCCATCAATAATTAAACTCCTTCCTTAATTAACATACCTACATATGGCACAAAAGTTATCATGCTTTTCCTTTTTATCAAACAATATAAGAAACCATATACATATCATGCTAAGCACACCAAACATGCATAAAATCATACTAAACCCCTAATGTGCTAGCATACGTTTTTCCTTGTATTTAAGGGAGGATTAACGGTTACCTTAATCCCACAAAATATCAAATCTTACCAAGCATAATTAGCAACTCAACACCTAAAAATAATATCCATTATTATTATGTTAGAAACAAGAAATTAAAAAGGATAAGACTTTATAAAAATTTATTTAATAATAAAACACTTAACTTAAAATACTATTATACCTTAAAGATTAGCCAAATAAATTTCAAAATGAAGGGGGAGCTCACGCTGCATGAACAGCGTGGGTCTCATGCAAAACCATGGGGAGAAAAGGGCTCAAAGAGGGTGAAGGGAGCAAATTTTGTTATTTTCGGGTTAGGGTCTTTAGGCTAGAAAAGAAGGTGGATGGGGGAGGTTTCAAGGCAAGGGAATGGTGCAGAAGTGAAGAGGGGGTGTAGGTGGAGGCTAAGGGTGGTTTCACGGCGGCATAGGGCGGCGGAGACGGCGGAGGAAAGGCAGCGAAGTTGGCTGCCGAGAAGGGTCGAGGGGAAGGGGTTGTGAAGGAAGGAAAAGGAGAGGAAAAAATGGAGGGGTGCAAGGGTTGTTTTCGGTCCACTAAGGCATGGCGGTGGTAGAGGGGGTTGCAGGGTGCCGAATGGTGGGTTGGGTGGCGGCAGAGGTGGCCGAAAGGCGGCGAAAATGGCAGTTGCAGGTGGCTCGACGGTAAGGGGGGAAACCGGGGAGAAAAAGGAAGAGGTGGATAAGGGGGAAAGTGCAGGGCTCGAAGGGGCTTGGGGGGTCTCGTGGTGGTGCAAAGTGGTAGTAGGTGGTGGCAGAAGGCGGCGCAGGGGTTGGGCTTGGTGGTTCAAGCGGTGGCGGGCGGTGGCAATCAAAAACCGGGGAAAGAAGGATGGAGAAGGAGAAAAGAGATGAGGCTCGGGAGGAAGAGATGAGGCTCGAAAAAAAATGGGGAAATGAAGGGCTTGGGAGATGAAGAAAAAGAAGAGGGAGAAGAGAGGGGGGCAGGTTGCTGGCCGGCGAGAGGCGCAGGTGATAGGGCTGGTCGGGTGGCAGGGAGAAGGAAGAGGAGAAGGGGAAAGAAGTAGGGCGCGCAGGATGGGGTGCAGGGGTTGGTTGGGTTCGAATGAGGAAAGAAAATGACGGGGAAGAGAGGGGGAGTAGCAGGGAGTTAGGTGGTGGCAGCTGCAGGGTGGCGGTCGGCGTGCGCAGGTTGTCGGGCGTGGTGGTTATGAAAAAGGAAGAAGAAGAAGGGAGAAGCTGGTCGGTCGAAGGGAAAGGAAATAAGGACGAACCGGCCGGTCAAGGGGAAAAGAAACGTAGGCTGCGATGGTCGGGCGAGCGGGAGAAGACAGGGACGGGCCGCGTGAGAGAGGGAGGAAGAGAGGGAAGGTGGGTCGAGGTCCAATGCGTGCAGGGGAGGGCTGGTCAGGCCGGGCAGCCCAAGGGAGGAAAAAAAATGGGAAAAAGAAGAGAAGAAGAGGAAAAAGCGGGAAAAGAAATGGAAAATAGGAAAAAAATAAGGTAAATTAATTTATAATATCATAAAATGTAATGTTCTTGATAAATCATTTAATTTAATAATTTAATTCATTATAATCTAATATATTAGTTTAAAAAGGATAAAGTTGGTAAAATATTAGTTTGGGAATTTATTTAAATAAAAATAATATGATAATTGGCAAAATATTTATTTTTAATTTATTAAATAATCTTATCCAAATTTATATACTCTAAAATCCATAAAATAATTAAAATAAATAATTTTATAAGCTAATTTTATTTCAAAGAAAGTTATTTATTAAAATATAGGTTTTTGAAATTTTTGGGGGATTGCAATTATTATTATTATTATTATTATTATTATTATTATTATTATTTATTTATCTAGACGGTGGTCATGATTCATATAAACTTAGCTACTTTGGTAACACGAATGGAAATAAAACAAAGTAGCACTCTAACTTTCACGCGTCCCATGAGTTAATTGATATCATGGGCGATCTTCTTGCGAAACAAAAATAGCGAGGGACACGACGTTTTTAATGGAAGGAATCTTCGAAGTTATGTCAAAGTTTTTGCTTTAAAAAAAGGGATACTTTGAGAGGGGCAAATTATAGTATATTCCCGAGAGTATCTTGCACTTAAATGACTTTACAATGTCACATAAGTAAAATGAAATACCAGCGCGGATAGGCAGAATTTCCAATGTGGCGAGACACGCAACAATCACAATTGTTTTTTTTTTTTGAAATATCAATGAATAATCATCATTTTAAGGAGAAATATGGTGAATAATTAGAAATGAGAGAAATAATCATCTTCTTAAGGAAGGCAATTTATCAACTCAAACAAGAATAATCACCGCTCTAAGAATAAATAATCACCAAAAAAAATCAGCCTAAGGTAAAAAAAATATCTTTTTAATTATTTATTTGTAGTGTTGTGATATAAAATATTATAATTTCTACCATGTAAATGGTGATATAATGTGCATGATGTATGTTGTTGATGTCATCATGACATCAATAATTATTTTAAAAAAATAAAATATATCTTAGTAGAATTATTAAAAAAATTATATCATAATATTTCAAAAAAAATTCTCTAAAAATATATATTTATATTGATATATTTTTTTCAAATAAAATATGGTTAAAAATAGAGATGAAGCATATTACATTAATAGTGATAAAATATAAAGGTATGTAATTATGATGAAACATGACAAATTAATTAGTTTTCTTGAAGAACCATGGAGAATATTGTGGTAAAATATAAAGGTAATTATAGTGAAACAATAATGGTAAAATATGAAGACAATAGTGGTAAAATATGAAAGCAAAAATGGTGAACTATAGAAGCAATTATGGTGAAACATAAGACAATAATGACAATTACAGCTAAACATGCCAAGTTAGTTTTCTCTACGACTAACATTAGTAAAATATAAAAGCAACTATAGAAAAGTATGAAAGCAACTATGGTGAAATATGGAGACAACAATAGTAAAACACTGATACAATGATAACAAAATATGAAAATAATAGTAGTGAAACGTAAACATAATAGTGGTAAAACATAACACAATAGTAGTGAAATAGGAAAAGAATTATAGTGAAACATGAAAAAATAGTTATTCTAGAAAAATCATAGTTAACATTGATAAAATATAACAATAAGTGTGGTGAAACATGAATGCAATAACAGTGAAATATAAAGACAAATATGGTAATACATAGAAACAACGACAACATTAGTGTAACATCATTTTAGTTAGTAGAATATATAATAATATTTTACATTTAAAAAAATTGAGTCAACGGTATAACAATATAGTTCTATATGTATAGAGAAAAATCTTATAAATAATACCACAATGAAACATTAGCGAAACATCAAGCAAGCTGATATAATGAGTGAAACCTCAAACATACTATAGCAAAATATAACACTGATTGATATTGATCAGATCATGATGAAACATCAAAACATATCGTAGTGAAACATAAAATATATTATGGTAAAACACCAAACATAAATGGTGAAACATAAAGTATATTGTAGCGAAGCACTAAGCATACCATAACAAAATATAAAGCATATTATGGTGAAATTTCAAGCCAATCACAATTAAATTTAAACACAAAAAAATTGTTTTGTATATACAATTGTCCCCACACACATACATGTATTTACAATTCATCTAAGAAGTTATTGATTTACTTATAAAAATACACAATATACAAATTGACATGTCGATACGATGCCACATAAAATATTTTATTTATTTATCCTTACACTACCACGTCAACTGAATACATCATATTATAGTGACCATTTGAGACAAATATTGTATAGTTAGAGGCGGTAATCAGCAAATCAGAGAATATTTTATAGTTAGTTTGCTGTAAGGAGGTCTTAGAGAAATATTTAAATAAAATTATTTATGACAAATAAATTCCATAAATTATCTCATGAAATTTATTTACTTAATTTCTACCTAAAGCAAAAATTTGTATAGTATAAAATAAATTATGGGCTAGTAATACACACACACACACAAGGTGAGTTTGGTTATAAGAGATACATTAAGATACTAGTCAGAAATTTTGTCATCAATCTTTCAAGTAATATGTATTAGATGAGCTTTGATCTAGTGGTAAAAACAAGTTCTTGGATACTATCTTTATGGTACCACCGGTGATTTGTGCTTGTATTTACGGACCTCTTATGAATCTGAAAAAAGAAATTGTTATAAATGTCTTTCCTTAAGTAACCAAAAGAAGAAGAAGAAGAAGAAGAATTCTCTCGAAAGGATGAAAAAAGAAAAAGAAAAAGAAAAAGGAACACAATCCTCATCTACTCGCATCAAATATAAAGGACACTCTTTTGGGTGTAGAAATTTGCCATCAATCTCTTTCCTGTAAATTAACATGTTCAAACAAATTATATATATATATATTGCACGCCATTTGTGTGAATACAGCATATAATGTTTGCGTGAAATTGAGTATCGCCATGCTCGTGGGATTCTATCGTTATGGTTCTATGTTAGTATATATTTGATTAACTATCCGATTTTAGTAACTTAGTAAAGATTTCCATGATTTTACTCAGACTGATCATATGCGAGGATGTCCTTACATTGTTGACATATATGTAAGGCTACGTAGTATTTATGCGCGTTTAGTGTGTATGCACATCAGTCTTTCTATAATTCTATACTCATGCTTTTGTTTTAGTATCTTTGGCTAACTAAATTTATGTTTCACTGCCTCGTAAAATATAAATTGTATTATTGTCATTATTATGATATTATTCCATCATTTGGATCTATTTATAAAAAATAATTTTTTTAATTTTAACTTTTTTAGCCTAAAATGGCTTTAAAATAAATATTTATTATAGATCGTTACTTTTGGTGGGTAGATTCCATCGAACCCTATATTTTTTTGATTACTCGATGTCTTCTTACAAGACTTCTATAATGATTTGTTTATGCCCTACATAATTGGCTTCTTGTAATAACTTGTTTATATATCTTTATTTGATTAACCGGTTTCAACTTACAGGGCTTTTAAAATGATCTGCTTAACAAAAAAAAATGTGGGCGGTTTTCTAAGGTTCGGTTTCGTTTTGGTCGATTTTAGTTTCATTTTTATTTTATATTATTATTAGGGATAATGATATTATTATTATTACAAATATTATTAAAAAAACAGAAATAATAATACAGCAATAACAATAATGACATCAAACAACACAAAAATATTTCACAAAAATAATGTCATAAGAATTCAAATTAGACACAATAAAATTTCAGGAAGAATTTAAACAGACAAATTATATCTTACAAATAAAATAAAAATTAGAATAGATTGAGATATTTCAGACGAAGAGAACAAATGAAGTAGCTTTGAAGAAGAGCGGTTTGATTACATGCTCAACTATTATGATTGATTATGATGAACTAAAATCTACAATAATATTATCCATGGAATTTGGCATATATATATTATCCATGGAGCCCACAAACAATGCCAAAGTAAGGCGGCATAGTAGGCTAGTAGTAGTATTCATCGATTTATGAATTTATGATTGCTCGTGGCAAGCTTTTTTCGCCGCGAATTAACAGGCCACATGCTCAAATATCTCGTTGTGATATACTTTTTGCCAAAAAAAAAAAATATTAGCTACAGCTGGTTACGTGGCCAAATCAACTGTTGTAGCGAAAGTTGTTTGGGATAACTGTTTAGTTAACTGGTTCGCATCCCTAGAACAAAGGTCTGCCATAGAAACGCAAATACACAATTACATATCGTATCGGATATTTTGATAACTTTATCCACGATGGTTATCACAAATAGGGAGGGACACAAATATGGATGTTAAAGAGTCGAGCAGAGCCGATTTGGAATAGGCTTGGGCTTGACTCGTTTAATAAACGAGTCTAAAAATAAAGCTTAAGTTTGACTTATTTATAAACGAACCGAGTTTATAACAAGTTCAGCTGAACTTTTAACGAGTCAACTCCCAAACTTTGGTGGTAAACGAGTCAAGTTCACAAGCATTTGTACTGTAAATGAGCTCGATCTCAAATTTATTATGCTCAAACTTGACTTATTTAATAATCGAATCAAGCTCAAGCCTAATTTTTAAACTCGTTTAATAAACGAGTCGAGCTGAATCGAGCCGTTAACAAGCCAAGTTCAAAAAGCTTGCGAGCTGATTTGGTTTGTCAACAACCCTAGACACAAAACGGAATCATTAAAAAATTAGATTATTCAGAAATATACATTAAATGAATATAAAGATGATTTGCATCCCTTATGTGAAGGTCTCTCATAGGGACTATGGTATTCACCAAAATGCATACATTCATTTAAAGCATGTCAAGTTAGGTTATCTTGTTGACAATATCCATATATAAAAGTCTTTTGAAGAGATCGCACCATTCGCAAATAGTATACGCATATAATGTATGATTTAGGTCATATTTAGAGTTATTTATTTTATTTGTCAAAAATAATTATTTAAAATAATTACTTACTTTTAAAACTTTTTAGACAATTTTTTTTTTAAAAAATATGTAATTAATTTTCTTAAATAACTATATTTAATAAGTAGCTCCAACTAAGTCCTTATTTAGACTATTCCAATTGTGGTATTGTTGTACATAACTATTCCTTCTAAAGCTTGCATTTAATATATGATATATTGTTAATAGACTTGCATCACCGGTGTGATGGCCTTCCATTGGGATTAGGGATGACCTCATTCACCAGCCAAAAAAAAAACACCATGCCTGCCCTATCGTAACATTATCCATTACTGTCGCAAGAAATAAACTTGAAGTTGAATTTTGGTACGATATCCTAATCCCTAGAGTAAAATGTCTTTCATAGGGACCGACGATCTGGCGCACAAAAAACATAAACGCAAATGGCTCACTAGATTATCTGGGTAACATCAACCCCGTTGGAAGTAGTAAGGGACTGAAAGTTGGCATTTGGTATGATACGGCGTTAATTGATGAATATATCTGTGAAGGCCCTTGTTAGGAAGCAGGGACCATACAGCTCACATAAAGCATACACACACTATGACACTAGGTAACCTCGGCAAAATTATCGATGATTATCGCAGAATAGAAATGGGTCTAAAGATCGGCATTCGGTACGATACGACACTTACAGTTATGTATCCCTCGTGTAAAAGGTTAACTTTGCAAAATAATCAAATACGAGGATGTAAACATTGCCTAACAATTTTTCTAACGTTACTCAATGTTAGGAACACAATTATGCCCCACGTGAACACCTCGACCGTATCATGAATCCCCCACACCCCCTCTCCCTCTTAAAGCTGCACGAGGCTATCCTCCGTTGATCCATCTTTTAACTTATTCATTACAGTGCTATATCTATTTCACGCACGAACCAAGAAGAACAGAACCATCGCCAATTCCCAGATGGAATCGGCTGTCACTGAAACTCCAATGAAAGTTACCATCACACAAGAGAAGCTGCATTTGGCCTCCAACCAACCGGTCCAACCCTGCTGGATCCTTCAGGTGTAGGCTCTACCGTACAACACGAAGTTTAAGTCGGGATGGAAGGAGCACAACCAGACATCATTAGCAGGAAACGGTTGCAAGCCACTGGTTCAGCACCAAACTTCACAATCTGAATTGGGTAGGGCTTCATCTGCAGACAAGTTCCTGTCTGGGATGATGATTTAAGTCCTCTGCTCATGTAAATCACCAAAACTAGTTCCTGCGGTTGTTCATGTTTTCTACATGGCAAGGTAATGCCCACGTTTTGTGTTATTCACATAGTGAATTGTTCACATTTACAACGCAAGAGACGGTAGGGTTGGTGTTGGGGTGGGGTGGGGAAGAGTCAACTTTGCACCCGTAACGAGAGGCAACTCGAGAGTTAACGGGGAAAATTACTGATGCTATTTGCTTCACTAATTCACAAATTCAGGACATAAAGGCATTGGATTTCTAGCGCTGAATAAATTGCACAATGCACTCAGGTCGCTTACTCTTACTGAAGTTAAAACCTTACTATAAGAGCAACGTGAATATTTGCGCGTCCTGAAGACTGGAGAAGCATAGATACATCATACATGAGCTTGAGGACTAATCGAGGTACATACCTCCAAATCACAGTAACTAAAAACATTGGCATTGAAATGCTCTCAATCGTGCCCCGGTCACTTGAATTTACATCAAGATGCTTGTAAGGCTCTAACTCGAGCAGTCAGCTCCCTCACTTGGCTCCTCAAACGATCAGGATGGCAAAAGAAGTCGACAAAAACTTGGCGCTGGAGCCTCACTTCCTGGGTATGATGTTTTACAATCTGTGCATCAAAGCAGGCAAAGTTAATTATCTGATATGCTTCTTTGAAGCAGTCTCAACCAACGCTGTTGCAATGTAATGAGCTACATATATTGCCACAACTATAGACATCGAGCATGAATTTTGAGAACGATCGTCAGCAGGGTCAGAAACAAGGTCATTCTGTTGGGGACCGATTTATTATTTCTTTTTTTCCCTCGTGAATAGTGGAGGACGCAAGAGATAAACAAAATGGCTGCACAATATATGCATCGTACAACTTATCCAAGGACAAGAATGTTGCCTTACTTAACAAAAGATAAGCTACGATGGCAACAATGCAAAGACAGACACGGGGAAAACTAAAATCACTCTACCTCATTCTTCTTGTAGTGCTCCAAGGTAACTTCCTCAACTGCAGTAGAGAGCTTAGAGTTAATCTTTTCCATCTCATCAATCTCCTTCATCAATGGCTGCCAAAAATGTTTAGGTTTAATTAGCCTAATCAAAGAGCATATTATAACAGAGAAACCAAAAAGGGAGTACATAGCACCAATTGCAACACTGCTGCATTGTACTATAATTGCAACTAGTCTACCACAACCAGACCCCATTCCCTAAGAAGGCAACCTTAAACAAAACACGTGGATACAACTCTGTTAGATTCAAGCAGAACAATTGTAATCACACGGATAACACAGCAGAATGTGAGTAAACGGGGGAGTATATTGGTGAAAACAGGTGAAATTGGATGATAGATGACGGCTTCGAGGACTTGGTGCCTCCCAACAAACTCAATACTCCTTTCCTCCTCCATTCAGCTCTTCCTCCCTATTTAATACCATCGGCATACTCCTACTTATGACTCAACCTTCTCCCCAACAGTATCAGCTGACAAACACATAAAAGAAAGAAAAGGTACCAACGACTCATAAAAGACAGAAAAGACGGAAAACACCAACAGCCACAGGATCAGCATTTGGATTTCATTCTTGAGTCTGAAATGGAATTCAGAAACTCCAACTGAACCACTTTACAAAAAAACCTTGCCTTGCACAATCTTGTAGAACGACAAATCACTGATGTCAAGCACAGTAGGGACTCGGAACCTATGGCTGAAAAGATCGAATTACTTTTCAGCAATTTGAAGGGGAGGGAGGAAAGGCTAAACTCAAATCCCACCCCATTCTTCCCAAACACAGCGTAAGCAGCCTAGACATCCCATACTCTAACCAACAGTCCCACCCTTTCCAGCCTTGCGACACACATACATATACTTGACTAGTGGACTATCAATACCCACTCCATGAATTTTGCCTTGTCCTCAAGGTGGAAAGCAGGGAACCAAGCATTCAGCAGTTCAAACACCTCCATTGAAGCCTCAAAATCAGGAAGACCATGCCACTTAATCAACACCTCCAGGACCCCCATTGAGTTGTAACATACCGCCAAAACTTCAGCAGGCTCCACCCTCCATTCCAAGTCTTCGGTCAATGCAATAGCAAAGGGTTGCACCTGGGACTGATCTCCTACAGCAAGCTTCAACATGTAGATATGGAAAACTGGGTGAATCTGCACTGTCAGGAAGTTATAACCGGTATGCCACCTTCCCCACTCGTGCCAAGCGGTACGGACCAAGTTACCTTAGTGAGAGTTTCTCATTCAAGCACCTCACGGCAGTAAGGATTAAGCTTGACATACACCCAATCCCCAATCTGAAACTCCAAATGATACTTTTTTCTGTTGCCCATATTTTTCATGATCTTCCGTGCACACTCAAGATGATACTTCAGTTCAGCAAGAATCGAATCTTGGTCTCGCAGCTCTTGATCAACCACTGCTATCTGGGTTCCTCCAGCATACTGGATAAGAGGTAGGGGCCCGTTGTAGAGAGCCTGAAATGTTGTGGTGTGAATTGCCGAGTGGTACAAAGGTTTGTAGCAAAACTCAGGCCAAGGAAGCCATTTAACCCACTGCTGAGGTTTATCATAGCTGAAGCATCTCAGGTACGTTTCAATCCTGTGGTTGACCACCTCTGTTTGACCATCTGTCTGCCGGTGATTGGCAGAGCTATGCCTTAAAGAAGTGCCCTGCAACCTGAAAAGTTTACACCAGAAGTGGCTGAGAAACACGTATCACAATCAGATATTATGACTTGGGAAAACCCATGTAGGTGGATTATCTCTTTGACACACACAGCAGCTACCATTTGGGTGGTGAAAGGGTGTTCCAGAGGTATAGAGTGAGCTTACTTGGCCAAGCAGTCAACCACCACAAACAGAGAGATGTATCCCCCCGATTGCAGCAGTCCTTGAGATCTCACCCCAAACCTGTTCTGGGATCGGCAAAGGTTGCAGCAGCCCAGCAGGAGATGATGTGGCAGATTTGTTCCGCTGGCACAGTGCAATTAGCTACGAATCGCTGTACTTGTTTCCTCATCTTGGGCCAAAAGACATCACAATACAGCCTGTGAAACGTCCTCAGCACCCCTGAATGTCCCCCTAGCACTCCATTATATTCTTCCAGCAACAAGGGAATAAAAACTGAATTTGTTGAAAACACCAAATGACCTCTATATAATAAACTCCCTTGGCACAACTGATAATCAAGGAAAGCCTCTGGTGCATGCCCAAGTGCTTCTTTTGATGGGGCCATAAGTCAGGTCAGCTTCAATCTCAGCATGCAGCTATTCCCAACACCGGCACCAAGCTGCCAAGAGAGTAGCTAACTCCTTCGAGCCCTCCTCCTTTCTGGACAAGGCATCAACAGCCTTGTTGGGCGATATTCTATATCAAAATTAGAACTCCACAGCTTCAAGACCCCCTTTTGATGTTCCTCTGCCACTGCTCACTGATCCAGTATGTATTTCAGGCTTTTCTCATTGGTTCAAACTAAGAATTTCAATCCCATCAAATATGGTCTCCAAGGCTGCACTGCCATCACCACCGCCATGAGCTCACGCTCGTACATCAATTTCATATGGACCCTTTGGCCCGGCGCCTGACTAAAAGAAGCGATGGGGCATTGTCCTTGCATCAATACAGCACCTACACCCATCCCAGATGCATCTGTTTCAATAACAAACTGTTGTTGACAGTTTGGTAGTGCAAGGGCTGGTACACTGGTCATCGCCTTCTTTACGCGCTTTAAAAGCAACCTGGGCCTACGGAATCCACCCAAAACAGTCTTTCGTGAGTTGTGTGCAGTAAAAGGTGCTGCTATCTGCCCGTACCCCAACACAAACTTTTGATAATACCCTGTAAGTCCTTATAACCCACGCAGCTCTTTTAAACTCTTAGGTATTCGAGTTTTGAAGGGTATACTGTCACTTCCTCCCCTGAAATGATGTGCCTAAGTATTCGAGCCTCCTCCTCCCAAACAGACAGTTTTTTGCATTTACAAATAGTAAATGTTGTCACATAACCTCCATGACTGGCCTGAATGATGTGCATGCTCCTCTATATCATCAAAAAGAACCAATACAAACTTTCATAAAAATGTCTTAAATATCTCATTCATCAGTGCTTAGAAAGTGGCCATTAGCCCGAAGGGCATTAAGAGGAATTTGTAATGGCTCTCATGAGTGTGAAAAGTTGTCTTAGGCACATCTTCAGGCCAAACTTAAATTTGACGATAGCCAGACATCAAGTCCGTCTTAGAAAAAACTACAACTCTAGGTAATTCATCCAGTAACTCTTCAATGACCAGAATGAGAAACTTATCAGGTACAGTCATCCAATCAAGAGCATGATAGTGCACGCAAAACTGCCAACTCCCATTGCTTCTTTTTCACCAATAATACCGGACTGGAAAATGGGTTGCGACTTGGCTATATGATTTAGCTAGCATCTCCATTACGAAGTTCTCACTCATTCTTTTGAACTTGTGGGTACCGATAGGGCCTAACGCTCACTAGTGTTGCACCTCATTGGAGCTCACTTTTGTGGTGTAGTGCTGCGGATGGTGGCAGCCCCTTGGGTTCAGCCATGACATCCCCATACTGCTCCAGTACTGCTGCCAGCTCACTAGGGACACTTTCATTCTCTACCTCCCCTAATTGAAGTGCATTCAGTGCTGCACAATCTACAAGAATTCCCTGCCCTTCATGTTTCACTACCTTCATCGTGGCCCGTAAGGATATTTGAGTACAAAGCCCTGGCTCCCCTCATAAAATAACAGATGTACCGCCTAAAGTGAGCTATATAACTAGAGTTTTTCAATTGATGTGCATCATCCCTAGCTTAGACAACCACTGCATCTTCAGGATTAAGCCTGTGCTACCCAAATCCAACAGTACCAAATCCTCCACTATCTTAATCTCTTGCAACACCACCCGAACTCCCATGCAAATGCCCTATGCCTGAATAGATCCTCCAATGCCCATTACTACCCCGTAAGATGCAGTGGGAGATAATGGTAGCTGCAGTTGGTTGACGACATCCAGAAATTGTGAGTAGGACTTGAGTCAATCAGTACTATAACATGGCTATTACCAATCTAAGCATGAAGCTTCATAGTGTGGGGAGTAGTGAAGCCAACAAAAGAGTTCATAGATAACTCCACCTCCCCTTCCACCTTTCCAGGCTCAGCAGCTAAGGTCACCTCCTTCAGCCTTGTTTTGCTACCTTCCTCCCTGTGATCCACCAGTTCAGTTTCATCCACCAGCAACGGAGAATTTTTCATCACAATTTAAACAGAGCTCCCACTCTGCAACCCTATAGTTATGCACTAGATAGTCCCCAGTACTCAGAGGGTCAGCAAAAGCCCTGAAAGTCATCTGACCCTAGAGGAGGGGTGGCGCTGTCCAATTGGCCGAATTAGCTGTCACTGTTGATTTTGACCCAGATGTGGTGAAGAATGAGCTCGAAGGTAGAGGAGAGGAGAAGGATATTGGAAATCTCGAATTTGAATCAGGGAAGTTGAGATTACCTGGTTTCATCCAATTTCCACCTAATTTGCTCATCTGCGCGATCTGATTTTTGTATTCCGCCAATTGGGCCACCTCCATCATTTTAGTCAAGTCTTTAGGCCTTAACATTCTTACTTTGGCACATATGGTTGGCCTCAATCCATTGAGGTAGGTGCTTTTGAGTACCTCCGCGGGCAGCTTTTCTCGTAGTGGTGAAACCAAAACTTCAAACAGCTCCCGGTACTCTCCTACCATACCCTCTTGTTTGATGGCGAGGAAGCATTCGCACGAGGATCCCTCATGATGGGAACGAAACCAAGCGAGGAGGGAGTTCTTAAAGCCAGCCCAAGAGTGAAACTTCTGGCTATCTTCAGCATACTGGAACCAATCAAGTGCTCAGCTTTCCATGGCTATTGTGGCCTTCTCCAATTTTTCCAATTCCGATGTGCAATTGAGATGGAAATACAGCTCAGTCCTAAAAACCCAACCATTAGAGTCATTGTCTTCAAATACTGAAACTCCAACTGCCCTGTGCTCTGAGGCTCAATTCCACCTCCTATCTTATTTGTCTTAACTTCCCCACTTCCAGTGGGGAAATCTCCTTTGGGCGATCATGACTCATGCCCCTCATCTCTCCTAGAGTCTGTTCGACCGTCCCTATCGGGCCTATCCTTCCCTCCAGTGCAGTCCTTACTTGAATCACCCCTGGTCTTTACTCTAATCCATCAGTCTTTTATTTTTATTTTTTGGTGCCATCTCTGGTTGAAATCGTGATGGATCTGATACCACAATGATAGATTCAAGCAAAACGATTGCGAAACAGAAAACACAGCAAAATGTGCGAGTGAGTGAGGGGTATATTGATGAAAACAGGTGAAAATAGATGATGGACCAGGTGTTTGAGGACCTGGGGCCTCCCAAACTCAATACTCTTCTTCCCCCATACAGCTCTCCCTCTCCCAATTTAATATCATTGGCAATCGGCATACTCCTACTCATGACTCAGCATTCTCCCTAACAAAATCAGCTAACAAACTCATAAAAGACAAAAAAGGTACCAATGACTCATAAAAGATTAAAAAGACAAAAAAAATACCAGCGACCCACAGCATCAGGCATTACCCCATTCTTCCCAAACACAGTCTTAGCAGCCTAGACATCCCATACTCTAACCAGCAGTCCCACCCTTACCAGCCTTGCAACACACATACAGATATTTGTCCAGTGACCTATCAAATTCTAGGTAAATTGAGAATAAAAGAGAATTGTACACAGGTGAGAGAAGATTGCCAACATAGGACATGGGAAAACTGAATCTTATCATGCAATTTTTAAATGAGAAAGCAACAGAAAGACAGATAAAGAGGAATGACTTTTGACTTGGCTGAAATAGTAGGGCATTCATCTTTGGCAAAGTATTCCTCTGCACTAGAATAAAGTAAAGTTTTGAGTACCCGTGGTGTCAATATCGGCTGTGCAGTGGTTGAAGAAGCAAATAGTAACTGCTGCAGACTTTGAATTAAATTGCACCTGAGAAAATAGAACAGGAAAATTTTAACTATAGGAATTTTGGTCAAAAATAGAAGGGAAACAATTGCCGGATACTCAGTGATCATAAATGATCAAATCCAGGATCGCAGCTGATTGATTATGTCTGGGAGTAAAAACTCACAATTCATTGATACATCTGTTTCTGTCCACAGGAAGTAGGTTCTCCAAGTCAGACTGAAGGGTCATCAAATCCGACTTCAGACTAGATATCTGTTGAACAATTCCATGAGCCGATACATATGTTGATGAACCAGCTTGAGCATCTATAAGAGGTGAACATCTTGAGCATGGGAAAAGTATTTCAATGTCATAAACAGAAAGAAAAACAAAGTTTCACAAGAAGCAACCATTACTTGAATAAATGCTTAAAAGATCTCGAACGCCATGTAGGAAAGTGTCTCGGTCATCCACTGCTCCTTGTTCTTGTACATCAGATGCAGCTTCAATAAGAGCAATGCAACGACCCTATGGTTCATTACAGTATCCAAAAAGGCACCGGGATGAATCAGGACATACAGGTTTCAGGAAACATTGTAGTAGAAGAAACTAATGTTTTGGATTCCATCAGTGCTATGACTTTTTGCAAAATCTCTTCATGTTGTGTACAAAGGATAATGTCCACCCGGAATTTCAATTCTTTTCGTCAGCATAGTTTACCAGCAATCATGCTTCTCTCATCATATCAGTAAAATTTTACATATATGCAGCTCCACAAGCATGGCTCCACAAGAAAAAAAAAAATTGCCATAGGAATTGACAAGCAATGCTGACATACCACTCGTCCTTTGGTAGCTGATAAGTATGACTGAAGCTCCAACTCAATAACTTTAAGCAGTGAATATGCTCCAAGCATAGTCGTCTTTTCCAACTGGCAAGCTATCTTCAGAAATTGGTGCCTTGCCAGCTGACTGATTAGATGATTTATGAACTGCCAGAGGATTAATTGCATGTCAGATTTAAAAGATAGGGTAATTAGTTTATTGCAAGAATCCATTAGCCAATTTTTGCTGGCATACAGGGTATAAAGAAACAAGATGACAGAACATAGATTTTTGATTTATTAAGAGAAAAGATAACTGAGCTACAATTATTTTTCAAATCCCAAGTAAGAAGACCAATTCACCATACCACTTTTTGACGACCTATGTAGAATTCCTGCCGCATCACCTTCAGATCATAATCACCTACAGATGCCAGTCAGAAGCCAGAACCCAGTCACCTATGACTATAATGCAATGGGAAAGTTGACAAATTGAAAGACAAAATAGCATTAATCCTCAATACCTTGCAATATATATGTATCCTGAAGCTGAGCTAATTGCCAACAAAGATCTGGAATAGTCTGGAAGCAAGGGACAAGTAGCAATTTATCAGAGACATTATAGTGATGAATTGTAGGATCGCCTAATATACAATTGCAATGGTAATAAGGGCGATTGTTTCTTTCACCATAAGCAGGGCCAATCGAATTCGAGACACTACATCAAGCCACAGAGATGAAAGGACATTAGCTGCAGATTGAAGCTATAGCAGCAATACCAACGTTGACATAATGAGCAGATGAACCACAAACCTTGGAACCACATCCGTTTTCCTAAAGTGCATACAGTTCTGGCTTTAAGTATACAAAGAAAATCCCACTTTGTTGGCCTAATGGTTAAAAGGCTTGGTAATTGGCTGGAAATGGATTCAAGGTGCCAACTTTGATTTTCACTTCAGTTAAGGGTCATGTCCCACAGTAATTAATCCAACTGGATTACCAGTGATTCAACTGCTCTTGTGTGACGGAACAGTTGCACAAGGGACCAGAGAATTGCCAGTTGGGGATACTATAATCAACAAATCAGGTAACTGTTATCCGGGCTTTGGTCAGTCGAGTAAAATTGGATCAACAAACAAAATCAGAATAGCCATCACAATTCCCACTTCCCAGGGCAATGTTGATAAAGATCACAACTGGATCATTAATAAGTATGAATGTTCTACTCCATAGTCCATACCACCCAAGCTCAGTTCAATCTACTGCCTGGTGGAAGGAAATTGAAACGCAAAAAGGAAAAATGCTGAGACACCTCTCTCACAGGGTTTTGAAATTGTTTCCCAGGAATCCAGTAATAGACAGGCTTTTAAGTACACATACGTCTGGATGAACAAAAGTGGTAAGTGAGGCCTGGCCACCTTGGTGGACCCACAGTTATTGCACATGGGCCTTTATCTATTTCTTAATTAGTATTTCCATTTCCTTTCTGTGCCAATTGGGGACAAGGAATATGGTCTGGTAGAGTCTGGTATTTTGTTATTCAATGTCCCCTTTCTGTTATTCTGGCAAGTGGACCTATAATAGCTAAGTCTGTTAGTATATGGTTCATGTGGAGTCAATGAGGACAGGATAGACTTGGATATTGGAGGGAGGGCACGGGACCTCAAATACCTGGGCTTACCTCCATTTCCATCTGTAGAGATACAATCCATCACTCTCTCTTCATCGCCCTATTGTTCCTTTCCATAATTGATTTTACTATGGTTGATGTCTTGATCTGAGACTATTACATATCCTAACAATTTAGTTATATTAGGGCTAATAAGTGACTATGAGAGAAGGCACAGAAGAAGGTCAAAGCCTTGGAGGAGAAACTGGGCTTCGTGCGAGAGGAACGGCAAGAGATTGATTTTGTTAATGAGGGTACTCAGGTTGCCTGTTTTAGAAGGGAGGTTGGGCTCTACAGAGAAGATAATGGAGGCAATCTAGAGAAAATGCTTGGCCTAGATAGACATGGAGTTGGGAGTTCACCTTTAGCTAAACCACAGTAGCATAAACAGTGCAAAGTTGGAGCTTCATTACCATCATTATTTGGAGAGAACGGAGGAAAGGAGACCTACTTGCAATGCATTGAGCAGTGCTCAACGCACCAACTTGAGTTCCTAATCTTCAATGGGGTGGATCTAGATGGGTGGTTAGTTTGAGAAGATATTTCAATCTGAACCAGTATCAGAGGTTGATAAGTTGGAATAAGTAGTGGCCACAGAGGGGAAGGTCTTGGCTTAGTTAAGAGGAGAGGAAGAAGTTCATCAACTACAAAAGCTTTAAGGAGGCCATTTTTATGCTCTTTCAAACCAAACACACGAGTATGTTGTGCAAAAGACTTCTTTCGATTTGAACTGGAAAGAGTACCTGGAATTTTGAGCTACTAGCAGCACCATTGTAAGGCATTTGACAGAGGAAATATCAAATGCACTTTCATAAATAGGTTGGAACCAATGGTGAGTGTTGAGGTAAGGATGATGAGGCCTAGTGGGCTCACTGGAATAATGGAAGCAACCCAGACGGTGGAATACAAAAATCTTATGATCCAGTCATGTCAGATCAGGGGAGTCGAGAGGCCCAAGCAGGTCCAGGTCAAAGGTAAATATCATTAACTACTCAACCTCCAAACCTAAAGTTCAAAATCAAATGCATATAACTTTTCAACACACCAAAACACTTTTTCTTCATACTCAATTAAGCTCAACCCCACCATAGATGAGTCTCAAGGACCCTAGCAAACTTAACAATTGTTGGTTGTGGAGGCAAAGCGCGGGCAAAAGAAAGGATTGTGTTTCAAGTGTGACAAGTACTCAATTCTTCATCTTTGTAAAAATAGATTGGTACAAATCCTAATTCTAGAACATAAGGATGACTAGGGAGGGGGCTCCATAGGTAAAAGGGGGGACAATTAACTTTTGATGAATTTAGAGGTGGGTTTTACACCGAAAACAATGAAGTTGAGGAAAAAGTTATATGGGGAAACAATAATGGTCTAGGCAAATTGTAGAGCAGCCCATAACTTCATTGCTCAAGACTTGGTTTGAAGACTATGCATACCCCTCTCAAACATGACCGCATACGCCATACTCATGGGAACTAGAATTGGAGACTTGGTCCAAACTACCAAGAACTGCAAATGAGTTATACTATCATCACCAAAGGTAGAAATTGTGGATGAATTCTTACCCTTGGAACTAGGGAGCATAGATATAATACTCCAAATTTAAACCAACCCTAATTATGGGTGATTAGTGTCTTAACATTGCCCTAATTCATTGATTCCAACTTTAAACCTAAATCAAACCCTAAACTCCTTCATTTTCTTCTTCCTTTTTCTTTTTTTTCTTCCCTCTTCTCCTTGCTCGATTCTTATTCCTCACGCGACCCTTGCCTGAATTAGTTGCTTTGGTTTGTTTAACCAAACCAAATTCTCCCAATTATAACCAAACATTCACTCCATCATCCTCAACCCCCTTCTTCATTCAAGTGATTTTCACGCCGAATCCCACACCATTGCATGTTCTGCACTGACCTGCACCTCCCCTCATTTCCCAACTTACTCACACCAACCCTTTCGCACCCCAACATCAATCATATACATCCTTCTCCCTCCCTCCTTCAATCATTTATTACTCCACCAACCTAAGCCCCGACTTGTTCTCTCTTTTCCAACTCTCTTCTGCACCTTCTTCCCCATACTTCTGCCATTTTCTTCGCAGCAAGCTTTGCCCAGCACAACACGCCTCATGCAGCACCCCCATCCTTGGCCAAAGCACCTCACGTTGTACCACTTTGGCAACATGAAAAGGTCACGCAGCCACCCCTATTTCAGTCCCATCTTCGGCTTCTTCATGCAGCAAAACCACCAACATTACCCAACCTTCATGCAGCAAAACCCCTCCAACGTGAACACCTCATGTTTCCATCCCTCCACCTTCAATGGTAGCTCACACAGCTCAAATCCCAAATGCACCTCCTCACACAGCAGCCGGCCTTCTCCTTTTGCTTCAGTTTTTTCTCTTTTCCGTCCTCCTTTGCCTTACCTTTCTTTACTTTTTTTCCTACATTCCTAACCGTGAGTTTTTCTCGGTTTTTAGGCGATCTTCTGATGGGATTGGAGGAGGAGACTTGGGGTTTTGTTCTTTCTTAGAGATCAATGACATTTGGATAAGGATAAATGTCGTAAATTTAGGGTTTTTGATGCTATGCGAAAATTCTATGGAATATCACGTTTGTATAGTTCTATTTCTTAAAATCATATGATCGGTGCTATTTAATTAGCTTGTGGTATCACCCATACAATTAAATAGTGGCATTTTTCGCAGTTTTTAGATAAGCAACAATGCAAAATTACTGATACGCTATGTTTTTAAAATTTCACATTTTATCGGCCGGTAAACTGTCGATAAATCAAAAAATATCGGCAATAAATCAGGATAAATTGCCGAATAAATTAGCGATTTATTGAGAATTCTTAAATCTACTAAAAAAAGATGCATGATAATTTTTTATTATTCATTTACTATATATATCTTGGAACATGTTAGTATTGAATTATAATAACGTATTGTTATTTATTACCTTCTCATGTACCAATAAAAAAGAAAGAAAGATATTTATTAACTAGTTAAAGCTTAATTTTTATAAATATGATAACGCAATCTCTTGTTGGAAAGGAAAGGGGAGGGAAAAAAGGTCAAGGAAGACCAGTAGACATAATTTTGAGTGGAAAATGAAAGAAAAATATTTACAGCAAAGGAAAGAAAATATTACATATTTTTAGAAAGATCAAAAGCATTCCAACCAACCACTACCTTATATCCATTCAACCTAACTACCATTTGTACATAATATTTTATCTACAAGAGAAAATAGCCATCTTGATTTTACAACTACCAACTACCATTAACCTCCACCACAGTTTTTTAAGTTGTCTAATGTGCAACTTCCAAAACACCAACAAATGTAAGGGGAAAAATATCCTTCCTTTTTCGGTCTCTTCATTTCACTTCTTATTTCCACAAAATGGGCTTATGTCAATTAGATGATAACAAAGGAAACCCATGCCACCAACGCCATGTCTACCTCTTGAATCGAAGAAGTTGGGCTGATCTATAAATGGAGGATTAACCAACACCACCTTAGGCACATGCATCAATCCTTGCAAATACGCTGAAGTATTTTTATTTTTATTTTCTTTCTTCAATAATTTATATTTTGTATTGTTAGACTGACGCAAGAAGGGAACCCCTTTTCAGCTTGAATCTTGTTTCGCTACAATGATTTCCTTGCATGAGTGTATGAAGACAATTATGATGGTTGTACAAACCTCAGACAACAACTTCTCTTCTCTGTGATGAAGATTTGAAAGTTCCCCAATCAAGTCGGCATGTTTTCTCCTGCTCATCAACACATAACAGCAAAAATCACGTCATTAACAAATATCAGTCTTTTTAGGAAAAGATAAATAAATAAACATAAAAAATCTGATGCGCGTGTTTCTGTCTCTGTAAGACTATCAGTGTAGCACTTTCCCTCTCATTTCCAACAGCATACAACCTTTAGTTTTATTCTGGTATAGAAACCTCACATATTTTCTTATCCCTTTAGGATTCAGTCTTCAGTGACTTGTGTTGCGTGGTACTCGTTAATTCTTGATCTTGAATTTTATTATGTATCCAGCAATGCATATAGCACAAGTTATCATAAAACTGGAAATTAGAAACAATTGTAGGAACTTTCACGATGACATTTTTATCACCTCACAAAATGTATTGTAATAATGGGATGAAAACAGAAGATCAGATCTCAAACAAAAATCAAAGTATCAAACCAGCTTTCAAATACAAGAACACAAGCATAAAAATGTAAAATAATTGTATTTGTGCTTGCAACAGCATTATAGGAACTTATATGCTCTATTTCACAACTCCGAAGGAATGAGGTTAAACATGAACTACAAGAAACCGCACTAAAAATTTATATTGCTTCAATCTGTCGCACAATTGGGCCAAAAGTAATGCACACCGGCAACACTGGTATAGCAGAAGTAGTATTGTGTGAAATAATAATATATAAAAATAGGAGAAAGACAAATGAGAAGCAAGTGTTTTTGCAAATTGAGAAACCAAAATGTATGAAATGACCAGTTCAAAATATAATAAAATCAAAATGGTAAAGGTAACAGCTAACATGAATCTCATCTTTGATAGGGTTTGGGTCTCACTTCTACTAGTTTGTAGGCTAGTAGAGACTATTCCGGTGGACCCACAAAACACCGCATCGATTTGAACCGGGAAATAAAACCTCTTAGGACTAACACCTCTTTAGTAAGATAAAGAGTAATCATACATAATAAATAGTGAAATAAACATGTATCATAGATAATGAAACAATCGTGCATAAGAACTAGAAGCAGATTTTTTTAAAAGAGCTTTATTAACAATATTGAAGATAATGGAATGAATCATTCAAGTGTTGATGTAATAGAAGAAGGTTGCTGAACCTGGAGCATCATATGGAACTAAGTTTGAAATCCAATTTGGCAGCATGATTAAACAATAAATTACATGCAGTTGAAAGATCATTGTATTATATATAAGTCAGGCATATTATTTTTTAAAATGTATTTCAGAAGAGTTCATAGCATACAATTAAATATCGGTTCCGATACACAATATCAGCCGGTACTTATCAGATTTTAGGTAAGCCGATTCGCAAAATTGACGACACGCAACGGTTTTAGAATTTCATATATCTATCGGCGATATATCGGTTATTAGCCGATATCTGCCAAAATTTGTTAATATTTGTTGTGAAAAAAAAAATGCCGCAACAATCGCAACATATAAAATATTGTTCGCGACGCACCGATACCGCAACGCCGCGACCACAGTTTTATTAATTTGTTCATAGAGGCAAAACAAGCAATGATAAGACATACATTTGACATCTGTTTAAGAACTTTGATCATTACCATGCATGACATATCTATACTCGAAATCAAAAGTTGATGATACTCATCATGTAGACTAGTTTCAATTTCCCTTGTCTGAGAGCAAAAAGGCGACAATATCTTATTTCCCTGAACATATTGACAAGATAATCCAACCCCGAGCCCCAAAAAGTTAAATTAAAAACGAAATAAAATCAAAAGAACTTATACCGGAGAGAATGGAGATCCATATGAATGTGAGCCTCATCTGAAGCAACTTGTGATTTAAGAGTCAAAAGTATAGCCTGCTGCTTGGCATTCTCGACTTGAGCCTCAACCCACTGCTTTTCACTAGTCCCAAATCTGTCCAATTATAAAAGCATAACACATATAGATGAAAAGTATGATGTGATCACTATATCTCATTTGATTAAGGTTGAGCCCAATTTCCAGAGTGTTCCCCTGTCATTCCTTCAATTCCTGGAACTTTGGTAACATCTGTTTGAGGAATTCTAATGTCGGAAATCCCTTAGAAAAGGCATTATCATGGCTTAAGGCACAGATACTAGATAAGACCGTATGGTTTAGTAAAGATGAAGTATGACACATACATGGAACGTAGACGTTGAAGTTCAGAGAGACGTTGATGATGAGAGTTCTCTGAGTCTGTCTTAACAAAAAACAAGAAGGAATGAGTCAAAGATACACCTTAATGGACTAAATATTTCAAAATCAAAGGCATGCAATTCAAAACTTCAAGCACGTAAACAAAAGCTTTTGAAAGACAATACAGACAAGTATATGCATGATATACTGGAAACACCGGTACTTCCCTCCCCTCCAGGGAAAGACATTAGTAGCCACTTTTCCTAAAATATAGTAACAACAACAATAGCAATAGTAATAGTATAATATATGACTACAGAGAACATGAGCAGATATTTACACAAAGTGACTAATACGAATACACCCAACACACAAAAACAATGTGTGAGCACATATATATTTAAAGCAGTAGCTATTAGAATCAAAGCCATGAAACAGGTGCATCAATGGGCCCACTGAAATGCATCTACATGAAGATTGTCAAAATAACATCGCAAATATGCAGCGAAAACAAAGCCCGTAGTTTCATTATGCAACAAAGATGAAGAAGAAATTTCTGTATGGTCTGAAGGATAGAAGAGCAGTTGCCATTTTGACACGTGTTCTTTATCCAATCATAGTATGTTCGTAATCATCAAAATTAAATTCCAACTCACCATCATATTCTTTCAGTTTCCAGAGGCAAAATTGTGTTGCACCCATTAGATATGCTGCAATAAAGCACTTATTCAGGTACTCAATTGGTCAGAACGAACCTCAATTCCCCACTTATTTCCTACTCCTTATCGTCAATTTATTAAAGACTTATCTTTACCTTTGATAATTTAATTTCCCAGCAGACCAAGGTCTTAGTCTAATGGTTAAACTAATAGATTCCAAATCTGCTCAAGCAGTATTCATTCTCACGGAAACAGTCCGCTACAAGCCCACAAGCTAATAGAGGTGAGTTTGTGTACAAATTGAACTTCTCAAACCTTGTCAAGGGCTTGATCCATACTAGGTGTAAAATTTACCTTTACCACCCTTCATTGATTTCTTGGATTGAATTCTGATTTTGTGAAGGACACAAAAATCATCCAAATTCTAATATATTTTTTTTGTTTTGGTAATTAACTTTTCATTAACACCAAATCATCACTGGGGTACATCAAATATTTATACAAGGAACTATCAACATCCTAAAAAACACCTTAACAAAAATGATCTAAATGCCTCAAAACGCTCATATATTTGTTGTATCTGTCCTTGAACTGTAGTCGGGTAAAAGTATACAGTACAATCCTCCTAGCCAACTCAACTGCATTCACGCCTTGCCTGGAAGACAAATTGATTTCTTTTTTTCCATACTAGATATATGAGGAAGGGAGCAAGCAATCATCCACAATATACCAGTAATACCTCGCTTTCTTTTTTTCTTCTGATCAGGCACAGCAGAAGCTGGTCTCAAATATTCTCTGGAGGACAGAATTTCAGCCAATTCAATAGCAGTCTCCAGCACTGATTTGCCACAGCACATTGCACCAGAATATGATCTAGGGTCTCAATTCCCTGATGGCAAACTTCACACTCTGCATTATTAGTAATATACCCAGCTTGCAATTTCTCCTTAGTAAAGCCTTATGACAGGCCAGCCATCCTATAATTTAATAACTAGGCATCCCCTCTTGCTGCCAGACCAGTTGAAACCAGGGTTGAGGGCTGCCTCTGCATCTTCGCAGATCATATATAAGCTTAATATTGTAATTCCCATCCCTTTTTGACATCTAGCCTCATGAATGATTGGTAATAATTCATTTCTCAAATGCATAAGTCTCCTGAACATCCATGATTGGGAGGATGACAGCATACACTTTCTATAGGAGTTCCTCTAATGTAGACACCATGGATCCATTGTATCCAAGAACTTTCTTTAAGTTTCACCAATTGCCAGAGAAATTTTCATCAATTGTCAAATTATAATATTGACTACATGCACTTTGGGAACTAGTGGAGTATGTTTTTATCTTTCTATAAAACTTCACTCAAAAAGTTGACAAGTTGATAATTTATCGACCTTAAGGATATGGTTTTGATATATTGAAGATAAGGGCTAACGAATTGAGAATGTTGAAGTTACTAAGTGGGGGCAATAAAATTGCAGTCACGCGTGATTTATGGAATGGCATGGTGTGATTTTTTTATTTTACACCAAAATAAATCTTGGCATACATCTTTAGATATGAGGAAATATTGATAAATATCAATAAAAGTGTATTAAATAGATATACAAGTAATTCCATTTAAATGTTGTGTATCAGACAATTTACATATTGGCATGCCAAAAAGTCGATCTATATCGAGGATACTTCGGTGTATTATTCCATGCTAACAACAACAATCACTCGAGTCTAGAGCACGCAGTGTAACCCTTAATCAAATGAGACTCATGGTCATGGGTAGATAGTTTTTTGTTGAATCATAAAGAACGTAGTTTAAAATTATAGGAACAACCTTAAATCCAAGAAAGCAAGCCAAACAACATATGCAATTAACAAAACATAAGTTAGGTAGATATTAAACTTCAACTATAACCCAGTTTGAATCCCACAATTGACAAGGTTTGGGGAAGTGCAGATGCATGTAGAAGGAGAATGATCAATGGATCTAAGAAAGTGATAAACATAGATAATACTCCCTCCATCCCATTTTGTTTGGGTTGCATTCCTTTTATGGATGTCCCAAAATATTTTATCCAGTTTCTTTAAATAAAATTCATTTAATTACTAGTATCATATACATTTAAAAAACCACCCATTGTTCGCAATTAATTATTTTATTCCAATTTGTACAACGAATGTTAACCTCTTTTAGGTGTCAACAATAAATATGGGTAGCTTGGTAAATCAAGTTTAGTTGCCAACAATAATCAATGTTTTCCTTACTAAGTTGGCTTTATAAAATGCCAAACAAAATGGGATAGAGGCGGTAATAAAAATAAGAAATAGAAGAACCATGAAGTAGTTCAGAATAATACCTTTTACTAAGACATTTGATAAATCATTTAAACTCAACCATGAGCATTTAGATTTTCCCTCCTCGGCAACTAAATGGAAAGGAACCTGACAAGCAACATAATTAATGGATCAAATTTTTGTCCATTTTCACTTTATATGCCCAGCAATGATACTCATCAATTAAGCTTCAGTGATCTGATGTGCAATACCGATATGCATTATATGCTGCAGAGTCTGCCTGATACAAAACAACATTGCTTATTTGACAAAATATTTGAAAAGCTCAAATATAACAAGCATGTGACTTTCCTTTCTATAAATTATTCCAGGTATGGGCTATGCGAGCTAAATAGAAGATAAGAAATGCACTTAGTGTATGTTTGGTGACAATTTGGGCTCGAAAACATTTTTTCAGCCACAACTTTTCAAAATTATACTAGTTTTAGTAATTTTACTTACTAAATAAGATAAACAGCTGACAAGATCAAGCAATAGCTAACACTCCTCCAAACATACAATCAATAGATAACAATGAGCAAGGATTGATGGACTCCAAGATGCATCAGAGGTAATTGATTAGAAGGCACACAAATAAAAAAATATATCCCCACTAGAAGGTTAGAAAAAAACTTAAGCAAAAACGAAGCTAAAGTATGGGAAAGAAATGAAGGTAAGATGATTTCGGGTCCATGTGGTTTGTCTGAATTGCAAAAGTTTAATGAGTTATTATTGTTTGACTATTATTATTATTTTCATAATTAATATTTTTTACAAATAATATTATTATCATCAGAATCATTTAATTAATTTTTATAATTAATTTTATATTTTTTTTATTATCATCAATATTTTATTGATCTAATATGATCTTAGCCATAATCTCCACACGCAGTTTACAAATGGATTACCCACTCTCCTATTGTGTAACAATTACATAACAGGAGTTAAATTCACACAAAGAGGCATTCATAAGTGAAATACAGTAGTCCTTAAAGGCAACATCCATAGACATTATGATGTATAGTAACGTCATCTGCATCTATGTAGTAAAAAGCCGGTCAAAAGGATGAGCAGCTAATGTATCCATACCGTGTCTAGATGCTTATCAAACCATTGATTCAGTTCTTTTGTCAAAGACGAATCTCCAAGGAGATATTGGTGAAAATCAGAGTAGGCCAAGTATATAGCATCCTCTGCTTGCATGGATAGAGCTGAAAATTTAAAAGAACATAGGTCATTAGATCAGAGCCTTTTTATAGCGAATCACAAAGATCCAATGTTAGTAAACGTTCACCATTTGAAAATTCAAGTGCTAAAACAGCATATACAGAATGCACAGGCTTTAGTTAGACAGCCAAATTGATGAAGCGAGAAGAAAAAGGCAGTTGTGAATTAAATTATTTTAAATACAACAGCTAGAAAAGGCATCACATACTACAGATTTTTCTGCAAAATTTTAAATTGAGGAACAGAATTTAAGACAGCTGGGTCAAAAATTAGCAAATTGATCTCTGCACTTATGCAGGAAGAATGACAAGAACCATTATGCTGAGTTCAAAACATAACTTAAAATGAAGTTAAAACTTAGCCCAAAATTTAGACAGAATGTATTTTTGTTGAAAAGGATAACTGAGCCTGTTGTTCTTCTACTGATGTGAGAGTATTTCTAAACCAATAATCCTATCTCTAATGCGTGCATTTGAAGCTTCTTTGCCAAATGGATAAAAAATTATTACCCTTTTCAACACGTTACGGAAGGCAACTTCAATGCCGAATGCATTTACTTCTTCAACTCAGATTAACCTTTGTTTCATGCAAATTGTGGAAAATATGCTTCAACAGGTTTAATGAGTTAAATATTTCTAGATTCATTGAAGGATGCATTAATCACTGAACAATAAGATACATTGTAGCATGATATTCAAGCATTAGTTATTGATGGCGTTCATGTATATTTATAATCACGTTTTTATTCATTATGTACATGTATCAGATTGAGCCAACATTCATCCTAGCCTTATTATATAAAGGTGCTTGGAGAGTGCCTTGTAATAAAAGTTTTAGATGCATTACAAGTCTCCTCTCACATTTTCCACACAAATGACATGATAGAGTACTTCCAGGAAGAGAGAGAAATAAGAAGAAACTTCAGGAAAGCCGGAAAGTACTTATCAATAAACTCTGAGAACAAGAGGCGATTTTCCTTTAGCGTAGTGATAGGAACATATTCATTCACAAGAAAACACAATGAGAAGCTAAAAAAACAGTACCATCTCCAGAATGATAATGTGCCAACTCTTGGGTAGTCGAAGTGATCTTTCCAAGAACTGCATTCATCTGACATACAGAGTAAACTATATGAGCATCTCCAAAGACATTTTAGGAAAAGGAAAATAAGAAATAAAGTGTTGAAATATTATATGTAAATTGGTAGTATTATCCTGGAAAAGGATAAAACAGATTAGTTTGAATTTTAATTCAGAATATCTCTATATCCTTATTTTAGGGAGATCTGTAAATGTGCTTAGCTGAACTCCCCCAAACTAAGGCTTGGCTTTTTTAACAAATGAGCCTAAAATAAGGCTACAGCTCAGCTTGTTTAACTCATGAGCCTAATGTCATGGCCTGCTAAAGAAATTAATCTTTGTCTATATGGTTCTAGTACAATCTAGAGCTATATAGACTCTAGTGAAAATGTGTGGAAGATTATGTAATATTCTAAAGGCATTCTAGATGATGTAGAACTCTCTAGATCTCCAGAGTCTAGAAGAGTGTTGGAAGGGTGTAGAAGGAAAGTCTCATGTAATTGTTAGGCTAGATATTTTCTAATATCTTTTATTTCGCAGCAAGGGAGTAGGGACCTCAACTATAAATAGAGAAAGTCATTAGCACCTACCATCCAAGAGTTACAAAACAATCTCCACTCGTATAATTAAACACTGTCTTCTTACACAAAAATCTTACTTACTTAAAGTGGTGTTGGTATTCTTAACCCATAATTTAGGCTCGGTTTTGTCAAGAATTGAAAAGGGCGGACTTAGTTAGCACTAAACACTAAGGGAATTTTGCAAGCTAAGCGTCGCATGGGAAAGACTAAGGAAAAAAGAGTCACCTGTGACACTAAGCTATAAATGAGCCGAGCCAAATTTTGATGGGTTAGGGCTTGGCTCGTTTAATAAACGAGCCTAAAAGTGAGGCTTGAACTCGACTCATTTAACTAAACGAATATGCCAAACCGAGCTTTTAGCGAGCCGAACTGGCTCGTAAGCCAACTTAGCTCATTTACAACTCTAGAGCTGATCATTCCTAGGATTTAGGAGCTATAACTATTTTTTTTACTTTTTCATGTGGGGTAAGTCTGTGGCCTATGGTGTTAAATATGCCTATTAATAAGCGTTTGATTACAGGGAATAATTATATGAGATTCTTATTCTCCTATCCTTTCCACATGGTATCAAAACCACATCTCTGGCCCCAAACATTACCAAATCATCTTGTTATTCATTCCTCAACAATAGCTACTAACCCTCTTCTCATTCCTCTCCTAATCTCTCTTAAAGCACTTCATATTTAACCCTTGAAAACCCTTCCCTTCAAATCAATATTCACAAATTGAATGGACTCAATTTTCTACAATGGTCAAAATCCCTGTACGGAAGCTTGGGTTATCTCACTGGTTATATTAACATCCCTAATCCCAGTGATGCAACTTATTTCAAATGGGATCCTAAAAATTCAATGATCATTACTTGGCTGATTAATTCCAAGGAAGATGAGATTTATCAAACTTATATCTTTCTTTCCACGGCTAAAGAAGTGTGGAAGGCAGCATTGTCTAATCTCAAAAACTTTGCTCAAGTTTTCAAGCTTAATTCTAGAGTTTGAGACCAAAAATAGGGAGCCTTTTCCATAACAAGATACTATAGTAGCTTGCATAATTGGAAACCCAAAAATCTATAAGCAGCTCACGACTATAAGAAAGGTGGGTAAGTTCCCTTTCTCCCTTGAACAAATTAAGCAACTGCACAACAGTATTTGAAAAGGCCTAAGGAGCACCTAAGCGATAGGGGTCCTAAAGCCTAGACACTAGGTGCAAGGCAAAGGCGCACACTTAGACAGTGTGAGCATATAATTAAATAGCAGTTCACTATAGCGTAGCATCTGTTATTTAGCAGTTTTTGGCTCGGTTGTAATACGAAATTACCAATACGATGCGGTCTTAAAATTTCACATTTATCAACCATAAATCAAAAAATATCGGCGATACATCAACAGTATATTGAGAAATCTTAAATCTATTGAAAAACATAGGCATGATAATTTTTTATTATTCATATATTATATATATCTTAAACCAAGTTACTATTGAACAATAATAAAGTATTGTTATTTGTTACCTTTACATGTTCTACTAAATAATATGCTTCTTTTATTGTAAATTTAGGATTATTAGGATAATTTAGCATATAATGAGTCACTTAAATACTTATAATATAATATAAAATACTAATTTATTGAATATTTACATTCAAATGATCAATAAATAATAATTTGAGTATACAGTAAAATATAAATAAAATAAAAAATTCATGCCACAATGACCGCAACACATAATTTATCATTCGCGACGCTCTGATACCGCGGCCGCAAACACGACAACGATTTTATTACCTGGATGTGAGGCGCTAAAATTACTCAAAAAAGCTAAAAAATGATTAAATGACTAAAATTTTCACAAAAAATAAAGTATACCATAACAAAAAAATACTTATAAAAATTGCAATCTGAGTTTAATACTACCAATACTAGCATGCTACTCAAAAAGCATCGTCTTCTATAAGTACATCTTCATCCCTAGTTCCCTACTCAAAAATACCTTGTATGTATGTTTGCTTGATAGCAAATAGTGTGGACCACTTCTTCTTACTATCTCTGGTTCTCAGCTCTCTACGTTATCTCTCAGTGTCTTTGTCTTTGACTCTTTTTTGCTTGCAGCCTATGTTGAGTACTAGACTAGTACTACACAGTACATCTTTTCCAAAAAAAAAAAATTGTTCTCCCCAATCCCCACATTGACTGCAGAATATTTTCAATACAATCAAAACTATAAATAAGCTTCCTCTTTCCAAAAACGTCTACTCATCTCCCCTAATTCCCTCCTTTCCAATAAGTTCCTGCGTGATTTTCTTTTGTCTACTTCTCTCCCATAAGTCCCTGCATGATTTTCTTTTGTCTACTCCTCTCCCCTAAGTCCTTGCATGATTTCCCTTTGTCTACTCCTCTCCCCTAAGTCCCTTAGGTGTGCCTCGGCCACCTCTCCCCTAATAAGCTCGCCTAACCTAGCACTACCATCCCCATCACCTTGTGCCTTAGGAGCACTTTTTCAAACATTGCTGCATAAGCTCATCAATCCTGGTATACTGCCCACCCCATCCACTAACAAGAAGCCTGTCCCATCCAGAGCCAACTCAGGTACTCCAACTACTTTTACTATTAATACTATTCCAATTGACTCTGGCGCATCTTTCCACATGGCCAGCCAATCCAACCAATTCTCAACGTATAAACCATGCCCATGTAATTAAAAGATAAAAATTGTCGATTGTTCCTTTTCTGATAAGGGATCCATTCGTTTATCACCATCTCTTATTTTAAATAATGCCCCACAGTCCCCTTTCCATTAGCAAACCAACTTCTGACCAGAAATGTATTACCAAATTCTTACACTCACAATGTGTTTTTCAGGAAATATCATTGGGAGGGATGGTTGGGAGTGCGAAGGAATGTAGCGGGCTGTATCTGGTTGTGGACCCTATTCTTCAAGCACAAAACAATAAAAGTTCCTTGTTTGGTTTCGGTTGTAATGCCCAGTCATGAAGTAATTATGACACGGCACTTTTGATTAGGTCACCCTAGTTTTCCCTATTTGCAGATTTATTTATAAATAAAAATCTAAACTCCTTTCATTATGAAATCTGCCGACTTGCTAAGCATAAAAGATCTATTTTTCGTCCATGTCCATATAAAGCATCTAAACCCTTCTCCATTATTTATAGTGACATATGGGAACCTTCTCGTGTTCAAAACCAAAAAAAACATCCAACCATACACAGTTAAGTTGGGTGTATCGCCTGAAAGATAAATCTGATGTTGCAGTAACATTCAAAAAAATTCATTTAATGATTAAAAACCAGTTCAATGCCAATTTGCATATTCTTCACACCAATAATGGAACTGAATATTTCAATTCTATCTTGGGAGAGTATCTAAGTTCTAATGGAACTGTTAACAAAAGTTCATGCACTAGCACAGCCCAGTACAATGGGATTACCGAGAGGAAAAACCAGCACCTTCTTGAAGTAGCTCAAGCCCTTATGTTCACCCATGTCCCAAAACAAATCTGGAGGAAGCCATCCTAACAGCAATATATCTTATTATTCGGATTCCATCTTGGGTTCTACATCATAAAACCCTTTTATCACTTCTTATTTCTCATTATCCTCATACCCATCTTCTCTCAAGTTTACTAATCGTCTATCAGCTGCACTTCTTATATTCATAATTTAGGTCCTAACCGAGGGAAACTTGATCCCAAAACCCACAAATGTATCTTCCTCAGCTACTCTTCGACCAAAAAAGGTTTTTAAGTTTTGCAATACTCAAACTAGGAAAATGCAAGTCTCTATTGATGTTACCTTTAATGAATCCCAACCTTTTTACCTGAATGCTTTACTCTAGGACACACCAACTGACTTGGATCAAAAGGTTACGGACGGAGTTGCAACTTCAAAAGTATATCCAATGAAATTATATTGTGATAATAATTCAAGCATAAGCATAGCTCATAACCCAGATCATCATGTTAGAACCAGGCATGTGGAAATTGATCTTCATTTCATTAAAAAAAAAAATCAAATCAGGGGAGTTGTGTGTGGCTTACGTGCCAAGTGGTCAGCAGACTGATATGCTCACCAAGGGCTTGTCTAGTGATTTATTTGAAGGTTTAATTTGCAAGTTGGGCATGTGGAATTCGTATGAACCAAATTCCGCACTATCCTCAAAAAGGAAAAAACAGATTGGTCTAAATTTTTAATAAGAATATCTGTATATCCTTAATTTAGGGAGATACTATAGGAAGCTGATAGTTCCTAAAATTTAAGAGCTGTAACTGCATTTTTAATTTTTCTCTGCTGACTTGTGGAGTAAGTCTGCCAACAGTGGTGTAAATCTGCCAACTTGGGGGGGGGGGTAGTATTATCCTGGCTGGAAAAGGAAAAAAACAGATTAGTCTAAATTTTAAACCAGAATATTTGTATATCCTTATTTTAAAAGCTGATAGTTCCTAAAATTTAAGAGCTGTAACTACATTTTTAATTTTTCTCTGCTGATTTGTGGAGTAAGTCTGCCGACAGTGGTGTAATCTGCCTATAAATAGGCATTTGAATACCAAGAATAATTATATGAGATTCTTATTCTCCTCTCATTTCCACATAAAGCTTCAGTAATTTATTGAGAATGCACCCACTTAAGACTTAAAGTTAATATAAAACCACATCTCTACCAAGCAAAACGTCAGATATACCTCCAAATTTCTTGCAGAGAAACTATCCTCCATTGTATTAAGTTGTCCAGTAATAGCGGACGTGGCTGTAACTCGTGCCCGTCTTCCTTGGATTAAAGCTGAAGCCTGGCCAGAAAGCATGTCAAGTTGAGCCTGCAGCTGATTGTGCTGTCGTTGCAACTGCAAAGCTTCAGCTTTGTAAGCCAAAGTAGCATCCCTATACTCAAAAATAAAACTGAGTCAGTGAATGAATAGGAATCATCAATGTCTCATTATTAATTATTGACTAGTAGAAAGACAATAACTAAGCAGAGGGAAGTAGAAATTGGATTTTAGCAGTTCTTACTGGAATATATCAAAGAAGGAAAAAGATAGTAACGTCTTGAAGAAAGCACATATTAACAAAACTGCAAGCTTCTTAATATGGTTTTTACTTAATGATCGCATATGCAGTTTTCAAATAGATATTAAACAATACCATCACCAAAATGACTAGAGACCTGTTCTCCTCACCTTATTTCAGATCAGATGAATCTTAATAATCATATATATATATATATATATATATATATATATATATATATAATATGATAGCAATGATAACAATAGTAATAATGAGTGGTGGAATCTTGCCTCTATGGGTAAGCTGCTGAGGGGCATCCATAGAGGGGAAAACAAAGAGAGAATTAACTTTGGGTGATTTGGCTTCACACCAACTATTTCAAAGGCTGGAAAATTAGGACAATGCTGGTAAAGATCAATGCCTCATGGATAACACAAACAGTTGGGTATTTGAGCATGTATGCAACATCTGCTGCTGAATGAAGATACTGCACTACACTGCCTTAGAGATGGTAAAATCTCTACTTCAAAATTATACCACTTTGTCAGGCCTCATGCATGCAATAAAAGTTGTTGTCGCAGTATCAAAATATTGGAGTAACGCAAACGATAAACTATGTGTCGTAGTCGTCGCGGTGTGTCTTTTAATTTTTATTTCACAATATGCTTCACTTCTTATTCATTGATTATTTAAATATATTAGAAGCATTTAAATGAATCATTATATATTAAATTATCCTAAATAACACTACATTTGTTAATTGATTTTTTTAGTAGCTAATCTATAATATTAAAGTTATTGATAATATATTTTTATTATGTCCCAAATATACACATTTACAATAAATTAAAACTACAACAATAGTTAACTTGTTATCCATTAGTCTAACTCTTAGTATTATACTAAAAAAAAACTAATATTTACCTTGCTTAACTAATGGTAATTAATTGCTTAACCAAGACAAATATTAATATTTGACCTGAAAAATAGAGAGAAGACTAATAATTGGGGCTAGGACAAACATATGCCCTTTTATTTTGATAGTTTTAGGATTTGTCGATATCTCAGTGATATTAAATTTGTAAAATTTTGTATACATTACGTTTCAGCTGTTTTGACCCAAAAACCAATAAATTTTTCTCTAGCTCATGGTCTTAAAGTGGGATTGCATAAATTTCTGTGGTCATCATTATCACTACCAAGCACCAATTCTGTCTCTGGCTCACTCTGCTGGATCGGCTAGCTATGAGGGATAGATCAAGATGAGGACTCCAGGTGGAAAAAAATTGTCTTATATGTGGCAAGCACCTCTTCGTTCAGAGCTGGTACTCTCAAGAAATTTGGAAAAACTTAATGAAGGGTTTTGGCTGCTCTCACTCACCAAGAGACATGCAGGGTACTGTACCTTGGCTAGAGGGAGGTGGTAGAAGTCCCAATATACGAAGACCGGCAATTTTATACCTGTTTGCATGGTTTATTTGCCATGTGTGGATCAAAAGCAACCAGCATGTTCACCAAAATAGTTCAAGGTGACATGAGCAGAATAGAAATAAGAGAGTACACGAGATGGCTTATCGTATAGGGATTTTATCAATTGTAATTCGTATCATAAGCTTGTCAAAGGAATTAATGGTAGATTCATGCATTACCTACATCCATGCATAACATAGATCCATGCATGAATTATTAGGTAGGCATATTAACATTTTTATATTAGTGTTTCACTTGAATAGGTTCATGTTCATATGTATTACATTCATGTATTAGATTTATTATGTTCATATTTATGATGTCCTTTAGACAGTCTTGGTTCATCCAAGCCCCCTCCTATATAAAGGTGCTTAAAGAACAAATTGTACAGATACACAGATTAAATAAGACCATTGTTTCTTCAAAAAAGTCTCTCACATTGTCATGGTATCAGTCCAGTATTCTCAAGTTGTCTATTCTCGTTTTTTTCTTGTTATCTTCACCTTATCGCTTAAATGGAAAGAACTATTCAGCTTGGGCATTTCACTTCATGATCTTTGCTAAAGGCAAGGAGATGTGGGGATATGTTGATAGCAACACACCTGCTCCAGAGAAAAGCAAAGACAAAGACCAACACGCCTGAGTGGGGTGTTAAGAATACCCAAGTCATATCCTGGGTCTTAAGTTTGGTTGAACCTAAGATCATCCTAGATCTTCACTCATCTAAGACAGTAGCCGAGATGTGGAATTACATGAAAAAGATCTACGGCCAACAAGACATTGCTTGACGATTTCAACTCGAATATGAACTGGGGCAGTCTCTCTATTTCTGATTTTTACTCTAGTTTCAATAATCTTTGGACTGAATACACTGCCCTACCACGTGAAGGTCTTAGTTCAGTCCAATCTGTCCATGAAACTACAGAAGGAGATCAATTTCATATTTTTAATGAAATTGAGACCTGAATTTGAAGCCTTCAGATCCCATCTTATGAGCCAAGAATCTGTCTCTTCCTTGGGTGTATGTCTTAGTCACCCGCATCACAAGGAGCAACATCATCTCACTCAAACTACTCTGGAGCAACACTGATTTACAACAATTCTGTGCCCTATGCCACAAAAGGTAAACCAATAAGTCGGGATATGAGTATTATTCCGTGCTTTTGTTGCAAAGGATTTGGTCATTACGCATCTAATTGTCGTCGGAAATACTGCAACCGCTGCAAAAACAGGATGGTCATATTACCAAGGAATGTCCTATTCGGCCACTTAAGAAACCAGAAATAGCATATTATGTCAAATTTGGCTCTTCTAGTGCTGGAAGTTCTGTGGACCCAGCTCCTCTTAGACAAAGTGCTCCTGCTCCTATCCAAACAGTGACCCCAGAGATGATTCAACAAATGATTATTTCTGCTTTTAAAGGTAGACCCTAATCTACATCATCTCCTGATTCCGGGGTTTCCCACCACATGATAAACAATGCTAATTTTCTTACCAATGTAAAGAAATATTCCGGAACACTCAATATTCATACTGCTGATGAAAATCATTTACCTACAGCCATTGATGATATTTCTTCCTCCCTCACCAATGTCTTTGTCTCCCCTAGTCTTACCACCTATCTTGTTTCCATTGGTCAATTAGTTGAAAAAGATTGTAAAGGTGAAATTTTATGCAGGATCAGCAATCTAAGATAATGATCGCAAAGGAGCCTAAAGTAGGACATCAATTTCCTCTTCAGTTTCCTTTATCGTCATATTTTCATTTATCTTTTGTAATTCTGCTCAGGTTGATTTCCGAACATGGCAATCCTTGCAGACTTGACAAAAGAAAAAATTATTCCTTTTCCTATTCATGCACCTTCTATCTCTTCAGTTTCATTTATCGTCATATTTTCATCTATCTTTTGACTGAAATCCTTGCAGACTTGACAAAAGAAAAAATTACCTTTTCCTATTCACGCACCTACTATGGTCCACCGTTTTGATCTCATGCTAACTAAAAATATTTTGTCACTTTTCTTGACGACTATAGTTGTTTCACATGGATTTATTTTCTCCATTCTAATGATGAAGTCTGTTATGTTTTTAAGATTTTTTATACATATATTCAGACATAATTCTCAACCAATATCAAAATTCTCCTTTCCAATGATGGGGGTGAATACATGTCTCATTTCTTCCAGGGTTTTCAACAAAATAGTGGTATGCCTTGACAAAATAGAGTGGCTAAAAGGAAGAAACATCACCTTCTTGGTGTTGTTCGCACCCTCTTGTTAGAGTCTTTTACACACTCCAGATTCTGGTATGAAGCTCTATCCACAGCTGTCCATCTCATCAACAGATTACCCTCTCCCTCATTATCTCATGAAAGCCTTTCCTTCGGATATTTGGTCACCCTCTAGATTGTTCCGCCCTTCACACCTTACCTCTGGGTGTGTCTGCTATGTCCATAATGTACAAAATTTACAGCCCAATCAATCCAATGTGTTTTTATAGGACATTCCACACACTAGAGAGGTTTTCTTTGTTATGATCCAAGCTCACAACATATTCAAATTCCAAGGAATGTGTTTTTCTCAGAAATAAATATATTTTCCCTACTTACAAGGAAATTCCCCTGCATTATGCACTTTAGCCATATATGATAACTTTTCAACAGATCCAATCCTCTTTTTGTGTATCACAAATGTCCAAGGGCCCCCTCCAACTCATTCCACACCTGATGCATATGCCAATATAAATTGGGTCAAGTTAGGAAGGTTGTTATCAATGGGGGATAACTGAATAAGAAAACAGAGAAGAGGGTGAAGAAAATGGGTTGAATATGATCTTTGGTACCTCCTTCGATCATATACTAACAAGAACCACCTAAGGTTTCAACACTTAGGATAAATCTTGTGAGATTTTAGGATTCAAACTTCAGACTCATGCACTAGAGTTGAAGGTGACTAAATTCTGCTGAGAGAAATAAGATAGCCAAATTCTGAGGTTTTTTCATTCAAGTGTGAGCCCAACACTTATAGGAGAGTGTTGGGTCTCATTTAGTTGTAATGCAACTCAACAAAAAAGGGACTGGTTTGGTTAACTAATCAAACTAGTTAGTTGTCAAAGAGACTAACTTTAACTAGTTTAATCCTAACCAAAACTAAAGTTGACTTTGTACTAGCTGAAATAGAGAAATCAGAATTGTTTGGGACCTTCCCAGTGTCTTACATCTGACTTGGGAGGCTCCTTACAAGTTGATAAGCTAAGCTAAGCTAAAAACATCATTAAAAGTAAAAAGTAAAAGTAGCTTTTATGCTAAAAACTAAAAACACTATTAAAAGCATAAAGCAGAAAGTAACTTTTCTGCTGCAAGCCTAAAGTGCCATCATAACCTGAGCATAGGTTTCTTTTCTTCCAAAAAAAGTCTGCCCCCTATGATACTTATAGCAGTTGCTGCTGCTAGTACCCACATCTGCCTAGGAAAGTGCTGCTGGGGCTGCTATTGTGGGACTTGAACTGTAGCCTATCCTTGGCTGGGTAGTGAGCCATTTAAGCCAAAAGAATGAGCCACTAAGGTGCAAAAGGTGGTGGCTGGATTGAAGTTTTGCATGGCTTTCATGGCTTGGGGTTTAGTTAAACTAATTAGTCCAAGTGAGGAGATTTTTATGTCCCCCTAACTTAGAGAAATTAACAACTAAATTAATATCTTGAATAATGGATGCTCCTGCATCAACACCAGCTGATCCAGTTCCATCCCCTTCTCCTCTTGTAAGACACAGCACTAAGGAATGCAGACTCCCTGACATGTTTGGTTTCACTTCTCCCTCATCCTTCACACGTATTTTGTCTTCTATTCCAATTCATTCATTTTATAAACAAGCCATGGCACATGAGTGTTGAAGGAAAGCTATTGAATTGAAACAGAACTTCTCGCACTTGAAGAAAACCAAACCTAGGATATTGCTCCATCTCCTTCCTCAGTGAAAACCTTGGTAGTAAGTTTGTCTTCACTATCAAGCGTAAATCTGATGGGTCCATAGAACGTTACAAGGCTTAATTAGTAACTCTTGGTAACAAACAAGAATATGATATAGACTATGACAAGACATTTGCATCAGTTGTTAAGATGACCAATGTTCGAAGCCATTGCCACTCATGGCCATTACATCAACTAGATGCTAAGAACGTGTTCATGGTGATCTCAAAGCAGACGTTTACTTGAAACTTCCCGCTAGTATTTGTTCCTCACCTAATGCGGTTTACAAGCTGAAGCGCTCTCTGTATGGTTTGAAATACACACCGCGAGTATGGTTTGAAAAGTTACAATTCACTCTTCCTGGTTTCTCATTCACTCAAAGTCGGTATGATTCCTCGCCTTTTTTCTTTTACAAGGGACAACTAGAATCATCATTCTCAACAGTATTGTTATCACTGGATCTGACTCTGCAGGTATCTCTAAGATTCAAAATTATTACATCCTACATTCCACATGAAATATCTAGGGCAGCTTACTTACTTCTTAGGCTTAGAGGTACATTCTCAACCTTGAGATATCTTCTTGAATCAGCACAAGTAAACTCAGGATTTGATCCAATTGGCTGGCCTAGTCAACACTACTTCTGTTGGCACTCCTATGGAACTGAATGTGAAATATTGTCATGATGAAGGGGAGCTTCTAAAGGATCCAACTCTCCACCAAAGATTGGTTGGAAGCTTTATCTACCTAACCACTAACACACCTAGGCATCTCCATTTCACTAAGACGAATTATTTGCTACATTCTTGGCGCACCTGGTCATGGCTTATTCTTCCCTTCACTTGCAATCCTATAGTGATCCTGATTGGATCGGCTGCCTAGACTCCACAACATCTACAACCAGGTGGTGTATGTTTCTTGGAAATACACTTATCTCTTAGAAATGCAAGAAATAGGACCACATTTCCATATCATCAACTAAGGCTGAGTATCACACCATGTCATGCTCTGAAATCATTTGATTACATGGTTTGCTCACAAAGCTTGGACATTCTCCACACCCACACACTCCTCTACATGTTAATAGCACTAGTACAATCCAAATTAACCATGAATGAACTAAACACCTAGAAGTTGACTACCACTCAAGAAACTTATGACCATCACATTATCACTCTACCACGTGCACGTCTCCACTACTCCGCAAATCGCAGCCTTTCCATGTCAACAATTCCTAGTTAGCAAATTGATGTTTATCAATTCACAGGCATCAATTTGAGAAGGGGTCTCAAAGGAATAAATGGCAGAGTCATGCGTTACCCAGATCCATGCATCTAATAAATTCAAGCATGAACTATTAGGCAGGCACGTTAACTTTTTTATGTTGATGTTTCTCTTTATTAGGTTCATGTTCATATTTATTACATTCATGTATTATATTTATTACATTCATCGTCATGCCTATCGAAAAAGATCAATTGTTTCTTCAAAAAAGTCTCTCTCATTGTCAAATCTTAGGGAATTTGTTTGTGCTTTGTAATCCGTGAGGTTCAGGGTTGTATCTCATCAATACATACTTAAAAAAATTATAGCAATAGTAAAAACATCAATTATGACGATAATAATAGTGAAATAATAATAACACATTTAATTTCCTTAATCAGTAGAATTCAAACAAAAAGATATGAAAATAAGTAAAGAAACTATAATAGAAGTAAAACTTTGGAAATCAAAATTAAACTCAAAGGCGGTAAACTACCTCTAAAATTAGAGAAAAATATAATATAAGTAAAACCTTGGAAGAACAAAGAAACTAAAAGGAGAATATTTATCAAAAGGATTGCTTGCCACTACGATGATAACAATGATAGGATCAAACATAACCACAATGATAGGATCAAACATAACCATAATCACTATAATAATTTTTAACTAGCTACTGTTACCGTTTGGGTGGCGAAAGAAACAGAAAGTCGAGGATGTCATCTACCTCATTTCTTTCAATCCTTCTTCGGCACCAAACACTGCATCCTGGTTGTCTCTCTTTGTTGAAAAGGCTGAAATACTATCATATGCAAAATCCAAGTCCCCACCCTAGATGGACATATACAAAATCCCAATGCAGTTAAGGAAATGTGTCATTCACACAACAGCTAGTTACAATGTTTCCTAAAAATATGAAAATAATAATAATAATAATAATAATAATAAAGCTCAAACCGCAAATCAAAGAAAATAGTGAAAAGTATAGAATGTGCCATATTCCATGGCCTTGTATCAATATCTACTTATGACTCGGAACCAACTACAACTTGAAAAGAAAAGGCACCATGGAGGGGTTTTCCACAAAATTCTCATCCCACATAGATAGTTGATGGTCAAAACATGAGCAGTCCACTTTGAACTTAACGGTCCATTTGATAACTAAATTATTCACAAATTTATTACTTCCATTTCAATTAATATGCCTTTTAGAAAAGCTCAAAAATATCCTTACATATTGTCACAATATACTATAAAGTGTTTCCTAAAAAGAAAAGGTATATATGAAAAATGTCAATATAAATTATTTCATTGAATCTTTAGTTCAACATATCAATTACCAAATGAGGACTCAATTAGTCAATAAGCTCATCCATTGACCTTACATGCCAAAAAGTGGTTGACAGTATATTCATCTATCAAGAATGAGAATACATAGACATATGGCACATGAATAGCACCAAAAACATAAAAGAAATCTCAATTTTGAACACTAAAGCTGGTATGAATGCTAGAAAAAGGCACATATTGACAACAAGACTAAACTGACTTTTTGATCAACTACTTTATCATTTCCTAGGTATATATAGTCTAATAAATGACAAAAGTGTATTTAAAAGCATACACATCTTTGGTTTGTTCCCAAAAAGGCATAAACGCTTTTAAGTTTCCCATAGAGCATAAACATTCAAAATTTGTTCCCATTAAGGTATAAGTGTTTTAAAAAATTTAAATTTAAGGAAATCCTGGTTATTTTCATTTATATATTAATAGGAAAAAATTTCTAAACATTTATGCATTAGTGGAACGAAGTCTAAACATTAAATCCTTAAAATTATCTGGTATGAATGCTAGAAAAAGGCACATATTGACAACAAGACTAAACTGACTTTTTGATCAACTACTTTATCATTTTTAAAAAGTCTATCTTAATTGGAACCTTAATAGAAAACTCAAAAAATATGTATGCCTTAATGGGAAAAAACCCAAAACGTTTATGCCTTCAAATATGTCTTTGGTATTTAATAAATTGAGGAAAGGACTTGAAGAAAAATATACATAATTCATTAAATCTCATCAAGTTAGGATTGGGAATCCACAGTCATTGTAAAGTGAAAAGTCTCAGTCCAGCCATAGAAGCAGCCTGTGCAGGTAATAAATTGGAATTATCAATTCCATATTAAAAAACTATAGATAGATTTATTACATTCTGATTCATAATAATCTCTGAACATAAACTATTGTCTTCTCACTGTGAGTCTGTGAGATATTTCTAGGTTTCTTAGGGATCACACTCTACCAGTACAAAATCCAACATTGTTCTGTTGTCCCACCACAAACTGATATCCATCGCTGGACAAACAACATCAAGTTATCATGTATTCCGTTTCCTGTCAGAATAGTTATATCGTTATCGAATCATCCCTCTGCTGATAATATGGTCTTGAAAGTTCTTTTTACCAAGACACAATTTAGATGCACTAAGTACTGGCAAAACGAAGGAAGGCTAATAGAATCCCTCACCAGTTACCCCAAAGATCTGCTATGGGATAAAACACAACTCTGTACATTACCATGAAATCAATGTTTGGTGCCTCCAAAATACTAACTGATTTCTCAGCAAGACCAACATATGAGATTAGAGATGCTATTCATGAAGACTCAGGAATCACAAAGATTTTGCTTTTTGGGGTCTAAATGATCACCTCTTATTTAACCACGAGAACCCTAACTGTTTCTATCTGTGAAACTTGTCATGCCCCAGTAGGAAAGAAGTAATCCCATATCGGCCTCATTATGATCATGCTCGCACTCCTTCTGAGATATACACAGGTCAAGAAGCTAAGTCTTCTCACAAGTGAGACTAAATAAGATAGAACTAATCCTCGACCTCCAGCACAGTAATCTTACCCCTGTGAATATGGCATACAACCCTTCGAATAGATTTGTAGAGGGTAGTACTACATGCCAAACTCTTCTAAATGTTCAGATTCGTTCTGAAACCCAAATATTGGCAGTCCAACATTCAAATTACCATTTATTCACACCTTTTATGTGCATTTATCACTTTTATGCTTAAGTGTTCCTATAGCTCCTAGCCTGAAGTACAAGCTAGAGTAAAGCCTCTCAGATCCCTTTTTTACCAAATTGTCTACCAAAGGATGATAAGAACAGTAGTTCAACACAGATAAATTATTGACCCAAACAATTGCCTTCCAATTTTTACTTTGGCAACTTCCATCCTAATGATGGGGGTTTAAAAGGGAAACTGAACAGGAAGCCATTGTCTCAGGAAGCATGTTCGCTATAGACTGAGTCACCACTTGGGATCAACTGCATTTCCATCTATTCCCAGCAGGCACCCCAGTAAAATCACAACTCACCAAATTGAAAGTAAGCCAGTGTCTGTGAGTATCAATTTATTATCCCCTCTGATTAATGAGAGAAGCTAAAAAATATAAGAAGATAAAAATCAGCAATGGAATGCATATATTTCATCAATGGACTAAAGAAGACTACTGTGTTTACTCACTTCTCCTCGAGGTTCTAGCTCATATGGAGGCACACGGGCCTGATTCACACAATAGGACTTCCCGTTTCCTTAATAAACTCATGTCTCCTCAATCAAGAAGGTATTTAACAAGCCTTTGACCACTAAGCCGAATTACTAACATCATCGGTAACCCAGAAACGTGTTCAGTACCACAAATCCAGCTGCCAAGCATTAAGCTTCTAGACAAAGTTTAATGGTGCTCCAAAATATGCCTATTTGCACTCAAAGAAACACCTTACGATCACTCATGAGGGAATCAAACTAAATATAGTAATAATAATGCATCATCCTTTGACATAATCCTACATAACCATATCAAGCCCATCGCATAGACCTGTTACTACTGCCATCTTTGTCACAAGTACATCATCAACTTCATTAGCTATAACATCATGAAGTGATTGGCTGCATTATGGCCTCCACAACAAACATCAGCCGGGCTTCACCGCCCTTATGATCATCTTTATGCTTATCACTTAATTCTCGACAATGCAGTAGACCTTTTTTTTTATTACAACGTGGATAGAAGACTAATGCCTTATATAACAAACTCAAGTTGTTTGGACTACGTCTCCATTCTTGTGTCCATTAAACTAGTGGAATATTAGTCGAACATATAATTATTCAAAGTAATCGTTATGATATCACTGCTACAGTGTCAAGATTCTCTAAGACAGATGAGAAACTGAGTTATGAAAACCGGCTGGGGGGGAGGAGGTATATAAGGCTACAAACAACAGTGCAAACAATCCAGAAATCTAGCTATCACACACACAGTCATAGCCTGTTACTAAAAATGACAAAATAAAAAATAAATAAATAACATATGCACAGACAGCCAGAAACACAATAAGGTAAATAAGACTTTCAAGCTCCACACAAAAGGTACAATGACTGTACCTCCAACAGCTTTCCTTCTTGTAGAAACTGCTCATACCTATGGGAAAAGGTCAAAAAGTCAGGAATTTTCCGTAGGTGAGATATATATACACAAAAGGTGGTTCTTCTTAGAGTGCACAAAAAGTGAAAGTACGCTACCCCAGATATAAAATCATTTGTAACAACTCTTTAGGTGACAAATTGGGACATCTTAAAACATGATCAAATTTGAGATAGAACATTGCAAGTGGAGAAGCTCGAAATATGATATCAACAGCATGCCATGTCCATGATTACAAAATTAAAAAATCACCTTATTAGATCTTCCATAAGAACCGATTCTAAACATGAAATTTCCAAATATCAGATTCAGGAGTATATCGAACTATGAAAGAGGCTAACAGCTTCTTTTGAGAATAGAGAAGGCTTGCTATTATTCCAATTGAGCCCAAGACAACTAATACAGCCAATATATTTGATACTCTACAAGCCTAATATCCAGTTTCCCAATGGTAATATGAAGCTAGGAACATACTGCAACATTTGTCATTCGATTATCAACACAGAATAATTACCCAAATAGCTATACCAAGAAACTAAAGAACATTTACCCTCACCACACAGTGAATAAAAAATTGGACTGGCCGGTCCAGCTGGGTACCAAGGTGTCTGCCGGTCCAAAATTATCCGCTTTTAAAAATATCCTAATGATCAAAAAAACCGGATTGGACCGGGCATGACCCAATTGAACCGGTTTGATGCAGAACACATTAAACGTCGTCATTGCAGTTATAGGGAGAAAAAATTCAAGGGCGAATGACCCAGTTGAACCGGGATTGAATCAGGTCATACTGGCCATTGTTCTTGAATAAAAGTGATTCCCAATCAAACCACAATCGAACCGTGTACAGGGAGGTTCACTGATTTCCTGTCCAGTTTTTAAAACACTGCTTCCAAACTCCAAAGACCTCATGAAAAACTGAGCAACAAAAATCCTACTTCAGTATGTAGCCAAAAAAATTATAATTTTTACTTTAGGGAGAAGACAACGGACCGCAAAGACTAAGAGTAACTATAAGCATACTTAACCGAAGCTAGAAATCCTATAAAGTTCCAATTTCATCAAGCCAAAACTGTCATACAGCAGGCTATTTTACTTCAAAGCCTACAAGCGTCAATTTAATGTTTCCCAATATATAAGCTGTAATTTCTTTATATCGTGAAAATTAAACCTCCCTCATTTAAAGCTGCATTCTACCAATTCAAGTTAAATCCTTGAATTAGCCAAATCAAAAACTTAAGAACATACATTTCAATTTAATCGACCAAAACGAAGAAGATCGGATAAAAGTTGAAGGATGAAATTATGAGAGCCAACTTAACTGAGAAACTTCGGCAAGGGAAAGAACATTAGATGGGCGAAGGCTAGAGCACAGCCATTCGAGAACAGGGCGAGCATCCTCGTACTGAAATGGCCATTCAAAGCTATCAGGATCAAGTGACTCGTGTCCTTCGAGCCCTAATTCACCAAATAACTCACAAAGCTTCGCTGCACTCATTTCTTCGCCCCTAAAACGGCTGCTGTCTCAGTCTGCCAGAAGCTTTTGCCAGTTGAATGCATAAAACTATGTGATCAAAATTTCAGGCGACAGATTTCTAGAATTCTCAACATTTGTGGAGGAGAGGGAACAGAGTAAAATTATACACACTTTTTGGCGCCGGTCAGATTTGAGGGATGGTGAGATGGAGATGTTAGTTTGCATTCCGTGGACCCTAGCCCCCATTAATGCGATAGTTTTCATGAAAAGTGTTTTTTTACTATAAAGTAAATAATTCTCCTCCCTCCAACCTTTTTTAATTTTATATAACAAAAAAAAATTATACTCCAATAAAAAAATTTAATTATAGGGGATTTTTATTATTTATTTTTTTAATTTAATTTGTTCTTTTATTTAAAGTTTTAACTAAAATACACATAAGTTAATATTTTGAAAATTACATTAATAAAAAATCAATATTTTCTAAAACACTTTTAAAATTAAATATTTAGAGTTAATATATTAATATTAATTACTATTATTAATTGAATTTGGTTTTAATTTATTCTCAAATACCTATTTTTTATATTAAAGAATAACTAGAGTTTTATGTTTTTTTGTAGATAATCAATTCCTATGTTGAAATAAATTACATAATGTTACAAAATTCAAATAACATTGTGTCATTAAATAAATATTTTTTTGACAAGCCATTACTTAAATATTACAATATGTAAGCAATAACGACAATATAATATTGTAATACTACAATTATATAATCAATTATATAAATATTATAATCAATATATATATATATATATATATATATATATATATATATATATATATATATATATATATATATATATATATTATGACATAAAATACCAAACGAACACGAGAGTTATATAAATACGACAACATTTAAATAATATTGTAGCACAATATAAATATTACCAAGTCGGCATAGCAATTACATAAATAATAACTAAAAATAAAATAATAACTTAAGTACCAAATCTAGTATGATTAATCATGTAAAGAGAAATATTATTGTTTCCATTATCAAATATATCCACACTATAATTACCTAAGTAAGTGGCACGTTCATCCTCACCAATCAGGTCATGCAATATAATGCAAGCATATGTTGTGTCATTTAGCCTAGCCACATCCTAAAAATGTTTCGAACCACGAACAATCATGAAACACCCCTATAACAATCTAAATGCACGTTCAACATCATTTTTAGCATCTTCCTCACTCTCTTCAAATAATTTTCTCTTCAGTCCTTGAAAAAGTGAGATGATTTTGACAAAAGTTGCCCACTCTAGGTAGATACCATATGCTAGATAGTAACACATATGATATTCTATGTCATTCACTATATAGTGAACTTTGGGAGCTCGACCTTCATAAATGTCTTTGAACACTTGTGAGCGAATAAGAGCATTGAGGTAGTTATTTGATCCAAAGTAACTGGAAAAGTATGTCAAATCCATAAATCTTCTAATGTGACACCTTCTAGTATGATAGTTGGGGCACCATAGTCGTCGCTAAAATATTACCAATTCCATGCAACAAGATATTTTTTCACTCTCTAGTGTATGCAATAAATACTTCCTATCATACTAGGAAAATCACACATTTCCCCTAATTAAAGGAGGCATTGAACTTCGTCAACATTTGGCTTTCTTAAGTATTGTGAAGAAAATAACTTATTCGCCTCTCTAAAAGATGCCACAAACAATCTATTATCATTGTTTCTGTAATGTGCACATATCCATCCACATAATCAGCAAGCATTCCATAAGCCAACATACATATTGTAGTCGTGCATTTTTGCAATGAAGATAGTTCATGCATCATAACTCGTCTGGAAATATGAAGAATGAGTGCTAATAGCTTCCATATTTTGAAGGAATAAGTATAACACTCTAAATTTTTACCAAAAAAAAATATTTTTAAAATGTTTACTGAAATAGAAATATAAAAATAATCTTATGAAAAGAGGGATGTTATAGTTATATCTAACATAAGATAAATGTCATATTATTCATCTACCTCGTGTTAGATACAAGGCTAAGTATATAACCAAACAACATAAGAAACAAAGTGTGTAGATAAATAGCATAAATAATTTAAGAGTTAGAATTTACAAAACCAATACCATATCAAGTCCAAAATAAGTAAAGTACAAAAATAGGGGGTTCGTAGAGAATAGGGCCAAACTAGAGAAATTAGGTCTCTCAAGAACAACAAAAGAGACCACCAAAAACGTTCATGCTCGCTTGCACCATGCCCAACATATAAAATAGGTTGGCTACTAGCCACCCTCAAATAACTGCATAAGGTCCCGTGCTCGAGGGATTGAGCAGGTGACCCATTAAGTGAGCACATCAGTATACTACGTACTTGTAATCCTCCAAAATTTCAAAAGCTTATAATTTAATAAATAAATTTTATTTAGGATAAATTAGCCTTTAAATATATTTATTTTAATTATTTTATGGATTTTTGAGTAAATAAAAATGGGTATAAATATTTAATAAATTAAAATAAATATTTTTTATTTTATTATACTCTTATTATTTAAATAAAATTTTAAACCCTTATTTTACTAAAATTATCCTTTTTAACCCTTATATTTTAATTGTCTTAAATTAAATTATTAAATCAATTTATTACCCAAAATTATTCTATTTTATTATTTTATCAATTAAATTATTTATTCCATCTTCCCTTTTCTTTTTCCTTTTTCCCTTTTCCTTCTCCTTTTTCTTCTTTTTTTCTCTTTTCTTTCTTTTTCTTTTATTTGGGTCCCCGCCGGCCTGCTTCTACCTCCCCACCTGCGCTGGGCCGTTGGCCCATTCTTCCTCCTCCCCCTGCCTTTCCCGTGTCGCCCGGCCTGCCTCCTTTTTTTTTCTTTCCCTTCTTCCTCAACCGGGCCAGCCCACTCCTTCTTTCCCTCGGCCGGTCTGCTCGCACGCACCCATCCCCTCCCCGATTCTCCTTCTTTCTTCTTCCCTTCGTCTTCTTCTTCCATCACCGGCAAGAATCTCGGCCATTCTCTGCCATTCCAACCTGCAACCCCTCTCCCCCATTGACCTCCCTAACTCTCTCTCTCTCCCGCCATTCTCTGCCCCATACCGACCCCACCATTCTCCTTCCCCACTCCTTGCCATTGCCATTCCCTTCTCCCTCTCCCTACCATGGCCATTCCTCTACCACCCTAACACCATCCCCGAGCTCCATATCCACTCCTCTCTCTCCTTATTCTTTTTCTTCTTCACTTCCCGTTCCATTCGGGCATTTTTTTTGAACCTTATGCCTTGCCCGAGCCTCTTCTTTTCTCCCTTTCTTCTCCTCCCCTCTCTCCCCTGTTTTTATTTTGCCACCTAGCTCCGCCGCTGCCGCCGCCTTAAACGCCACCTGCACCACCTCCTGCCACCCTCTACCTCACCCTCGAGCCATCACAGCCCCCATCAAGCCACCCCGCAGCCCCCATTCTTCCTCCTCTCCTCTTTTTCTCTTCTCTCCCTCCCTTCTCGGCAGTTACCCTACACTGCCATATTCCGCCGTTTCTGCCGCCAATTGAGCCACCACATTACTCCCTACAACCCCCCATCCTCCTTTGGTCGAAACCATCACCCAAAAGCCTCTATTTTCCCTCCCCATTTTCCTTCCTCACCAGCCTCCATCTCGACCCCCTCTCGGCAGCCCCTCTTCGCGGCCTCTCTGTTGCCGCCGTCAACCCATCCCCGACCACCACTTACACCCCCTCTCTACCTCTACATCCTTCCCTTGCCTTAAATCCTCCCCCACATGCCTCTTTTCCTAGCCTAAAAACCTTAACCTGAAATTGCCCATTTTGCCTCTCTTCACCACCTTCAAGCCCCCCCTCCTCCTCATTCTTTGCATGCAGCTCAGCAGCATGAGTTTCTGCATTTCTTGATCTTTTTGTTTAAAAATTTTAAGGTATAATAATATTTTAATTTAAGTATTTGATTAATTAAGCATTATGAAGTTTTATACTTTGATTTTATTATTTCTTATGTAATAAATCTTGATATTATTTTTAGGTATTGGCTTTGATAATTAAAGCTTGAACCTTTAACTGGAATACCTGTAAGGTTCATTTTACGGGAATCGAGGTAATTGTTAAATCCCACTTAAATGCATGGATTAACGTATGTTAGCACATTAGGCATTTTTAATGTGTATTATGCTTGATATAGGTTGTTTAATATATTATATAGGGTTTTTTGCGTTGATTGATAAAAAGGAAGTATGATAGATTATGTGCTATGTTTGGAGATATTGTTTAATGTAGGAGTTGGTTATTAATGGAAATGTTAAGTATTATCCATGTTGTATTATGCCATTACGATCTTAATGCATGATTAATGTTTTGTGGGCCTTAGAAGTATTTTATTAATGTATCTTGTACAAGATTATGGCCTCATATATATATGGGTGCTAATAAGTATTGTATTAATTATAAGAGTTGTGGATAAGGTGTTAATATTAATATTTTATGTAGTAATAATAATAATTTAATAAAATTGGAGTAATAAGGGGTAAGATGGTAAATTTGTAAGTAGAAGGATAAACTGGTAATTTTGTAATAAAAGGGCAAGTTGGTAATTTTGTAAAAAAAAGGGCAATTTGGTAATTTTGTAATAAAAGGGGCAAATTGGTAATTTTATAACAAAAGGGCAAAATGGTAATTTTGTAAATAAAAGGGATAAAAATGGAAATTGGAAAGGAGTAACTTGGTAATTATAATAATTGAGAAGGGTAAAATGATAATTTAATAATGAAGGGTAAAATGGTAAATATGATAAGTGTGGGGGGTAATTTGGTAATTTAACTAATTAAAGGGGTAATTTGGTAATTAGGATATTGAGTAGGGGTAATTTGGTAATTTGACCAACTCAAAGGCAATTTATCAATTATAATAAAGGGAAAAGGTCAAAGTGGTAATTTAACCAACAAAATGGGAAATATATTAAGTGTAATAATTACGAAGGGTGATTAGTGGTCTAACAAGTGTGGGAAATAGCTCAGAAACCTAAACCGAATAAGGACTAGCTAAGGCCGCCTATGTGTTACGTTTACTTGCCTTGGATGCCTTGTACAATTTTATATCGTGCTCTACATGCTATTATCTTAACTGTTTCATGTGTGGTGTGGCTTGAAATCGAGATATGTACATGTGTCCTCTTTTGGTATGTGATAATACGGATATGCCGTAAGTTATGATGTGATGTGATGTGGCCCTTTAGGATATGCATGCTAGGATAATTAATGTGGTAATGTGGGACGGAGGCATGAAAAAGAGAAATGGGAGAGAAAGATAACCAAGGGGAAGTAAGTTGGCTAATGTAGGTATGGGACAAACTAGGGTTTGTAGGGGATGGTTAGAGTCCGCATGAGGGCAAACTTTACGTATGGAAAGTTGCCTCGAGACATAAGGAAGGTAACAGAAGTATCGTTTGGGTGTCTGGGGGCTTCAGGCAAAAAATAGTACATGGGACAGTATAAGGGTGCATAGTAGACTAATCTAGGGTTGGGAGGAATCCCTAATGTGAGAAGGTGGAAAAGAAAAAGAAAATAATAAAAATAAACGAGAATGAGTGGGGCAGAAAGTGAGGGTGGAACCGAAGGGTCGAGATGTGTAGGGGTGATAAAATAGTATGGATTGTGCTAGGTAGAAAAGGATGGGCCACATAGGCCCAGGTTAGGGTTAAGGTGGTGGTCTTTGCCCCACACACTGAGGAGTCGGGTTTCCAGTATAAGTAAGCGGTTTAAGGGAATGATGTCGGGGCGAGTTAGGAGGTGCAGAGGTCTCAAGATATGGGACAGGCCCTCTTAGAAGGATAAGTATAGCTAGTAGGGATGGCAACGAGGCGGGTCGGGGACGGGAACACCATCCCCATCCCCGAACCCGATAAGGAAAATAATCCCCGAACCCGACCCGATCCCCATTATTTTTTTATCGGGATTCCCCGACCTAATCCCCGCGGGGATCAAATCCCCATACCCAACCCGATCCCCAATTTATTTTTCATCCCCGATTTATTATATATAAAAAATATTTCGGGGCGGGTTCGGGATGGGGACCCCAAACTCGTCCCCGCCCCGTCCCCGAAAAAATTTCCGTTAAGAATCCCCAAACCCGAACCCGATCCTCAAATTCTCTCCCCGAACCCGAACGGGGAATCCCCGACGGGCCCTCGAACCCGCGGGGAAAATTGCCATCCCTAATAGCTAGAGTTAGCCATGCATGTTTAGGGCGGAATCTGTTGAATAAGATATGATAAAATACTAATCATGTAAAGTGGAAGATTATTGAGCCAGGTCCAGCTGATCCACTGGTTAGTAATAGTGGTTAGGTGCGTTCTGCCCTATAAGTGACCGATCCATCAGCAAATAATAGTGGTGTGGACTTTGTCCCGCAAGTGACCGACTCACCTGCAATAATAGTGGGGTGACTCGAGCTCAATAAACACAAACCAAAGTTTTCTAAAGACACTTAAAATATACTAATTACTTACAGTGGAACACCATGTGAGCAGGAACCAACCGATCCACCGGTTAGTAATAGTGTTTAGGTGCATTTTGCCCTATAAGTGACTGATCCACCGACGAATAATGGTGGTGTGGACTTTGTCCTGCAAGTGATCGGCCCACCGGCTAAAATAGTGGGGTGTTCCTGTACTTACATGGATTCGATAAAAGGCATGGTGTGCATCGACTTTCAATAAAAAAGATTAATTAAATAATTAATCTGGAATAAGCATATACTTTATGTGTGGCCTTGATCATTTATACGTGGTAGAATTTCTTCATGACCTTATGTACTATATGTGTGGGTTTGAATATTATGTTTACACCTGTCGTTATGTAGGGACATAGTAGTATAACATGTGTTATATTGCGGACCTGTTTTTAAGTGTGTATTTAAAGGGTTACTCAGTACCGTAGTACTGAAGGGTTTCCTTCATGGGGCCCCTACCTATTCAATGGACAGTGCCATTTACAGGTCGTGTTCGGTGCTATTCAAGTAAGCATCGGGAAAGAGCGTAAGGAACTATCCGAAACTACTAGGGTTTTAATTCATCTCTTTTAAATTCAATGTATTTGTTATTTTGTAACCACCTTTTTGGATTTTACTCTCGTAAATTGTTTACTGCGCTTCTCTGATTTATATATGCTTAAGTTTCTCGTAAAATTATATTTTACCTTTTTAGCCTTAGCACTTGGTACTGGAATAGTATGAGTGAACCGGTCTGATACTAAGTGTGGCAGTAATATCCCCAGAATTCACAGTTTATTATTTTTCTTCCGCTAATTTTCTTTTAATTAAACGAAATTTTTCAGTAGTGAATTTTGGGGGTGTTACAGTACTGAGTAAGACAAGTTACCAAATCATGGGAGTTTATGATACATGTATGGTCACGTAGACATACATCTCATGGTAGCACACATGGAAATGCTTATACAATAACATACCCAACGCATGTACTTTACTAACATGGTATCCTCGCACTATACATGCATATGGAAGTAGATAACATCGTGCTTATTGATAGACATGGAGTTCATAGAAATATAATATTTTACACAATTTCAGAAATCATGGATCACAACCTATGATAATGTGAAGTGGTATACCAAGGGTGCGAGCTACTAGGTAAACTCTTAGGTTCATTCCACTTAACCATTCACGAGATTTGGATCACAATATTATATAACGATTAATTTATTTACTTATGTGTCTTTTCTTTGAGAAATGGGATGGATCACCCCCTTGGTATCTTAATACCCATGGGAGTCAAACCAATAACCAAATGACATAATTTTGGCTGAAACCAAGAAAATTTCCAATAGACATAAAATTTGACCAAAGCCAAATAAACCACCAATTAATAGAAAATATGGCTAAATCCAAATAAACCAGCTGGGCAACCAGATTCTTTAGTATTGATACCCCATCGTACATCATCAATGTCTAGATTAAGGAAATATATTGAAATCAACTAGGGTCTTTCCCAAAGGCAAACATCAACAACACCCAAAAATACACTAACCGCGGGTAAGTAATCGAGGATTGGATAATCTAGTCATATATATTACTCCATTATCATTCACTTTAAATGATTAGTATTTGATTTACAAACCATATGTCAACCAAAGCCAATATTACATACCGAAAGAACCTTAGAGGGGTGAATAAGGTTTAATGGAATGGAAATGACAAATAACAAATCTACACACAACTTATGGTGGTTTAAAAGAAAACTACTCTCTACATCCACTACCAAAAGGTTATCCCTTTTGAATTTTCAACCAATGACATGTTTTTATTAATGATTATTCTTCTCCTGATTTATGAGTCTTATAATCTCAATAAACCTCTAAGAGATGATTTAAAACTTGACTTATTATCTTCTCTAAACTATCAACAAGAATCTCTCGAGAATTATAAGAAAACACTTAACCCCTTTTAATTAATTTTGTAAGGTGGTTATGATTCCAATTGATTCTCACCAAAAATAAAGATATGAAAGTATAGAACTTTGGATGAGATGTAATATAGTTAGATTTAATAAGAGATATTAGAATTGTAGAGCAATTATAGCTAAGAGAAGCGAGCAATGAACACTTTTTAATGAAAACTCCATATTTAAAAGTTATGAGACTTTTAAATGAGTAATTGAATGACCACGGGAGTAGATGATTAATTGTATAGTAAATGTAGTTGAAAAGTTATTGTAGTAAATATTGAGGGAGCTTTTTTATAAGGCTCACCCTCGTCGAGTAGTCGTTGAGCACAAATGGCCCCAAAAGCTATATTACCCAATGGAAATAAAATCTACATTTAATGTTCATTATTCCATCGGTTTGGACAAACCATTCGATTGATTGTATGGACTAGTCCATCGGTTATTCAAACTAGTCAATTGAATATGTTCAAACCTAAGATGGAAAAGTTATTGTTACATAAATTAGTCAATCGGTTATTAAAACCAGTCGATCAATTTCGTGTTGCACATAGTTGGTCCTATGAACATATTTAAACAATACCATGTTTTAGTAAATAAGTTGATATGTCCTTCAAACCAGTCAATTGGTTTACTTATTAGCAAAAAATTGTTTTGCACTTCATCTCGACCCTTAGCTTGTTTGGCCAAACTAGTTGATTGGTTTGGCAAAACTAGTCAACGTGTTTAAACAAGGACGGATGGGTTCTATAGAAGCAAAGACCATGGAATGGTTGATCAAAACATTCGATTGATTGGATGGAACTAGTCAATGTGTTTAAACATATACGAATGGGTTTCTGCAGGAGCAAAATCCATAGGCTAGATGGTCAAACCAATCAATCAGTTTCTAAAGCAACTGAGATGAATGGATTTTGCAGGAGTAAAACCCATAAACTAGTTTAGCCAAACTAATCAATTGGTTTCCAAATTAGTTAATCAATTTGTTATGCTAGTCGATCCGTCTGAGTATTTACATGTTTAATGCCCTAGGTTTAAATCAAACTAGTCGATCAGTCTTTAAACGTGTTGACTCGTTCTAACTAAAACCAAATAACAAGTTATAAAAACACTTGAAAAGATTTAAAAATCAAGATCAACCATGAATGGACATAAAGTGAATTCAAGTTAAGTGTTTAAAACGTTTCAAAGAGTTGAAATCAAAATGTGAAATTGCTCAACTTAAATCTTTACAAGAATATCTAAGACTTAGAAATATAAACCTTCAACCTTAAGTCTTAGTGATCTTCATACAATATTCTCTTGTGCTTTGAAACTTGATTCTTCTTTTAAATTTACACTTTGAGAGATGATTTACGTAAGTTTGTTTTGATTTCTTTTGTTGTCAACCATAGTTCATACATACTTAAGCAAACACATTAGTTCTCTAAACCCATTTGTTACTGTGAAAACAATGACAATGACATTGTTTGACCTACGATGTCAACACATACCATGCCAACACATACCATGCCAACTATAACCACATAATTATTCCAAGTTACCCATCAAGGGTACTTAATGGTGATATCATCAACATTTAACCAATTTGATCCTTCAATTGAGTTAATTAATTCATGCCAAAAAGTGGCTCTCCATCACCTGAGAATCATACGATGACATTGTATCAAATCTCAAACCCTTATAAGGTTGAAAGTAAACAAATAAAGCATTCTGGCCGAAATTGGTTGATTGGTTCTATGGACTAGTCGATCAATGTGGCATTACCAAACCCTAGTGTCCCTATTGAAATAAGTTGATCGGTTGGACCAAACCAATCGATGGGTTCAAGCTAATACCAAACCAAATAATACCACATACAAACTAGTTGATAGGTTGACCTTATCGTTTAACTATTTTAGAGACTAATCAATCATTTTTACCATGTAATACTATAAATTTTATGTAATAATAATTCCAATTAATTAATAATTTAACATAATCCTAATTTTGAATCATTAATATTTTAAACCTAACCCTGGATGTTTGATAGATTAATTTTACTTGAATTTACTTTTTTTTAATTTAAACTTAATTATAATTCTAACCCTAAAAATTTCTTTTTCCTTTTCTTCCTCCTTTTTATCTTTATTTCCCTTTTTCTTTTTATTTATTTTTTCTTTCTCCCCATCCCAATCTCCTCTATCCTTCTTTCCCTTCTGGCCATGTAAACCCTTTCCCCACATGGCTTTTGGTTTTCCCTTTTCCAGCCCCTACACCGCCCCTACTCTACCTCACCTACCTTACACCATAGTCGCACCCAATCCCTAGATCTTTGTTGAGGAAAAAGAAACACATGACAAAGCCATATTCGAACCCCCTACACCTTCGTCCATTCTCAACTTACCCTCACCCCAATTCCTATATGTATCACCCTCTTCTCCTCTGCTTCTTGTCCATTTATTTTTGTTTAAAAATTTCTAGCACACCCTAACCATTTCTTTCTTTCTTTCTTTCTTTCTTTCTTTCTTTCTTTCTTTCTTTCTTCTTCTTCTTCTTCTTCCTTGCAGCCTTGCCTTTGGTTTTTATTGCCATCACTAACATCACCACCAACTACCTAGTACCTCTATTTTCCCCCAACAATTGATAAACACTAACTCCCTATCAATACTGCTCACCATTGCTAGACCATCACCCCAAACCATCTTTTTCCTTCCACTCATTAACCCCTATTTCTAATTTTTTTTTAGTGCATAGTCGTGTACCCCTCCCTCGCATGGTCGTGCATATTCTTTGGCATTCTCCTTGACACAATTATGCCCCCTTATCAAAATTGTGCCCTTCTCCATAGCCTCATTCTTCTTGGTACAATTATGTATCCTCCTTAGTAGCATGCTCTCTTGCACATCTATATGTACTCTTCTTTGCACAAGCCATCCACACCCTTATTCATAGCCACGCACACCTGCTGCACTATCTCTTTCACCCTTATTTGCATGAGCCACACACTATTGTGCCCCTCTCCATCTTCACACACCACCCATCGCACTACCCAACATTAACCATCAACGCAACCACAAACTCTTGCGTCACCCAACCACGCAACATCGCCCCAACTGCATCACCAAGCCATGCAACAACCCTTTGGCTATGTCATCCCTTTATGCAGACTTCCACCACTTTCACCAATCTCCCACGCAACCTAAGATTTTCAAATTTGCTTTGATTTGTTCTATTTTTTCTCCCGCCTTTCCTTAGTTTTCCTTGATTAATCTTCTAAGTTATAATCTTATTATATAGTTGGATTTTAGGTGATTTTTTGATGGAATCGGAGGAGGGGTTTTAGGTTATATGTGCTTAGATATCGGAGACCTTTTTGATAATGATTCATGTCATTGTATGCATTGGGAAATTTTATATGAAATATCATATTTGGTACCATTATATGAATTATGTCATAATGATAATGTCATTACATGATATGTCGTGTGGTATTGTGGAAGAAGGGGTAATATGTGAAAGTATGCATGTATGAGTATTTTTTAGTTATCCATGCTTTGTAAGTTGGGTAGTTGGTATGAATTATAATACCCAGAAATTTTAGTAAATTTTAATCTCGACTAATTAATATTTTAACCTAATCAAAATTCTAAATTCTAGGGCATTACATTATTTTCTTCTTTTATCCTAACCATAGCCCAAGATAAGTGATATATAAAAGTTGAGCTTAATTCCCTACATTTTAAACCTAAACTTAATCCTAATCTTGAACATAAAATTTTTCCTTTATACCTTTTCTTTTCTCTCCTTTCTTTTCCACGTTCTTTCTTTCTTTTTTCACCTTCCCTAGCCTACATGCCCCAACCCACCCCCTTCTTTCTTTTTCTTTCCTCAGCCTTGTAATAACCCAAATTTTTTTAAAATGTTGAATGAAAATTATACTGATTTTTGGGCATTTGATTTTGATTTAATGTTATGATTTGGGTTGAAGCAATTTTTGATTTAAAATAAGGTTGTAAATTAGAGTTTAACGAGTTTTTCAGGTGGGCCGATCAACTGGTTTCATGAACTGATCGACCAATTTGTCGTTTAAGCAAAATGGGTGTTCTCGACTAAATCGATCGACTAGTTGGAAAAAATGATCAACTAGTTTGTAAAACAGTCGACTGATAGGTCCAAATCGGTATACTGGTTTGTCAAGCTGGGCATATTTTTCAAACTCAAATTTCTAAAAAAAGTATACAAAAATGGAACCATACCAAACTATGCCAAACTGTCCCCAAGGGATTCTTAACGATTTTCATGATGTATTTAGCATGAAATATTGCCTTAGATCAATTTGGAGGTCGATTGGGACAATTGAGGGGGTGAGATTACCTCAGCCTTGTCTTTTTTCACCTCTCTCCTCTACACGTTTTTGAGATCAATGCTTCTATCTCAATCACAATTATGAGCAATTAGAAGATTCCTTCCACGCTAACCTTCCATTACCTCTCTTATGTATTCTAATTCTGGCCTAATTGATCTGCATTCTCCAAAAACACCATTTTAGCTTTAGAGAATAGGTTAGCATATCTTAGACAAAATTTGTTTGTTTAACATGAACTCAAATGTTAATTTCTAGGGTTTTCAAAATGTTCCTAAACCCTCTATTATTCCTCTAAATTGGTTGGCTATAAATAGCCTCAATCACTCCTTTTATGCACCTTTCTTACAACCACCGAAATCCCTATGTCTCTGTACTCACCTTTCTCCTCTCTGCACTTCAAACCTTCCAATCAATTTCCTTGCACTCTTCTAATAATTTCTCTAGCTCTCTCTTGTTTTAATTGTTAAGTAAGGAATAATTAGATTTGGGAAAAAGATTGAGTGGTTCAGCTGAGTATCTTCCTATATTTCCTTAAGTTGGTATGTTCTTTCTTTCCCTTCTATTTTAAGTTTGAAAGTTAATAAGGTTTTGGTGCAAATTTCTAAGTTTAAGATTTAGGGTTTTAAAACTTTAAAAGCTAATAATTTCGTAGTTGGAATTTCTGGTTAAAGGGGAATTTTGCCACATCAAGTAAGTGATTTTTGCTTCTAAAATGATTTATGAATATTCTTGCATCATATGATTTCCTTTTAAGTTGATTATGTATGTTAGCATGATTGTATATAGCTTACATGAGTGATTTGGATGGATAGATTGTATACTTTGAGCAAAAAACATGAATATTGATAAAAATAGGATATAATGATTCAATGTTAAGATATGTTAGTTAATTTAGTTGAAAATGTGTTAGACTATGTTGATACATGGTTTAATGTGGTTATGGATGATTTATAAGCATGATTCTACCTAAAATTAATGGTTTGATGTTGTTATAAGGCAAGTTGATTGATTGGTTAGATCAAATCGATCAACTGGTTCCTAGAACAATTGATTGGTTGATCCAACTCATCGATTGGTAAGCCTACAGAGACCTTGGTCTTATTTTCTGCCCAAACCCATCGACTGGTTGGGCAGAACCGATCAACTGATCTATGAATAGTCGACTAGTTTACCCAAACCGATCGATCGGTTTGAGAAAATTCATGGTTTGGTTGAGTCAAACCTATCAACTGGTGACCCAATTTGATTGACTGGTTGGACCAGACCAATTGACTAGTTCAATTGGTTTGTGTGATTTGGTTGGGCCAGACCTATGATTATTAATGGGATAAAATACGGATTTTATCATGGATTAAAAGCCTAATGAAAGGATTAAATGGATCATAATTTTTGATATACTCTTTGAGTATTGTAAAGAATAAATAGGTATTCCACTTATGATAAGTTATGGTATTGAGAAAAGAGTAATGAAACACAGCTTGGACTTGAATAAAATAATATGGTGGATATGAATAATATTAGACAATGATAAATGGAAAACCCACATGGTTGTTGAAATAGAAAGAAAAGTATTGATATTGAACGAACAAGGGGAATGTTTTGCTTACCTTTGTATAGGCATTGTGTGATCACTTATCCTTATGAATAACATACTAATCACTTAAAGGAAAAGACAATCGAGTTGAGTATGGGTTTGGGTTACCCGATCCTCAATTAGCTACCAAGGGTTTAGTCTACCTTCGAGCATTATTGGTGCCTTCGACCTTTGCCCTTTGGACGGGATCCTGAGAGGTCCTAGTGCCTTACCTACTTTAGATATTGATGATGTACTAGGATGTATTGATACTAAAGGGTCTGGTTACCCAGGTGGTTAGCTTTGGCCTTGACTTATGCCTTCTTTGGTGATTGTCTTCAATGTCGACTTTATATCCCTTATTTGGATAGGCTTCCATAGTATGTATGACCATGAAGTGGTGCATAGTCCCTCGCTTGATAATAATAAAATATGGATGATAAGTAACCGAATAATAAAATATGAATGATGACCAAGTGAATGGTTAATAATTGGATAAGGATAGAAGTAATGGTATGAATGACAAAAAAGGATAAAAGCTAATTTTACAATGGGTTAATGGCTTAAATGACTATTAACTATTGATTAGAATGTTGGCTGGATGATTGACCTCTGTCACATATGAATGAGGAAATGGTATAATCTAAAGGATTGAGTAATTGGAAATAAACCCTAGTGGTTTCTTGGATTTAATCTTCTTCTTCCTCCTTTCCCTTTCCCCTTCCCTCTTTTGACCAAATAGAGCCTTACCCTTACCCTTACACCATTGTCCTTTTCCCTTTCCCTTTGATCCATGCACGCTGACTGCATGTACCAACTCCCCTGTACAACACCTGCCTTAACACCCTTCACAGCCCCTACAACCCCTACACGACACCAACTTACCTAGTCCCCTAACATTTATCTTCTCCTCACTTATCCCTCATTCATGCCTAAGCCTAACCTTCCCCGTAGGTTTTCCCCTTCTCTTCACCTCCTAGTCATACACATATGTATGCCTATATGCATGCCCTACTTCCCTTCCTTTGCCTTCCTATCCCATCAAAGAAAACCCAACCCTGCTTTATTTTCTCTTCTCCTCCCCGCCACCCATTGCCATAGGCATTACCATCTTGCTATCGCACATCACCTCTAACTGAGTCCCTTCTTCTTTCCTTCTCCTCCTACATTTACCCTACTGTTGACACTAGTCCCCTCCGTGTTTCCATTTTCCATGCAACCCTCTCTCCCCTACCGAGGTATCCATCACCATAGCTCCCTGCCTAGCACTAACACTCCTCCTCACTACAATATGTCCTTGCCTGTACCATCATGTCATAGTAGCCTCCCCTTATCCCAACTCCAAGCACCTTCTCCCTCAACCTCACCCCAAACTTTCTATCGAGCCAGCAACCCAACACCATCCATCTTTACCACCCTCTCCAATCACCAACACTCCGCTAGTGCCACCCCTGTGCACTTCGAACATTACCTCCACTCAGCCATTCTCTAACCTTTCTACCCCAAGACTTCCCACATTTTTCCAAAACTCACGCTGCATGGGCAACATGAGATTTCCATACATTTTACCCCATTTCAATGTGAGGGGCATTTTGGTAATTTTCTATTAATATTTTCCTAAAAATTATTATTTTTGGTTAAATATTAATATGGTTAATTTCGTATTATTTTTAGGTATAAAAGTGTAATTAGCAACGCCTAATAAATTTTAGTAGGTTACCCTTACTGTGTGCATTTGCTGAAAATTTAGTAATCCTTGTACTCTACTAAAATGTTAGATATCACATGATATCACATTAGGTTTTTTTCTGTACAAATTGTATTTAGTATGTTTGTTACATCATAATCATTTGCCTAATAATGATAGTACTAAATTTGGCAAAATGAAGCATGTTAACTTGTGTAAATTTTTATGTGTACGAAATTATGTTAAAATGGGTTTTATGCTAGAAATAAATTATATATGTCATGTATGTCTAATATGACAAGTTGAGTATGGTTCAATGTATTTTTAGCATACTTATTACTATTGTATGCCCTAGGGGCAATTTAGTCATTTAAGCATATTGTAATACTTATAAGAATGTCTAATATGCTTTAATTATTGTTAAGTACGAAGGTACGTGATTTGATGTTTTAGAAACGTATATTTATTATTATTATTATTATTATTATTATTATTATATATCCTAGGGGTATTTTGGTCATTTTAAATATATAATGATAATTATCCCAATAAGGGTGCCTAAAATGTGTTATTTATTGTTTGGTATAGGAATATGTGATTTGATATTCTAAAAACATATATTAGGATTTTAAGTGCAAAATTATGTATAAAGACAAATTGTTCATTTGGTATGTCTAGTAATTTATTTACATGTTACGAAGTTTAATTATTTTGCTTTAGCCTTTTCATAACCAATTAGTAAATAAAATTAAATTAGTATCTAAAATAAAATTATGGCCTTAGGGGCATTTTTGTCACTTTTAACCTAATATGCCAAATATGAATAATTGAACATAGGATGACCTTAGTGTATTGACATAGTGTTGACTTTGACTCTAACTTAAATAGTTGACTAGGTTGACTTGAATAATTAGATATAAAGGAAAAATGGTTCTGTATGGAATTAGAATCATTATGCAATATGTGATGTTTTATAATCACTTTTTTAAGATATTAATACTTAAAGCGAAAGACCTTGAGTTTGATAATTGTTTCTGTCTAGTGTTAGCTACTCTAGAGATGAGGTAGGAGCCCTCAATTTATTTTAGTTCGCCATTGTGTTGTTGTTGTGTCCCCAGTAAAACCCTAAACTTCTCTATAGGTGACCTACAAGTCCTATAGGGAGTATCGATACTTAAAGATTATGTGTCCTAGGTTGGGAGAGTATTGTGTCACCTTGTTAAGCTAGTATGGCCAGAGTGATTTTATACCTTTAAGTAAGATGGTTGGGAGGGTACTGTGATGCCTTGTGCACCGGTATGACCGCTATACTTTTATGTCTCTAGATTATTATTATATCCCCTTGAGTAAATAAAAATGCAAAAGATTATTATTGGATCAAAATGGTTATTAGATTGGTTGGTAGTAGCCTTCAAACCTACCTGTGTTTGGTATTATGCATTTGAACCCTACCAGTAATAGTGTGGATTTTTATTGGTATTGTGCCTTTGAGTCCTACATATGGTATTACATATATTATTAGTTTGAGGTTGAGATATGAGATATATTATGAAGATTGTGCTTTTTATGTTGATATTAGTTCTAATCATCACTTCATATAACATCTCTTGTATGCTTGGTTGGTAGGCTTCATTATGTTCCAAATGAACGAGTATAAGTGGTGTGTGGTTTTGGTGATTATTTTTTGCCTAACATGATTATTATATTTTTTTTCATTGCATGTATATTTCAATATCTTATACCATTTTTATTGTGATGCTTTTCATGTATTCCATGTGAGCTTTTCATATTAGTTTTGCATAATTGGTTACTCACCATAGTACTAATAGATTCTATTTAATAGTCCCCTCCCTATTCAATGGGTAGTATTTACCTTGTAGGAGTAGTTTAAGGGTTCAACCTGAATTTTGGTAGGAGTTGAGAGTTAGGACTATCTGAGGTGCACCCGACACCTTTTGATCTAGATTTTCCTTAAACTCTTATGTCCCCTTCCATATTTCTTTTCCTCATTGGATTATAACTCTTTACCTGATGTTTTGGGCTATTAGAATAATGTTATTGTGTATTGAAATCTATGTTGTTTTTTTATGGTTATTATTAATTTAAGCAATGTAACATTTAGATTTAGCACTTAGTATAAGAATGGTTGAGGAAGCCTTACTTATGCTAGGTGCGACGGTAACACGTACTATTTTTGTAACTAATGCTTCTATAAAACGAAATTTTTAAGTAGTAAATTGGGGAGTTACATGAATCGTTAGATAATTTGTGATATGATGTTTGACTTGTGTACATATATTTGTGGTTTAAGTGTTTTCATGATGGAGCTTTTTGGAGGTCGAAAATCATTCATATTGGGACTCGTAGGGTTTTTGTGAAAATATGGGTATTTTAGAAATATTAAGGGAAAATTGGTTAATATGGGTAAACTATGGAATCTTTGATATTTTAATGTGTTGAATGGTTCAAAATTTGATAAATTATTATGTGGAACATTTGGAGTATTTAAGAATGACCTAAGTCTAATAATGGTAAAATGGTTTAAATTGGGAATAGTAATCTTAGAGGTGGGGGTCGTTATTACATGTATAAAATATTGGAGTAAGACCTTGATTTTTAGATATGTTGTTGATATTGAAATTTTAGTAATGTTTATTAAATTTGGTGGTTATATGAGTCTTATGGAAAAAGTTATGCCTAAATTATGAAATTAAGATGTTATAGGGACTGGTAAATAATAACCCTAGAGGCTGGCTAGTATTGGTGATGTATAAATTTGGAGTCATACCTTGATTTTGGGATATCTAGTTAATAATAATATTTTAGGGATGTGTACTATATTTGCTGTTAAAATGAGTAATATATAATGGGTTATGCTTGCCATGCGAAAGTAGGGTTTCTTAGAGAGAATATGAGCCTTTTCCTTAGGGGATGTCTTGATATACATGCAGTTGTGTTTTACGTGTTCCAAATCATTATGTGACATTGAATTATGTGCCTTGCATATATACATGTATGTTTGTATGATTATCTAAAGATAAATAATAATTAATAAGATTTTAAGTGACTATATGAGTAAGGCCCAAGGTATTGTGTCTGTTCCCCTGGACAATAATAATGGCTCATGAGCATTTTGTCCTAAGAGATACTTCAAAACGTTCGAACATTTTAATAATAGTGGCTATGAGCATGTTTCCCAAGTAAATATAGTTTCCATTCAACAAACAATAATAACTGCTCAAGAGCATTCTACCCTGAGAGGTGCTTCGGTCTGTTCTACGGGATTAATAATAGCGGAATCACTAAACTCAACAATGATAAAAATATGAACTTATATTTATGTTAAATAAAAATAATGGATAGGATATTAATTACTTAAAGTGAAAGATTATGTAAGTCAAGACTATGAAGTTGGTGTTTATTCCACTAGATAATAATAGTGGCTCAAGAGTGTTTTACTCTGAGAGGTGCTTTAGTTTGTTCCATAGGATAAAGAATAGTGGGGTCCCTAAAATCAATGTAAATAAAAATATGGATTATGATTATATCTAATAAAGAGATATGGAATCAGTTCTCATCTTGCCTCATATTAAGTTAATCTATATGCATGTTCATTCTTTCATGTGACATTATGACATCATGTAACATTGTTACGACTGTATTGTTACCTTACTTAATATGTAGCGTATAAATCTTCTTTGTCATGGGTGTTGCTCATCCCCACGAGTAAATGACCCAGATGAGATTGTGCAAGCCATTATGGACCTATTAGATGGATTTGCTGTGTACGATGCTCTACTTGGGGAGGATTAATCATGTTACCTTCAGGGCTTGGGATGTAAAGTCGTGTTATTCGGTTGTTGCTTTTGGTTTTGATATCTTTTGGGACTGTGTGTTTCCATTATATCATTTTTATGCATTTTGGTTATTATACTCGGAGTTGATATCTAAACTTTTAACTAAGTTTATGAATATCTCTCATTCTCGATTTATCTTATTTTAAAATTTAACTATTTAACATTGTATTCAATATAAGGATGGTATGGTAAGCCAGACTTATGTCGAGTGTGACGATAACATCCAATTATGTTATTATTATGTTTCCGCTCAAAATAAAATTCTTCAATACTAAAATTTTGGGGTGTTATAGATCAAGCCAGTCGATCGGTTTGTATAAAACAATCTACTCATGCAATTTCATTATCAATTCAGACCTCAAATACCAACCATATCACATCTATATCGTTTGACACTTGCAAAAACTAAGATTAATCCTGCACTGCCAAATCATGATAAATTTCTATTTAATCATCAAGACATATGCATAAAACTCATATTTTCTCAAAATAACACAACTCATGCTATACTTCACCACAACACTACCACAATCATGTGAGCATGCAAAAATTATAATTCTAGACCTACACCGACCTACATGCTTATTCACTCTACACCATAAGACAATAATGACTTACCTTATGAAGCTTAGAAAAAGTTACACCAAGTGGGAAAAACATTAGCAGAAAATGTCCAAACATTAAATACATTAAAAGAAAATATTAAAACTCGTAAAAGCTCCTTAAAATCTTATAAAACAGAATAAAACAAGAGGTTGTGAGAAAAATTTGAAACTACCACCTCATTAAAGTGAACACTAGGGAAATAAGTCAATCCTCAATATTTTTTAAATCTAACAATATCTTTATTAAGAGTAAAACAAGAAGAATTTAGAGAAAGGATTAGAAGAGGTATAAAGGGTCAGAAGTAGAGAACATGCAGGAGAAAATTTGCAAAGGCATAAGAGAGAGAAAAATAAAGGCACTCGGTATTTGAGAGAAAATGAGGGAAAAAAGGGTTAAGGTTGCTAATATAGACACAGTCTAATGGGGAATTAAGGGGAAGGAGTATATAACACCAAAACCCTAATCCTCCTACTCTCTTTGGGTATTTTTGGGCAACTTTCTCAATAAATCACAGCTAACTTCTCCCATGGCTTAAATGGTAATGGCTAAAATACCCTAGGGTAACATGCCTTAGAAAATCAAAGCATAAGAAGTAAAAAGGGATAAAAAGGCATGGGAAACAAGAATTAGACGTTGTAGAGATATCTAGAGCAAAAATTTCCCATTTGGGCATGGACAACAAAGGTAGATAAATTGAGACAAATGTGTGAGGCAATCAACCATTTTTTGACAAATTTAGTCCCCAAATCTGTTTGAGGTAAGAAAAAGCTTGCACTAATAGTTATAACTTATTAAAGATGTTTTAGAAACAGTTTAGAGTTTGATTACTAATATCCAAGATTTTTAGAATAACTTTTCATCAAAAATCAAAATTTAAAAATTACATAGGTTAGGTGAATCGATTGATCTATCATGTATACCCATCTACTAGTTCCACTAGTTAATAGTTTTTCCATAGTCAATCGACTAGTTACCTTGACCCAAAAATGAATCTAAAAATGATGGACCAATCGACCGATTCATACTATTGGTTGACTAATGCTCTAGAAAATCATTTTCTTCCTTATTTTACAAACTTTTTCCCCTCAAATCCTTTGCATATCAAACCTAAAACAAATTCCAAACAGAATATCAAACACTATCCAATCATCATCAAGCACATGAATTTTCACACATATCAGGCCTAATTTTTATGGGGTATTACGATAAGTATTTTCTCATACAAATTTTTTAACAAAATTGTATGTCACTATTTGTTGTATTATTAGATAAGTAATCATTTTCTAGGTGATCATGTCCTTCATGATTTCTCTCTATGTTAATCTATATCATTTTCCATATCTTCATTGGTTATTATATCTTCAAGATACATGCCTTCAAATGGATTGAAATTATTTGGCATAGTTGGTCATGGATTGTAGAGAGCGGTTAAACAAAGATGAGGTGATATTTTGGAGTGTTGTGAATGGAGTGGAATGTTATGAACCAATACATAAGAAAACCTTTAGTTATAGGTCTTATTGTGGAGTGTTATGAATGGTTTTAGATGACATGAATGTTCAATGTGGTTGTAAGATAATGTTTGGTATTTTTAACAAGTTATTGTATATTTACTTTAATTGAATTAAATATGGTATGATTGTTTATTGTGTTTGTAAGATAGTGTATAGTCTTGTTGGTAAGTTAGTGTTGTTTGGCTTTAATTTAATTGAATCTGATGTGATTGTTCAATGTTCAATAAGTTATTGAATCTCTTCTTTAATTGAATTAAATATGATGTGATTGTTCAATGTGGTCGTAAGATAATATCTAGTCTTATAGAGAATAGGTGAATAAGAAAATTACTATGGTTTTAGACAACACAATCCACTAATTCGTTGCTAAGAAAGATTTAATAAATAAAGATTAAAATTAAAATGTTTAGATAAAATCCTACAACATAAAGCAAATACTAAAACACTACAATGACTTAATTAAAAGTAAAAACATAACTGTACAACATCTCATAATGAATTAGCATGCATCCTCTTCATAGTTGTGTGGTGATGGTCTTGTTCTTGCTGGGTCATCTTTGATGTGTCGATATAGATGATTTCAAGATCTAACTCTTTTTGCTTCATTCGTCTTTGTTCAGATAACTCTAAATTTATATTTTCCAACATATGAATTCTCTTATCTTCTATTTATTTTAACTCTATTTTTTTTGTGTCTTGCTACTTCAAAAATTGGATTAGTATCGATACTTTATTATCCTTTCCCTTTCAATTCCCTCTTGGCTCCCTTTTAGCTTAAAGATCTTAACTCAAATACTTTAATCTTTGAATTTTTCGCATAAGATGAGGAAGTGTATGCCCCAAAGGTGTCCACCTTTGTTCACTTTGATAAAAAATTGTTGTGAGCATTATCAGTCATAGGCTTCCATTTTGGCCGAACTTGCAGTAACTTCTAAGCATGAGAGTCAAAAACATTGCATTATACTTTGTTTTGTGTAATTTTTGTGCATCGAGGATCTTTGGCTCATTAGTGCCACTTTCATGGCGTTGAACATTTTGAATGTAGCACCAAATCCACCGATTTGCAACTTTGTTAAGTCGATGATGTTTTGTCTCCAATTGTTGTGGGGTTCTTTTGGGCCCACTACCCATCACATATTTCCATAAAGAATATCCTTTTTGGTTGTTTCCTATTATCAAGTCTTCTAAAATTTCTAAGAACCCACCTATGAGCACATTTTCTTTGTCAGATCATCTACTATATGATTGGATTGTTATGGTATTTATTTCCAACCGATATTGAGTGGAAAATTCTAAATATTGAGATTCCACCATGGAAGCTAACATTTGGGGGGATGGATGATTAATGGATGGTGAAGGAGTAGAGATGTATTTCCCTAATGCCTCAAAATGATGACTATTAATGTTTTGAATTTTTTGGTTTAATTAAGAGGATAGTTGGTTGTTGGGAAAGTTGAGTGTTTAGAATAAATGAGTTTGAATAACTTGAATTTTGGGAATTTTGTATATTAAGATTATGAATGTTGAGTTATTCAAATTTTGACGATTTTGATAAGTTGAAATTTTTTGCTTATTTAGATTTGTAGGAGATGGATTTCCAAATAAATTATAAAAAAAATAAATTCATTGGGATCAAATATGGGTGTTTCCTTAACTAGATTATTAGACCCTTAAATACTAGCCCAAAAGACAAGGATTGACCCTAAAATGGTTTAAAGCCGATCTTGGATACATCTCAATCAATCTTATTTAGCCTCACTGACCTCAAGGCGTTAGCCCATGAAACTCCATTTCTGGGTCAACACACCATGTAACACTTAAGACATCTTTATTGTTCTCCATCACATAATATTTTCCCCTTTCCCTTGCCCTGATTTAACTCATATATATATATATATATATGGGGTCTTGTAGTCATTTTGGAGACATGAGAAATCATAATACTACATCATTTTTTGTTTTATCTCCTCTCTCATCCTCATTTTACCCTTGACAATTTTCTAATTATGATTTCTATCTTAATCTTGAAGAACCCTTCGTTTTGCTAAACTCGTGTAACAATAGGGACTATTTTTGGGGATTTTTTTGTTTTACAAAAAAAGTTATGCTCCCCAATCAACCTTCTTATTTATTCGATCCAAACACTCGTAATATTCCAAGAGAAAAATATTTAGTCACTATTACTCAACTCCAGGCTGCTAGAGTTAAGTCTCGTGCCTCTATTCAAGAAATGGTGTTAGATATACTGACCTCTCTTACTCACACCCTAGAACAATTACCTCATATCATAAACCAGCATTTGTATGTACCACCTTAGCAATATAATCCTCAAGAACCATTAGATAATACTCATGACCTTCTAGAAAGGGAATAAAAAATTGGATTCCACAACACCATCTTGCCAAAAGAAGATGCAGATTTTATGGAAGATGTTTGAGGCAAAATAAGTAAGAGTGGGAGACTATATGTATAAAACCCTGATATTTTAGGAAAGCTAAATTATTTAGGATTGGTATTGATGAGGATTAAATTTTCTTTTTTGGTCATTTATCCCACATTTTTAGAGTTTTGAAACCCTGGTAGCATTTTTGAAATATTTCATCTAGAACTTGTCCTTTTCTTACGATTTTGTGCCCATTAAGACTTTTGATCCACCTTTGTCCCTCAAACTTTGCCAATGCTATTCTCTAATGTGGATGTTTGAAATTATCATATTTCTTTGAGTCTCCCAGGCCTACTCAAAATCTCAAACCAAGTTGTTGGCTAAAAAGATACTATTTATGCTCCAATTGGCCTTATTTTAGTCTTTTGAGCCTCGTTAAACCCTATATGGAGTTATAAATTACATGAAAATTATATATCATATTATTCTAGTATTCTTGAGCTAAATTTTGTATAAATATATCCTAATAGATTTCATATCATTTAAAAAAAATACTTGATCATAACATTTAATTTGTCTTTCTCAAATCTTTTCCAAAACTTACAATACTTGATCATAACCTTTAATTATTTATTATTATGGATGAGAACCTATCATTTTTAGTAGAGGAATTTTGTGGCCCCTTAGTGATAGTAGCAAATTTAGTTTTGTTGTCTTTGAAGATATTATTCCAAAATATCTTAAGTTAGAAATGTTTCTTTCTTTTGTCCTCCTCCGCTTATTTCCTTTTGTTGAGAAAAAGTTGAGATCTCTCTTGGAAGCTAATTTCATTTTTATCTTTCTCTCCTCGTAACCTTCAATATCTTACAAAACTATCTTATGAATACTCAACACTTAACTCTTCTAAAATTTCTTAGCAACTAAGTCTCCAAACTTAACCAAATCTTTGAGTCATCTTTTTATCCTTTATACCTCACCATAAAAATCATCTCCCCTTCCTCTCATTTTCATTTTGTTGCTTAAATGGCCATTACCACTATTTTTGAAGCTTGATGTTACTTCTGAACTTTGAGGATAAGTTCCTTAATTTATAGACCAATTCTAGTATATATTATGTTTGACAGTAATCAATTTTTGAAGGTTCTTATTTTGGTTAAAGTTTTGGAGGCTTTAGAACACTATTTGCATTCTTTATGTGCTTTTTATATTCTTTGCAATATTCAAAGTGTTATTGGCTTATGGTGCCCTAATTACCCTAAGTAGGATTTACTATTATGTTAATCAGATTTTTGGATGGTAAAACATAAAAATGATCGAATTACTTTTAAAAGGCTTTAGTGGAGTTTTAGAGTCAAATGTTAACCTCAACCTTTGACATTTAAACATTTGACCCTCATGAATAGTAATTGAGCGTGAATAATAATTTGATGATTTCTCGATGACTAGTAATTTCAAGTAATAAAATATTTTTTTAATATTTATTTTTAAGCTTCTCAATATAAAACGACATTTCTATTAGCCAACAAATAATGATTTATCTAAATAGTAAGTTTTTTCAAATTTAACGTGGGACTTTATTTTAAATTGGTTAAGTTAATTATACCTATAGTTTTTACTAATTATGGTCTTAACTATAAAACATATTTTTTGGTTTTTTACACTAGTTTTGAGATATTTGAATCCTTTGAATAGGGTTTTAGGTCTATAAAGTGCATTTTGGTCTTTTAAGGGTGCTAATATAATTCTTTGAGATTTGGAGTATTATTTTACCTAAGTTAGCTTATATGCCTCTTTTTTTGATGTGTTGGTTATGCCTTGGTTTTGACTTGGGCTTAATGTCTGGCTTGGTTTCTATTTAGGTTTATGCCTTTAAGTTTATCAATTTGTTTTGAGCTTTAAGCCTTGGTTTGATTTCGGATATTTGGAATCCTTTGTAGATTGGTTTTATTATTAGATGAGTTGAGGCTCATCTTATGTGGTGTTGATGTGGTAGGTGTTTGTGAATTTCTTTGGGGTAAGTATTGAGTGGTTGACCTTAGTGTTGATCACCGATCACCTTCTTGATAGTTGACTTTACGTTGCTTTTTGAATAATTGAATCTAAAGGATCAAATTGGAATTAACTAATAGAAGTTGTGGAGGTTATGGGTGAATGCTTAACCTTGGACTTTCATGGCTAATTGATTATTTGACCTCGAGTGACTTAGGACATTCATGGCTATTTGATTGTTTAACCCCAAGTAGTCAAGGCCTTTTATGGCTAGTTGATTATGATTGTGAGTGGTCAAGTGGTCGAGGATTTGATTGATTGTGTATCTTAATCTTTGTATCCTTATTGAGTAATGTGATGGTTTTAATAAAAAAATTAATAATTTAAAGTGGAAGATAACTTGAGTTGGAAGAGGACTTTTATGCCTCAGACTTAGCCCCCCGAGTACATAGTTGAACCTTTGGGTCAGAGGTCCCACTTCTATTCTTAAGAGTTCACAACCCTATAGGGGGTACATGTACTTGAGGACGTGGGTACCTATATTTGTGTATACACAACTTTATGTTGTGTAACCTCTTAGCTATCTTGGTAGTTAGTGACTTGGTTGTTTATTTATACCACATGCTCATTACTTTGGATTATGATATTATATTTCTCTCAAAGTTAAGCTAAATTGATTTTATCACCTTTGTAAAGGATTGGTAATTGAACTTAGGGTATAATTGATTATGTGGTTTCTTTGTTTTTATCTTGGTGGGATATACCATATTAAAATGTTTAGTGTAAACAATAAATGCTATATTGAATTGATGAAATCTTTGAGATTTAATAGCTTTTATTGGAATTGAAATTTTTACCCATGTTATGTGATTGGTTGGTTGAGATGATGGTTTGATAGGGTAATGTATTTCATGTGAATTTTTGGTTGTGCGTGATTTTACACCTTTGTGTGTAATTTAATTTTTTGAGTACGCTATTTTCTGAGGTTTGATAGGGTGTCTACTTAGTAATTTTGTACAAAATATATTATTTTTCATTAGTTGTGATACAGGTGATATGGATATTGTTAGAGCTTTAGCTGGAACTAGAGAGTAGGGCTTCTAATGTTTTATCCCATGTTGGGAGCTTCTATTTTTAGTTTTAACAGAGTTGACTTATGCTTATAATTTTGTATTTAGATTTTGGTCTAAAGTTTTTACCTTAGAGTATAATTTTTTTCTTATAGTATAATGTTCTTCATACCCGGCCTTACATCTACCCTAAGCTAGGTGAACGCGCGTACTTCTTCTCATGATAGATGCGGCAATAATTTCCCTCACTTTGGTTTTTTCTTCCACATTATAATTTCAAAACAAAAATTTTAAGTTGAGAAAAATGAGGGTGTTATAACAAGAGTCCTTTAGTCATTTGAGATGGAGTAGACATGAAAGGTGTCATACTCAGAGTTTATAGGCCAATAAACACTGGGAAGAAGTAGATCGATGTATAAACTGAAGACCAGAAGGCTGATAGACTAGCAGAGATAAAAAAAATTCAATTAATAAGATGATAGACAAAATGGTTCAAGAGGCATCGCAAGCCATGAAAGATCATAAGGATAACATCGGTTTCACCTAGGAGAAACCTTTCACTAAGGATATCTATAAGGCACAAATAGAAAGAATACGACTGCAGAATTTTGAAGTATTTTATGGCTTAACTGTTTCATAAGACCATTTGAATATATTCAAATGCTCCATGTTTTTAGCCAGGGATCGGAGGAAACATTAAGTAAAGTGATTTCGGGCACTTTGAAGGGTACAACTTTGAGATGATTTGGAAAGTTAAAAGTTTAATCAATAAATTAGTTCACACAGCTCGCCATGGATTTTGTTGAACAATTTGATGCAAAAAGATTATTTTTCATTGATGGGGTTTTTCCAAGGATAGTCTGATTCAGTTAGGTTATTTTTTCATAGATTTGACAAAAAGGTTTGACAAATTTATGAATTATACAATGACATTGCTAGATCATCCCTCCTTAGAGGATTAACGGATAAAAAAACAAGTGGAGATTTTATACCTATCAAGACATAAATATTACATTTATTTTATAAAATATGTATAATAGATGATAAATAACAAATAAATGAGTAAAGTTATGTGTTCGATAGGCGGAAAAGTTGAGACATCATTAATACTAAAACCAAGAATGGATAAAGAGATGTATAAGCAAAAAAGAGACCAGGTGGGTGTTAGGTCAATAACAAACCCATATATTCGACAGGGCCCATCTTGTAGATATGATAAATACACTTCATTGGTGGTAAGTACGTCACACATATTCAAAATTGAAAATGGTCGATGGACATTTCCAAGCCCATTCCCCTAATAATTGACACAAAATAATAATAAAGATCCCAATAGATGGTTTGCATATTATGAAGATATTTGATACACTATAGAAGAGTGTTTGATGTTAAGGGATATTATAGAAGAGCTAGTATACAAGGGTCATTTGAAGCAATATAGACATAATCCCTCAACCAGTGAAGGAATAAGTGTCGTTTGATAGTTTCCTACCCCTCCTTAAGGTAAGGAACTACAAAAAATTATTCATATGATTGCGTAGGAGATTCCTTAGCATAAGCCAATAATTTGGCCCTAAAGGCATACATTATAATATTTGGCATCCACAAAACAAATATGGGAGCAAGGACTAGTGAATGGAAAGTCAGTTTCAAAACAAACAACGAAGGGTAAAGTATGGTGGAACCATATGACAACCCGCTAGTTATTGAAGGTTGAATTGTCAATTGAAGTTCTATTGATGTTATCTTTGAGAAAACTTATAGGTAATAAGAATTTCTAGAGGAGTGCTTAATAAATAAGGCTTCACCTCTAGTTGGATTTACCGGTAATATTATAAGATCAAAGATAATGGTCGACCTTATTTTGACAATTGACCAGTCGGGGGCTTTGACGAGAATTAAAATAAATTTTGTGGTTATTGCTTTCCCCTTTGCATATACTATGAAACTTGGATGACCATCTCTCAAGAAACTGTAGGGAAACATCTTTATGGTTGAGTTATTAATGAGATTCCTAGTTGGCCAAAGATGGGGATAAGTTAGGGTGATAGAAAAGTGGACAATGCTATACAATAGAAGTAATAGAAGCCCCGAGTGAATCCATTGTTAAGAAGACACGAGAAAATTTAGTTCCAGAGGATCTAAATATATCTGTAGAGGGCATTCATGCCTATGATGAAATGGAAGAAAAATAGATGGGAGACTCATATCACACTCTAGTAACAGGTAAGAATATTAAAGAGAGTGATAGGGAGGAATTATTGAAATTTCTTACATAAAACAAATATGTTTTTGCCTAGAAAATATCTAATGTAGATGGAATTCCTTCTAAAATAATCAAACTCCACTTGGATATAGTGGAAGGATGTATTCCCATTAAATGAAAGAAAAGGGCCCCTGACACTAAAAAGTATAAGCTCATATAAGAGGAGGTAGAGAAGTTTCTCAATTCAAGGTTTATTAGGGATGTGAAATATATAGACAAGATTACTAATCTAGTTTTCATAAAGAAATCCAATTAAAAATGGAGGATATGTGTTGACTTCATTAACCTTAATAAGATATATCTTAAAGTTGGTTGTCCACTCCCCTAAATATATTAATTGATTAACTCAACTATCAGGCATGAAAGGTTAGGTTTGATGAATGCAGTTTTAGGGTACCAATAGATAAAGCCAACCGAGAATAATCAAGACAAAAATACATTCATCACAAAATAAAGAATTTACTATTATATGGTAATGTTTTTCGATATTAAGAATGTTAGGGTGACTTTTCAATGGTTGATAAACAAGATATTCCAAGGATAGTTTGGGTGATGAATATAGGCTTATGTGGATGATATGATAGTGAAAAGTAAGAAAATGGAAGCTTGCATACAAGCACTCCATACTATTTTTGATACTCTAAAAAAAATATAAAATGAAGCTAAGTCCACCTAGGTGGATATTTGGAGTTGGTGCTGGCAAGTTTCTAGGATTCATGGTCTCAAATAAGGGTATGAATCTGAATCCTAAAAAGATGGTAGTCATTTTCTACATGTGAGCCCCAATGGGAAAAAAAAGACATTCAACAGTCGAAGGAGTAATTGGCTGCATTACTTAGGTTTCTATCTGAGGGCCTCGAGAAGAGTTTGCCTTTTTCTTCAACTTCTACACGGGAAATATAATTTTTAGTGGAAGGAAGATTGCCAAAAAAAATATTTGATGATTTTAAACCCTACTTATTAGGTTAGCAACCTTGAAAACCCAATAGAAGGATATATATTGTTTTTTTATATTTAGCAGCATTGGTGTCGGCTATTTATTTCATTATAGTTTGAAAATATACAAAATCTTAATCATAGATGCCTATTTACTACACCAGCAAATTACTAACTAACATTGAAGGTAGATACTCAAACTTGGAGAATATGGCATAAGCCTTATTCATTGATTCAAGAAAGTTAAAACCTTATTTTAATTTTTATTCCATCGTGGTTTTAACTAATATTTCCCTCAAAATTGTCTTACATAAGCAAGATAATTTAGAGCGAATGATGATATGGGTGACTAAGTTAAGCCGATATAATATTCAATACCACCTAAGGCTTACTATTAAGGGACAATCTTTAGTCAATTTTATTATTAAGTGTTCATTTGAAACCGGTCTCAATCTATCATTGATACTTGGGGGAGCATGGATGGTGGACCTTATACGTGGATGATGCTTCTAACAACTTAGGCTTTGGAGTTAGGATGATTTTAATTGACTATAATGGCATAACAGTGGAATATGTGCTCCAATTTGGTTTTTTATGAAGCCGAATATGACGTTGTATTGGACAGTCTCATAACATATCAATGATTTAAGATAGTTAAGATAAAGCTATATAATGATTCCAATTTGTTCATGGGTTAGTATAATGAGCAATATGAAGTCAAGGAGCCTAGTATATAAAAATATTTAGGGAAGTTAATTAAAGCATCAAAGTATTTTTCATCTGTTGAAATTGTACAAGTACCATGATTGGATAATCTGATATCTGATGCTTTAACAGAGTTAGCTCAGGTAGTAATTCTTCATCATCCTGAATATTTAGAGTTGAATATATGACAAATCATTTGACATATTTTAATGAAACTGAGGTTATGTGAGATTCCAAAAATGGGAATGGTGTATGAGTGGTTGAAAGAGTTAATGGATTATTTAGAAGAAGGGACTCGATTGACATATAAAAATAAGCATTTGAACTAAGAAGGAAGGAAACAAATACTTTGTGAACGAGCGACAACTGTATAGACGCTTACATACTATGTCAATACTAAAATAAGTGCCTCGATCGTTAGGAAAGGAAGTCTTAAATGAAGTTTATGTGGGAATGTGTGGACTACACTAAGCAACTAGATCTGTTTTGGAAGAAGCCTTGCATCCTGTTTATCACTAAAAAACTATGTATCAAGATGTCGAGACAATAGTATGCTGATGTAAGGGGGTGCCAATAATTCAACTTGGCACAAAATATCCCTACTTTAAAATTACAACCTGTTGTAATTCCGTGGCCAATCGCCATATGGGGGTAGATATTTTTAGACCTCTTAGCCCTCGTAGTGATGATACTTCAAAATTAACCACCAATTATTTAAAAATTGTAATAACATATTTATGTTATCTTTCAAACTAACCCATTAAGTGCAAGTGTTGGCTAAAAGATATTTGTCATAGTAGTTATTGATTATTTTACAAAATGGGTTGAGGTAGAGGCCCTAGCATGGATCCCTAAAAAACAAACACTGTAGTTTTTTTTGGGAAGAATATTATCTACAGGTACAAAATAGAAAGTGGATATTAATGGAACATGGGATTATAACTTAGAGTCACACAAATAGATCTCATCAAAATCATACAAGTTCAGAGTCCCTTAGTCAATTATAACTAATAATGGGCAACAATTAAACAATAATAGATATAGGTAATTATGTGAAAACTATAGATTTGATTGCAGTTTCACCTCAATAGCCCAAACATAGGTAAACTGCATTAAACACTCTTTCATATAGGACACTTTATGCTCTGAGAATGAGTTCAAATTCCTCATGTGTTTCACCATAGTGTTATAGCTAGGCCGAACATTAAAACAAAGAAATAATAGGAGTGTTGAGGCGTCATTTGAATGGGGTTGAGAAAGGCTAGGTGGATGAGCTTCAAGAATATTGTGGACAGTTAGGAGAACTATTAAAAAAACCCAATGGGTGAGACACCTTTTAGCTTAACTTTTGGGGTTGAGTTAGTTATACCAGTAGAGATTAAAACAATTTCATATAAAACCAACCAATATGATTCTAGAGTCAATGAAGAGGCCCTAAAAATTGATAATGATATATTAGAAGAATGAAGAGATGTAGTTCAAATGTTGCTTGTTAAGTACAATCAACAAGAAACTAAATACTACAATAAAATAGTAAAACCTACGTAGTTAAAGGTTGAGGTTTTAAGGAAGGAAAAGTTCCAAGTCATTAGTGGTCAAGGCAAATTAGCAACTAAATGGGAAGGTTTGTATCGAGTTGTAGAGCAAGTGGGGTAGGCCACATTCATATTAGCTAATGAAGAAAGAAGATATATAGTGAATTCTTAGAACACAAAAACTTGAGAAAATATAATTTGGAATGTTGTTTTTACCAACTTAACAATGATCTTGATTATGTGTGAATGTAGAGATTTTGGCTAAATATCAATGTTGATAAAAGAATAATTTTTTTTTGCAATTATTGATGTATCACATAATGTCTTTTTGTAGCAAATATGCTTACCAGGATCATTAAGCCTTGAAGAAAAGAAGATGAGCACACCTATTGAGCTGAAATACCTATGTGCTTTCAGTCACTAACCTTAGGCTCTAGAGGAGTGCCCTTAGACCAATGCATTGAGGCCATTGAGCTCAAAAGAAAATAAGATGGGCACACCCGGTGAGTTGAAAGACCGATGTACTTTCAATCACTAAGCATATGCTCCCAAGGTGCACCCTTAGACCAATGCATCAAGGCTACTAAGTCTATAAGAATGAAAAACCACATACACACTTTGTGGCTTTTCAAATACTAAGCTTAGGCTCCAAAGCTATTCCCTCAAACCGATGTGTCGAGGCCACTAAGCCGAGAATAAATGAAGACAGCCATATCTAATGAGTTGAAAGATCCATGAGATTTCAATCACTAAGTCCAAGCACCCAAGGTGAGCACTTAGACTGATGTACCAAGGCCACTAAGTCCAAAATCAGGTACCTGTGGAGGCTTTTCAACTGCTAAGCCTAGGCTCCTATGGTGTGATCCTTAACTAATTTACTAGGGCCACTAAGCCTAATATTGAAGGGTTTGGTTGGTCCATTATGTCAGACCTACTAATGGTTTTTAACTTCAGTTAGCCACCAACAAAATATAAAAATGATTCAAAGTGTGGGCTACTTGAGCGTTACAAAATGAATCAACCTTAGCATAAATAAAGAAAGCCAAGACAAAACACAAAGAAAGACAAACAAGACAAAACTTCTTCAAGATCATGTTGTATATCAAAGAATTGAATATAATACAATAAAGATGACATTTTCCTCTTGAAAAAAATATCCTTTTTTAGCCTTAAAAAACTCAATAATCACTTTCTTTGGTATAATTAGCTTCTTTTTTGACATCCTTTAGAATAGGCATGTTCTCCAAGTATAAAACCCCAAAAATTTACTATTAAATTTTTTGTGGGCACATTAATAATAAAAAATTGGGTGTTGATCCACATCTAACATAAAAGAGAAACTTCTTACACCCCATCTATGTTTGGTGAAAGGCTGAAAACTAAAAAGTAACTCATACCTAGTGATCAAGTGTAGGAAGCACTTGATCCCATGATGATACGATATTAAAAAATAGAGAGATAACATATATGATAGAAAACAAATGACTAAAAGTCTAGAGAGAGATATCCGGATATTCATACCCTTGAACCAACCTATAACTACTCACCATAGGTAAGCACAACGAAATCATTAAATCAACATATACCTGCAAATGCGGTAACTATTTGTGGGGATGAGTAGAAACCATGAAAATAATAGTAAGTAAGCTATGTGTTGAGTAAGTTAATGATATACATCCGTAGAAAAGGACATACATGGCACAAGCAACATAGTGACAAGATAGATACTATACATGTATAAATGCTCAAGATATGAGACAATCCTAGAGAAAGCCATATTTAAAATTTATCATTAGGCGATCACACACTCCGTTTACTTAATCACATTGAGATCAAGGAACCATTTGTAATACAATCACACAGCTCCTCTTTCCCCTGCTGATGGAATACAAATAGTCTACCTCACTTATATATAACATTTACTCTACTATTTCCCCCACAAATGGGAGAAAGGTAGTCAACCTCACTAATACTCTCACATCTAGGATAGAACAAGCCAATGCCACAAATAAAATTCAAATCCTTAAGTGTGCATACCCCTATAAGCTAATGGATTGGTTAGATAGAGAAGACTAGGGTCCTCTGGTTTTGTTAGGATGAGGCAATCATTTCAATAATCATATAATCTCAACACTTATAATTATTCTGGTCTTGTCTCATGTGATCTTCCACTTTAATTAGTAGTGTTTTATTAACTCATTAGCCAACACTTAACACATAAGGGGCATCACTTGATTTATGTAATGTATTCAGACTTCTACTTTCATTACTATTAACTTGCCATGAAAAAGTTGCTTATCATGATACCTGGTTATTATAAATTTATTCCAACAATTGATAACATCCAATACTTAGAGTGTATCACTAATAATACATCAAATATGTTACAGGAGTAAAGGCAAGACATAAGAATAATCATTAAATACATAAAGGAATCTCTAATAAGGTAAAATACCATAATACCCCCTAATTTCACAACTATACGATATCTTCATCCATAAGATTTTCAAACTCACCAAAAATTGACACATTAACCTAAAATATTGTTAAAAATGCCATATCTAAAAATCTTGGCTTAACTCCATATTTTTACATATAAAATATCGGAGTTACCCTTTTAATTATTATTTACAAATTAAAACCTTCCCCCTAACTAATACCTTACATTTATTAATAATTTATCAAGATAATTCACAAATCATCATCTTTATGTTTCACCCCATATATTACCTCTATAACACCCAAATTTTTATATTTTACTAAAAAGACCAAAATATCCTTAGTTCACCCAAACATCTCACATTTTATTATTTTCATAACTTAAGCCATCCTCATCTAAAACTTAACATATTATGAATCACATTTATTGTAAAAACATCAAGGAATATAATGACATATTTATTTTCTTCAAAAACTTATCAAAAGACCATTTTACCCCTATAGTTAAGACTTTCCTACAATTTACCCAATTCTACAAGTCTCCAAATCTTACCAATTTTACAAATAAAACCATTTACATAATTGTCACCCAAAGAATATAATTTATAAAAATTAAAAACAATCCATAACATCACATGGCTAAGTCTTCCTAAAGGCATAAACCCCCCAAATTTGAGATTTCAACATATTACACTAATCACTATACTTATACATAATTGAATCTACTCATCTCGAGACTTAAAAAATAAGACATAATATACTATCATGCTTAGAATTTTATGGCAAAGCCTAGAAAGGCATAAAATACAACAACTTCTCATAAAATCATAAAACTTATAAAATCATGCATTTGACTAATTAATACATGGACATAAAGTTAAAATAAATCCTAGCATGATTTTAGCATGAAACATGATAACATGGAAATTTATAAAAGTAACACATAGTCACAAAGATTCCTAAACTAGAGACATGATTTTACGCTAGTCTCTAAACAAAATAGTCCTAAAAAACATCTTCCACCCTTTGATTGCCTAAAATAATATACAAGGATTAAATAAGGAGAAAATAACAAGGGTTAGAATAGAAGTGAAAAATAAAAAAGGGAGGAAAATAAACCCTATTGGCTTGAAAGATGAGGCTTGAGAAACCTTCACCAATCTATATTATTAACTCTATTTTGCTTAAAAACAAGAACTAAAGGGTTACACTTAAGCATTTAGAACTGTGAAGGTGAAATAAAATGGAGAGAAAGGATGACAAGGGCTCGAAACCAAGGGGAAAGACACAAAAACAACACAATCAAGAACAAGCAAATGAGGAGAGATGAGATAATAAAGTTGAATAGTGAAAAAAGGCTAAATGTGAATATGATCAACCAAAAGGCACTGGCCTTTATGGATATAAAAAATGGATAGAAGAGAGGGAGAAAAATCATATGGGAGGTTGCTCACATGGAAGAGAAGTGATGGGAGTGATTAGCATGGGAGAGAGAGTGTAAGAGAGTTAGCGGAAGGTGATTGAGGTCATTATAGTTAGAATTTTGGTTGAATGAGGACTATGTGGGATTTGACCATGGGGTGTAGGGAGATTATAATTTTAGAGCCATCAAGTCAAAGAAAGTCAACAATGATTAAAAATAGTTTATTTAAGGTAGAAATTCCAATAAATGGTTTAAAATGGGAAAAATAATCAAATACCTCCCAAAAATATTTTAAAAAATAGGTAAATGTCAGGAATTAATTTAGAAACTCAAATATAAAAAAATATCTAGCATCAAACTTGATATGACATAATGAAATTAGGAAAATTCTAAATGATAAAAATTACCAAGCTCTGGTTAATTGAAAGATGTTGTGGACGGCCTGTTAAAGCCCTAGACGATAGAATTAGAAATGTTACTAGCTAGTTAACTAAAGGTAAGGCTGGATTGATCGTCAATTGGTTGAATTGAAAACTAAGGTTTTGATGGGTATGAAGGTAAAATATGGTTTTGAGAGCTATGCATAAAGTGTCCGAACAAGTTTAAGGTTAGAGAAACAATTAGGAGCCTAGTCACCGAACAATTAGGATTAATTTTTTTTGAGGTATTGCAATTTTAATTAGTTATAGTTTGAAACTACGGTAAAAGTATTATGAAACGATGGTAATAGTTTTGTAAAACTACGCTTATTATTTCATGAAACTATAATAATTATTTCATGAAACTACCATAATAGTTTAATGAAACTTTTGGTAAATATTTGATTATACTATCATAACTGTTTCATGACATTATTGTAATAGTTTCATAAAATTGTTGTAATTATTTAATGGATTTACTTTAATAATTCAATGAAACTACCATAATAGTTTTATAAAATTACGCTAATTATGTAATGAAACTAGTAGTTGTTAGTCATCATTATGTATATATAAGCAAGATCAAAAGGGGATCAGGATTACTAGACTAATTATATGTAATTTAATATATGATTAAAGAGAAATTGATAGATAGATGTAAATAAATTAGAGTATAAATTCGATATATAGTTAAACATTGAAATTAACAACATTGAAATTAATAGAGAGTAAGACATAGTAAAATAATATTGAAATAAGTGTGAAGCTTAGAGATACATTATTGCTAAAAATTTATTGAAATTATAGTTTTACAAAGAAGTATAATTTATTGAAATTATAGTTTTAAAGAGAAGGATCACTTGATACTCTTACTAATGGACTCTACCCATAGCCTTGTAGTAGCTTGCCCTTATATAGGCTACTAGGTAAAGAAAATTATTGAAATACCCCAAAAATCCTAATTTAGGAATTATGGCAAAATAATGATTTATTAAAGAAAATTAAGAAAATAGGTGAATTTATTAAATAAAGAGGAAATTTATTGAGGAAAAATAAGGAGAAATTAATAAATAAGTTATTTAGAAAATTTTGGACATTTTACTAATTAAAATGGAAGTTAAGGACAATTTATTCAAAATAGCCTAACTAATCTAAAAATGGATTTAATTATTATAATTAAAATAATTATTATTAAAATTAAATATATAAATTAATTATATAAATAAATAAATACCAAAATACCTCCAACCCAACCATTTTATCATTTCTCCATTTTTTTCCTTTTTCCTTTTCTTCTTTCTTTTCTTTTTTCTCCTTCCTCCTCCTTAACTTTTTTTCTTTTTCTTTCTTTCCCCCCCGGACTGGGCCGGCCTACGCAGCCTAGACCCCCCTCCCCGCCTCTCCTTCCTTCTTCTCGCCCGCGGCCCAGCGAGCCAGCCGCCCGTGCACCCAAACGCAGCGTTTCGGCTCTCCTCCCGCTGAGACGCTGCGTCCGATCGCTGAAGATAGCCGTTGCCAAACGGGCAACGCGACGCGGCGCTCTGTCCCCCATACTGTTGAAACGCCGCGTTTAGTTTTAAAAAAACCTTATAAACGTCGAACCGGCCGGTCCCCCCTTCTTTTTCTTTTTCCCCTGGACCGTCGGTCCTCCTCCTTTCCCCTTCCTTCTTCTTCTTCCCCCGCACAACCGCCGACCTGCAGCTCGAATTTTGCCGGCGGCCACCAGCCCAATACCGGCTGTCTTTCCCTGCCTCTCTCCCTATCGTTCTCTTTCTCTTTTCGACCCCGACCAAGTCCCTCTCTCCCTTCCCGCGTGCCCACCTCTTTCCCTTTTCCTCTCCCTTTCCCCGACCCAGCCTGCCATGGCAGGACCTACACCACCTGCCACCGGTCGGCCACCTGCACACCTGCCTCGCATGCCTCCTTCTCCCCTTGTCGTCTTCCCCTTCCAATTGCCTATAAATACCCCCATTGGCAGCCCCGATCAGCTCCCTTTTCGTTTTTTTTCCCGAAACCCTGCCTCTCCGCCGCCTCAAAAAGACGGGCTTTTCGCCGTCACCGGAGACCGCCGCCACCACCTCTGGCCACCGTTACCATCCCCGCACGTCCCTCGACAAAACCAAGCCACCACCACCCTCCGCCTTTCCCTGCACGTGCCGCCCTCGCCGTGCAAAGTTCCTATCCCGAAAACCACCACTCCCAGCCTTCGCCGCCCTTGCGCCGCCTTCCACCGCCAACCCAGCCGCCACCAGCACCTCCTTCACCCTCCAAAACACCCAAGGAAGCTTCCTCTACCTTCCCCTGCCTTCAACTCCCCCTGCCTCCCTCTCCTCCTTCCTCCCTCATCTTCCACCTCTCTCCACCACCCTCGGCCGCCGCCGTCGCCGCCGCGCGCCGCCACCCCTTGCCACGCCACCACCCTCACTCCACTCCCCTTCACGTGCTGCTTCTCCCCCACCTCAAACTTCTCTTTTCCTCCTACCATCCAGCCCTCACCTTGATCTTTTCCTTTCCCTTCCTTCTCCACCGCCACCACCGTCGCCGCCACGCGCCGCCGCCGGACCGCCACCGACCCTAAGTGGTTCTCCACTCATCCAAACCCTAATATCCCTTTTATATAACTACTACTATTTTCTACCAATATTAATACTATTATTATTATTATTATTATTATTATTATTTCTTTCATTTCTATTACTATTATTATTATTATCATTATTATCATTATTATTGTCTCTATTATTAATGTCTTATTTTCTTACTAATACTAACATCCCTTTTGAACCCTAACTTTTATTATACTTAACTTTAATCTTAATTCTTATAATTGTTAGTATTAACATTTTTAATAACATTACTATTATTACTTCTATTATCCTTACTAAGGTTATTATTGTGGTTGCTAAACCTCACTTGGTTGTATTATTATTATTATCATTACTACTAGGAGTATTACTATTATTATCATCATTATTAGTATTATTACTATTATCATTATCACCCTTAGGAATAGTTTACTTGTAATATTGTGACCTTATAATATTATTATTTCAAACCTAACACCATTGTTAGACTTAATCTTAAAAACGCTAGAGTTCTATTACTTGAAACATAAGTATCACTATTAGTAGTCTTATTATTATTATTATTATTATTATTATTATTATTATTATTATTATTAGTATCACTATTTTACTATGACTAGTGAACACTAGTATTATAAGAATGGAACTAATGGGCTTAATAAAATAAGTGTAACAATAAGTATCATAAATAACTATATTTTGACTACTAATATTTAGTATCCTAATTCTAAGGTAAAAACCCTAGTTTGTATAAAACCCTTTTTAGTAATAAAAACCCTAATCTTAAACTAGAATGAGGATTGATTATAAGGGAAACTAATACTTACCATTTTCCCCTTTTATAGGTAATCCCGACCAAAGCCCTAAGGAGTTAGAGGAGCGTGCTCCAAGCCCGACGTCGCCTTAGGTAAGGACGAAGCTATGGCCTTTGTGTGATGTGTGACCTGTATGTTTTGAATGTTGTATATGCCATGCTATGTCGTGTATTATATGATTGTGGGCAACTTGTCTTATGTAGCGCAGCTTGGAAATTGAGGTATGTTTGTATGTGTTTCCTATGACGTGAGCATGCCATGTATATGTATGATGTTTATGAGGTGATATGATTTAACCCTCTAGGACATGCATGCTAGGGTGATTGTTATGATGATATGGGAATGAAAGGATAAAAAGGAAATAAATGGGAAGTGAGTTCACTAAGGGGGGATATGAGGTTGACCTAAGTACCTCATGATATATGAGAAAAGATTTAATAAGGGAGGAATGACCTAAACAAATGAGAGTTGGGGAAACCACGCATGGGAGTCGTAAAATTTGCATGATGACTTGGGTGTTTGCATGAGGTGACTAACTCTTGCATGGGGGTGTGTCTTACGTGAGGAAAGTTGAATTTGGGTGTAAGTAAGAGAATGGGAGAGTCTTGGAATGATTGGAGACTTAGCATGAAAAATAATACGTAAGTTGGCGCATAAGAGACCTTATTAGGGTTTTGTGTGTAAGCGGGTGTTGGAGTGTTTAAATTAAGCATGGGAATGAATCTTACTTGAGGAAAGTTGATTTAGGGTGTAAATGAGATAATGTCAAAGTTATGGGTCCATTGGAGACTTTAATGTAAAATAGTACGTAGGCGGATGTAAGGGTGTATAAGGAATCCGATTAGGGTTTTTTGGGGGAAAATGGAAATTTGGGAAGTACAAAAGTAGGAATGATTAAGGAAGGGTGGAGTATGGGTTCCCATGTGGAAGAAGAGACTTTGGGAGGGAAAGAGAGAGGTTACTTGTGGGAGAAGAAAGGTACTAAGGTTGAGGTGATCAACTAGGGTTTTCATGGTTATGTGCTGAATCGAAAGGTAAAGTGATATGTTTTGGGAGAGGATCTAATTGAGGTAAGATGTGGGGCGTTGAATGAGGTAAAGGAAGCATAAGTGGGAGAAGGTTGGGCCACATCGGCCCAATTAGGGTTTTCAAGGGAAAACCCTAGGGGGTGATGGGAGGTGGAGTTGATGTCATGAGTGTAGGGCCTAACCCACACCCGTAGGGGTTGACTCTTTCATCTAAGGGTAAGAGTAAAGGGAACGGATGTCGGGGTGTGAGAAGGGGAGAACAGTCTCAAGATATGGGACGGGCCTCCTCGAAGGATAGAATAGAGAGTAGTAGACATGCATGTCAAGGGTGGAACCTTATTTAATAATACATGAATAAGACATTAACTACTTAAAGAGTAAGATTGTTGAGCAGGGCCCAGACCGATCCACCGGTATAATAGTGGCCAGGTGCCGGGGTGCCCTGGAGACCGATCCACCGGCATATAATAGTGGTTAGGTGCGTTCTGCCCTATACATGACCGATCCACCGGCTATAATAGTGGGGGATCCCGAGCTCAACAAACCAAATAGTATGTTGTAATTAAATCATGGGAAAGATACTATATACTTACTGTGGAACACCATGAGAGTTGGGGCCAGACCGATCCACCGGCATAATAGTGGCCAGGAGCGTTGTGCCCTGGAGACCGATCCATCGGCGTATAATAGTGGTTAGGTGTGTTCTGCCCTATAAGTGACCGATCCACCGGCTATAATAGTGGGGTTCCCGTACTCGCATGGATTAACAAATATTATGGTGTGAAATGACTTGCAAATAAATCATGGAAAGATACGTTATAATCACAGTGAAACACTATGAGAGTCGGGGCCAGACCGATCCACCGGCATAATAGTGGCCAGGAGCGTTCTGCCCTGGAGACCGATCCACCGGCATAAAATAGTGGTTAGGTGCGTTCTGCCCTATAAGTGACCGATCCACCGGCTATAATAGTGGGGTTCCCGCACTCTCATGGACTCATAACGATTATGATGTGAATCGACTATAATTATCAGAGTTATGAAAGAAGAAGTTGGATTGGACCATAACCGATCCTCATCATCCATAATATTACATGTTGCTTATGTGTTTGTGTTGTGCATGTTATGTTGTATGATGGTATGCTTGGCCTTAGCGCACCTACGCCCTTACTCAGTATTGGACCCATACTGATAATACCTTGATTGAATGGGTCCTGTGATGATCCACCGATGGTGGGGAGCAGACTTCCTGTGCAGTTTTATGATCGGTTACTAATTCGGGGTGGAAGGCTTGACTTGAGTGAGTAGGCGATCCGGATTCTGATCCTTTTTGGGGATTGTTTTGTTAGCTATATTTTGTATTACGTTTCCCGTTTTTAAAGAAAAAGCATTATGGGGTTGTAATCCTAAATTGTATTCAAACTTTTGTTTGACTTATATCTTATTAACGATTTATGCTAAATGTCATCTTGCGTTTTATGATAATTCGTACTTATTGATGATCGGATTTAGCCTTAGCACTTAGTACTGGAACGGTAGGAATGAACCGGTCTGGTACTAAGTGTGGCGGTAATACCCCCAAGTTTACGGTTTTAATTCTCTCGCTTCCGCTAAACCTTTTGATTTAAACGAAATTTTTCAGTAGTAAATTTGGGGGTGTTACAATTATAGACAAGCCTAATGACTTCATTGTATAAAATTTTAAAAAATAATGGTAATAGTGAATAGTAAAATTAAATAGGAACAGTTAATAGCGACATTAAATAGTAATTCTAACCAGTATGCTTTAGATAGCTGGTATTCATTCTACATGATATTGTAGGTGACATATTCATGGATGGATACATTCATGGTATTTCTTCAAGGCTAAAAGACCCATTCGTATTGATCCAACAACATAAACAATGATCATCAACCATTTGGTGTCAATAAGTTCTTATTCATATAGTTATGCAATTTTTTCCTTTTAATTCTTATAGTGTTTGATATATGAACTATAACACCACAAAAATACTATTAAAAATTTTCATTTTGCATAGGCATAAGATTAAGATAATTGGGTGTTATTTCCTTACTCGGTATGTGGCTAGCTTATCGTGCCATTCTCATATATAATAGAAGGCAAAACATTAACAACTATCAATAGATAAATAAGAGAATGAGATAACTTTTCATATATTTTAGATAAGAGTTTGGATATTAAACTCTGACTACAACATAAGAAAAAATAAAACAAAAAGGGATCTGATGGGACTAAGAGTCTATATATATGGACAAAAAGCTAGTTACTAGATAACTTTAACTCTACGTCTAAACCCCAACAGATAAATCACTCCTCCGTAGGAAGTGCATCATAAATAGCAAAATCATCAAGGAGTCCCTAGAAATCTCCACACCAAAACTTGAGGTGTTTGCTCGTAGAAATGGGTAGCACCCATGAAAAAAATAGTTAATACTTGTGTATTGAGTAAGGACAAACATCACACATAAGGTTACATGGAAGGACTAAGCATGGTTATTAGGTATAACATGAGATGGCTCAAGAGAGGAACTAAAACATAGTTCCATATTAGATAAAATTATAATCTATTTAGTTAATTATATAAAGTTTAGGGAGCCCATTATTCTTAATTGGTGGAATAGACATGTACAGTTTAGGAAGCCCAGGGCAGAATGCTCCAAGATACTATTCTCATTTTATGGAACAAAATGATAAAACTCCCAAGGCATAATGGTCCTAACCACTATTCTCATTTGGTAGAATGTATTGGTACAACTCTCAAGGTATAATGCTTTTGACCACTATTCTAGTCTAGTGGAATGGACTAGTAAAACTTGGTCCCAACTTATGAAATCTTTCATTTTAAATATTAATGTCTTATTAGGTTATTAGTTATCTCAATACCGTCATGCTAACTTAGTATATATTATGCAAGGCACATAAAACACAACGAGAAGCGATTTGGGTTATTCCCTGATGGAAAGGACCTCATCGTCCCTATGAAACCCTAATGTCACAAGACAACCGTGAATTCTTCCATAAGACTCAGCTAAACACCAATTTAATACACCATCCTAAAATATCATTTTTAACACCATATCCAAAAATTAAGGTCCAACTCTAACATCTTATACATGTAAAAATGAGCATGCCTCTAGGGTTCCTATTTCTAAATTAGGTAGTTTTTGCATTTTATCAATCCTATCCTACTCATAATTAACTATGAGCTTGTGATTCGTATTTGGTGTGTAGAATAGCTTGGATTGGTGTGTGAAGTGTTTCGGAGGAATTTGTAGTAGAACTGTGAGTTATTCTGAAAATATGTGAATATTTTACCTTGAAAAAATTATAATTTAGAAATGTACTGAACATGAAAGTTTTATATCTTTCTGTTAGCTTTCCAACACATCAAAAATCAGCTCGATCGGAGGTCATATGAAGAAGTTATGGCCAAAATACTAAAGACTACCAAAGCTGGAAAGAAACACGGGGGGCCCGTGTTTGTGAAACACAAGGTGTGTTTTTTCATTAGGAAAATGTGTTCTATTTCCGTGAGAAGCCGAGAGACAGAAAATAAACACGAGGGTACCGTGTTTATTAACACGATCCTTGTTTTTGGTTTTTCGCTTCGCCTCGGTTTTCGCTAATGACAGTTTCGTATAGTATAAATACCATGCGATTAGAACCCTAATAAAAGTGCGAACACCGTCTTCTTCTCCTATTGAGTTTTATTGTAATTCCTTGATGAATTGAGTGATTTAAGTGAGAATTTCTTTGATTATTTGTAATCACAATTACTTCACATCAATAAGATCATCTGTTTCCCCAATCTGTGTTCTTGAGTGTTATTCTCTTCTCAATTCTTATATGTTCTAATTGATTCTAATTAGATCTTATTTTTCTGAATTGGTATCGATCCACAACATTAACCCACGTGTTTCCCTTAACTAAATTTGCATACTTAAATCCAACATCACTTTACAAAATACAAAGAGTCCATATTTAACCCAAACTAACCAAAATACCCCTATCATGCCTAAATGTCTACAATTTCCCTTTTTACCTAACTTATGCCACACTCAACTTACAATCTAACATGTTATGCAAAAATTATATTATAAAACCCTCAATGATTACCATGATATATTTATTTTCCCACAAAAAAATGTAGACTGACCCAAATACCCTTAAGATAGCAACCTACTCAAATATTTTGCAAAGCCCCTACAAGTCTAAATATTTTTAACTTCCCATCCTCAACATAATTCATCATGATAATCCTTGTTCATATTTAATACCCATTATCCATACTTTATCAAAACCATAAATCATACCAACATGATTAAGGTTGTAAGACAACGCTTATAACAAATAATATCAAATACGCTCATAATTTACATAACAATCATACTCTCATAAGGTGATACCATAAGACAATTCAATAACACCAACTATATGATTTTAAGAAATAGAAATATACTAACATGATATTATATACAATTTACACATAGCATCAAAAACCCTAAATTCAAAACATGTATTCTTACCCAAATGTCATTAGTCTATAAACAAGAATAAAACCTTAAGTCTTGTCCTCCAAGATCATTACAAGATCACCTAAAAACCAAGAAAAACCTATGATTAGAAGCTTAGGAAATAAAAGTAAAGAAAGATAAGGTAAATGAGGATGGAAAATAGTAAGAACCAAAGCAAAAAAAAAAGAAGATTAATCGTGTGAGTTCTTGATGCATCAAAAAGGGAGTTATGTGAAACTTTGATGCAACTAAGGGGGAGTGGCATGAGACTTTGATGCAACCAAAGTTGTGAAATGTGAGGGGCTTTGTGTAATACTTCGTATTTTTTAAATCTAATTTTATTAAGTTTAATGATTTTATTAGCATAATTTGATGTAAATATTTATAGCTTATTTGGATTTACTTATCAAAAGTAACTATCTATGATCATTACTTATTTTAGAAATATTTTAGCCTAAAAAGTTTCTAAAATAAGTAGTTATCATAACTAACTACTTTTGATAAGTAGTTCCAAACATAAGTTAAATCAATAATACAACATATATATACATAATCAAACAATCAATTTAGCTTATCATTAGCTAATTCATACTCAATTACGCAAAACAAGGGTTAGAGTTATCAGAAATTTATACCAAACGAAACTAACAAATCGGGACAAGTGAAGGTCGGAGGTCGACCAGTGCTCACAGACCATCACCCGAGCTCGTTGTGGCCGGACGGTGGTGCAACCTGTTGTGGTTGCTGCAGTGGCTCAACTTCGGTTGCTGCTGCGTGCTTCGGCTGCGGCGTTGCTTCGACGTTGACGGTGGCGTGTGGCAGCAGTTGTGGCTGGCGAGGTGGTGGTCGGTTGGAGTGGAGGAGCTGGGGAGAAGAAGGCAGATTTTGGGTGCAGAGAAGGGAATAGTTCGGGAAAATAAAGAAGAGAAATAAGGTAGAGAAGAAGAGAGAAAAGGAAAATAGGAAGAAGGGTGGGGGTCGGGTACTATTTTTTTTTTTACAAATACACATATAAATAAATACTAAACATCTAAAAATATTGTTAGAAAATTTTATCTACAATTTATTTAACGAAATTTATTTCATAAGGATCCGAAGGCTTGAAATCGATATAAGAGCTATATAAAGAATTTACCAACGTACGTAAATATGTATATTATTTACGGAAATACATTATAAGACCTCAAAGTAATATTTAAAAGCATATAAGAAAATATTTAAATCAAATTCTAATAAACTGAGACTAATTTAAATAATTTCCAAAATTGGTCTTCCATAAACCAAAAAGTGTAAAACGGAAGAAAATTAATTTCGGAAAGAAATTCATAAATAAGCTCCATAAATCTTTTTAATTTAAAACTTTTCAAATATCTTAACTACTTCTGAAATGAATAAATTAAAGGTTGGAAATATTTTCTATTGATAAAATTATTAAAATAAATTTGACTATTTTAAATAGAAATTTTATAATTTAAATAATATATATATATATATATATATATATATCGTTAATGAAATATGACTCCAAAATGAAGTAGTAATCACTTGACGAAGTTATAATTGAAAATGAATCTAAAATATTAAAAATCGAAATATGAGGAAGAACAGAAATACAGATTTTTAACCGAAAATCAAAATCATATCAATATAATAAAATCATAATCGTGAACGAATTTATCTAGAATGATCCGCAACGACAATGATTAATTAAATTCAAATATGAAGTCGAAATCTTCAATAAATCCATAAAATGAATTGAAATTAAAATAATTAAATGTTTACATCAAATAATGCTAATAAAATAATTAAGCTTAATAAAATTGAATTTTAAAATACAGGGTATTACATCTTACCTTCCCGATCCCCTCCTCTCCATTTTCTTCCCCTTCATCATTTTTCCCTTGTTTTGCACCACTGCTTCCACCACCGCACCAACCACCTACACAACCCCTGCCACCCTCTACCTTATCCCTACACCACCACAACACCCCTCGAGCCACCCTACAACCCCCTTCTTCCTCCCCTCTTCTTTTTCTCTTCTTTTCCTCCCTTCTAGGCAGCCGCCCTGCACCTCCTCCTTCCACTGTCGTCCCATCGCCTCTGTCGCCACCTGAGCCACCAACCCACTCCCTGCAACCTCCCCTACCACCCCTCACCTCCTTTGGCCGAAACCAACCCTTGCAACGCCTCATTTTTCCCCTCCCTGTTCCTTCCTTCTCAGCCCCCTCCACCTCAATAGCCACTTTTGCAGCCGCCCTTGGCCACCAACAACCTATCCCTGACCATCGCCTACACCCCTCTTCACCCCTGAACCCTTCCCTTGCCCTAAATTCTCCCCCATATACCTTCTTTCCTAGCCCTAAAACCCTAACCCGAAAACACCACTACCTCCTTTTCTTTCACCCACCTTCGAGCCTTTTCTCCTTTTGTTTTGCATGCAGCTCATGCTGCATGAGTAGTATGAGTTGTTGTATGCCTTATTTTATCTTAGTTAATAAATTTCAAGGTATAATATTTAAGTTAAGTAGTTCATTAATTAAGTTTTATAAAGTCTTATGCTTTGCTTTTATCATTTCTAATATGACAAGTATTGATATTATTTTTAGGTTTTGGTTTTGCTACACAAAGCTTGAATCTTTAACCGGAATATCGGTGAGGTTCAATTTTTGCATGAATTAAGGTAATTGTTAAACCCCACTTCAACGCATGGATAAACGTATGTTAGCATATTAGGATTTTAATATGTTATTTTGCATGATATATATATATATATATATATATATATATTGTCTAGTATATTATATGAAGTTTCCTATATTGATTGATAATAAGGAAATCATGCTAGTTTATATGCCATGTATGGAAGAAATGTTTAAGGAAGGAGATTTGTTAGTCAAGAATATGTTAAGTACTTATCCATGCTATATTATGTTATTATGACCATTAATGCATGATTAATATTATTGTGAGCCCTAGGGCATTTTAGTAATATATATTGTGCAAGAGTGTGGCCTAATATATGTAGTTGTTAATGAGTATTATGTTGAAATACAATAGTTGGTGGAATTGGATGATGAGAATAGAGTATTAATATTTATATTTTATGTAGTAGTGATAATTTAATAAAGGTGGTGTAATAAAGGGAAAAATGGTAATTTTATAAGTAAAAGTGTATTATGGTAATTTTGGAAGTAAGGGGCAAAATGATAATTTTGGAAGTTGAGGGTATTATGGTAATTTTGAAAGTAAGAGGCAAAATGGTCATTTTATAAGTAAAAGGGTAAAATGGTAATTTAATAAGTAAAAGGGTGATGTGGTAATTATGATAATGGAAAAGGGTAATATGGTAATTATAATAATGGAGAAGGGTAATATGGTAATTATGATAATGGAAAAGGGTATAATAAAATGGTAATTATGATAATGGAGAAGAGTAAAATGGTAATTATGATAATGGAGAAGGGTAGTATGGTAATTAAGATAATGGAGAAGAGTAATATGGTAATTATAATAATAGAGAAGGGTATTATGGTAATTATGATAATGGAGAAGGGTAAAATGGTAATTATAATAATTAAGAAGGGTAAAATGGTAATTGTGATAATGGAGAAGGGTAATATGGTAATTATAATAATGGAGAAGGGTAAAATGGTAATTATGTAATTTGGTAATTATGATAATGGATAAGGGGAATTTGGTAATTATGACAATGGAGAAAGGCAATATGGTAATTATGATAATGGATAAGGGCAATTTGGTAATTTAACCAACTAAAGGGAAATTCAGTAATTATGATAATGGAGAAGTGTAATTTGGTAATTATGATAATGAAGAAGGGTAGTCTAGTAATTTGACCAACTAAAGGGCAATTAGGTAATTATAACAAAGGAGAACGGCAATTTGGTAATCTAACCAACCAAATGGAAATATGATAAGTGTAACAATTATAAAGGGTGATTGGTGACCTAATAAGTATGAGAGATAACTCGGTAACCCAAACCGAGCAAGGGATAATTTGGAATTATGCAACATGAAGGGTAATATGGTAAATTGGCAAGTAAAGAAGGGATGACTTAGCAATCATACAAGTAAGAGGTAATTCAGTAATTCATATCTAATATGTCGTTGTGATAACGGAGTTCGTAACAAGACTCAAGCAACACTGAAAAGTAAGATAATGGTATTTGACAATTAATGAGTATCACGAGAACGAATCCTCAATTGGAATCGGATGAGATTATGATGGCCTTAATGCTTCTTCTATATTATCTTGGATAACCGTATGAATAAAGAATACCTAATGATATCATAACAATTGAAAGGGAATATGTATTTGATTGATGTGCTTCTCATGATCACCTTAATTAAGATACTAATACTTAAAATAAAAGACCTCGAGATCGGAAATGGTGGATCTTTAGGGGTCGCTACCCTAAAGATGTGGTTTAGCCCACGATGATTATGGTATTTGGTGGTGTGCCCTAGTGCCTACTCAGACCCTATATCTTACTCTATTTAGCTCTACGGACCTACTTAGGGGGTATGCATACTTATGGATTAGGTGTTCTTGTCGGTAGGGTACTGAGTTAGCTGTATGCACCAGTACGACCAGGGTACCTCAGCGTCCCTGGGTTGATAGTTGAAGGGTACTAAGTAGCTTGTATGTACCAGTGCGACCGGTGTACCTTAGTGTCCCAGGATCTTGATCTCCCCTCCGAGGCAAATAAATGAAATTATTGTGATGATTAAAAAGGAAAAACATTAATCGTGATAGTGAAATACTAATGACCCGGGCCCAGTTGATTATGATTATGAGTACCGATCCGCTAATTATAATAGTGGCCCAGGAGCATGTTGCCTTAGAAGATGTTTATGAGTACCGGTCCAATAGATATAATAGTGGCCCAGGAGCGTGTTGCCCTGGATGATGTTTTTATGTATTCACATCCACCGGCGATAATAGTAGGGGATCCCGAGCTCGATAAAACCAATCATGGATGTGAATAAATTATGGAAAATGCTAATCACTTAGATTGGAATACCATGTGAGTCGGGGCCAGACCGATCTACCGGCGAATAATAGTGGCCAGGAGAGTTCTGCTCTAGAGACCGGTCCACCAGTAATAATAGTGGTCAGGAGAGTTCTATCTTGTATGTATTTCGATCCACCGGCTATAATAGTGGGATTCCCGCACTCACATGGATATATATATATATATAGATAATCCGAGAGATGATGGATTAATGATGGACTAATGGCTTAAGGCCCAAAATTATTGATTGTACGTTTGACCCATTTATATTTGATGGACTTGTCAAGTATGTGAATGTATGAATGTGAATATTATATAAGCACCTTTCATTATATTTGTATATAGTGTTGTATCATGTGTTGCATTACGGGTCTGCCTTTAAGTGTGTTTTAAATGATTACTTAGTACCATAGTATTGAAGGGTTCCATTCGTGGGGCCCCTGCCTATTCAATGGGCAGTGTCCCTTGTAGGTTTGTTTAAGATGTTATTCAAGTGGGTAACGGGAAAGAGCGTAAGGAATTATCTGGACCTTTACAGTTTCCCTCTTTCTCTCTTAATTCATGGTTTAAATGTATTTCTTGTCCTTGTAACCACCACTAGTGGATTTTATTCCTGTAAAAGGTTTACTAAGCTACTCTGATTTAATCATGGTTTGAGTTCTCGTAAATTGTATTTTGCACTTTTAGCCTTAGCACTTATTATTGGAATGGTAGGAATGAATCGGTCTAGTAATAAGTGTGGCGGTAATATCCCCAGAATTCATAGTTCGTATTTTGCTTCCACTATTCCTTTTAAATAAAATGAATTTTTTCAGTAGTGAATTTTGGGGTTGTTACACCTCATCACAACATTAGTTGAAAGGTGGTGCCTAAAGACAAACATTGTCCATATGAGAGTAGGGGAGATAACTATCACATTAGTGGATGCGGTAGTCTTTTTTGGGTTACCTATTGGTGGGATCGTAATAGTTGGAATGGAGGGCATAGATCACATAAACTTTTACATGGAGGTTTTTGTAATAAAGACAACTAATGCAAACATCAAAGGTAGATCATTAGATTTGTTTTGGTTGAGTACTAACTTTGGGGAATTGCTCAATGATGCTACCAAATTGCAAATACAGCTACATGCTGGGGCATGGATCTATACAATGATAGAAAAACTCTTATTTCTCACTACATAAGGTCATTGGATGTCCCTAATATATCAATAATATTTACAAGGCATAGATGAGGTATGTAATTATAGTTAGGGCTCGACCATATCAGTTTGTTTATATCATGGTCTATATCTAGCTTTATGTAGTGGGACTAAAGAGATTGTTGATTTCTCGGTACTATTACATGTATAAATTCTTGGATATTTCATGTTATGTTTTTAGTTTATATCTTGTGTTGTTTCAACTAATTTTTTCCTTGTAGCTTTGATCAAGGGAGTTCCTATCATTTTGCGTATGGATATAGTGGGTCACTATCAATAGTTGATGGACATTAGCAATGATGTTGAGGCATGGAGACTATTAGTGCAAAGGTAATTACTTGGGTTTCATTTCTTAATAAAATTCTTCTAACAAGGCATTCATTTCATAGATGGGTGAGAACAAAAATCTTATATAAGAACCCTCACATGTATTTTGGATTTTATTGAGATTATTTAGATTCAATGGCTAATGTTTGTGTGAATGTTCACTTTTCATAATTGTACCTTATTTATTTGTAGATAAGTCAAAATTTGATATGCAGTTATTCGAATATATATTGAATAGATGATTTGGATGCATTATATTGATGTCTATGAGGACCTTACACCATGCATCTTGTCAAACAAACCAGTATGGATAAGGTGTAGTTCGGTCACTTAATATGCTTTTGTAGTATTGTATCATTCTAATCATGTGTTGTGACAATTTGATATCGTGCCTCTTGAGTGATGAAATTCAAAAAATGGACAAGTGTGGTAAGCACTTAAAAAATTATCAGAAATTCCATATGCAATACATTGAAGAATGGAATCACAATGAGGATGTTATCATAGTAGCATTTTATGACTCCCCATATGCTATGGAAATATATGCAGAGTTTATAAAATGGTACCATTATATCACTCGCCTTCTTATTGCACCACCCACCTTACCATGAGGGTTCGAAATTCATGCATATCAATATCAACCATGTTCAAGCATAATACAAAAATTGGTACACATCTTTTTTTTTTTTTATGGTGAATATTACATTCTTTGTTTTATGATGTAGTTTATGATTAATTCATTATTTTTGTATCATAATTTTTTTCAATACTATGAAATTGATGGTTGGAAAATTAAAGTGTGCCACTTAAACAACTAATGACCTTGTGGAATGTCAAATAACAATGAATGAAGCTATATCTACGGGTGAGAATTATCTCCAAGAAGTTAGTGAAGAACTAGAAGAGCATGAGCAAGAGGATCAAGAATAATATGCACAACCTAGTGGAAGAGGAAAAGGAAGAGAAGCCACTGAAGAGCATGAATTCATTAAGTCTCAATTGACATAAGAGAGTCAACTTCCCAGTTCTCCATTAAGATTATTAAAGATAATAAGACGTTAATAGTGGAGATAGAATGTTAACATCAAAAAAAATTCTAATTTCTAACGCACTGTATACTTAATTTATTGTGGGATGCATAGAATTGATGTGTTGTTTATTGATGCAGATTGTGATGATTAAATGTTATGGTACAAGAAATAGGTTGCATTGGCATCACGATACTGCATCAAATTGTGATGACCAGACTAATTACACCTTATGAAATTTGCTGTTAGGATAAGAATAAATTGTCTAATTTTAGGTTTATCAAATTCAGTAAGATACTTATAAAAAATAATTTGATCATCAGACGTGTTGTCCTGTGAGACTTTTGAATAGAATACCTAATCATGAAATGTCTTTATATCCACATTAAAATTTTCTCTCTCTGGGTTTTGAAAATGTGAGGGATATTTCAAACATATGCTTGATCATTAGGCATATTACTATTAAAAAAACCTAATGGCTACGAGTGTTTCAGGATGCCAAAAATATTTTCTATATAGATTTGGGAATGGAATCCTATAGAAAAATAGAGACATAATGGTTAGGTGCATTTTCTGAGTTAGAGGTTATTTTTTTAGGTTTAGGAGTTAAATGACGGGGTATGGCGTAAAAACAATAGGATATGGTGTTTAAATGTTGCTACTTTATTCCTTCAATATGTAGGCATAGGTAGCAGGTAACATTGATAATTTGGAAGAAAATACATTCATGTTGTTGATCATCATTGAATCTTAATTTTTACCTTCTTCATCAAAGGTATGAAAATTATTTAGTTTGTAATTAAAAAAATGATAAATTTAGTTAAACAAATGTTAATTTATCTTCCTCTTTTTATATGAGTTTTTTATACCATCATGTTATGATGGACATTAGATAATGATTGTTGCCGACCATAATGATAAATATTTTTATTGGTTTAATTCAATGGAGACTAAGAGGCTTTATAAGATCCTAAGGAATGTGGTAAGTATATAAATGCTATACTTTTATGATTTTTGAGATATAATTAAATTATGCGACATTTTATTTATTGGATTTTGGGTATATTGGTGCTTTGAGAATGTTACATGAGGTGTATACCAAATGACCAATATTAATAGTTGGAATATTATTATTGGTTTTGATTTACATCAACAGTCAAGTGGGTAAGTTAATTTCATGTGTATATCATTGTGTTAATAAGTTAGATTTTTGAAGTTATGGCAATTACTATATCATTTCTAAATTACTGTAGGAATGATTGTGGGGTGTACATGTTGGTATTCATGTCTTCATTTGCCATCAATGAAGGAATAATTCCATTTCAAATGGTATGTTTCTTAATTTTCAAAACTATGCACATTTTCATACCAGCATTAACATTGCATAATTCTTTTTGTTTTGTAGAAAAATGACATAAATATGAGATAATGTATTGTCTATGAAATGATTATGGGTTATCTCTTTCCATGAGAAGATGGAATAGTATATTTTGTAATTATCATATTGCACAATTAGTAATTATCGTATAATATCAACAAAATCTTTTCATCTCCTTCCATCATACAACATACTATATATATATATATATATATATATATATATATGTATAATTATAATTACCTCTCTTAATCTAAAAACCTCTCTTCAAATAAAAATAATATTTAACCTATACTATAAATCCCAAGCCCCAACCCTAAATGTTAACCTTAAACCTAAACCTTAAATCCAAACCCTAAACCACAAAGCCTGATTATTTAAATACCATACCCCATCATTTGAATACTATAGCTCATCATTTAAACACTATATCATACCATTTAAATTCCATGCATGATTATTTGTACACTATATCCTATCATTTAAATACTCCATCATTGAAATACCATACCGGATTATTTAAACACCATACCCCCTCATTTATACACCACACCTAATCATTTAAACACCACATGTGATCAATTAAACACCATGCCCCATCATTTACACTCTATACCTAAAATAGTATCATTACTTTATACAAGCGAATTATAAACTATTAATCAAAATGTTTTATTTACAATCCATGTTTTGTTATCAAGGAGTTCTTTTAATCTCATCTTTAGCATATGTGTGTATGCTTGAATAATGGGCATAGTTACCTAGTTATCTATCTCCTTAAGAACTTGAATGATAGATTCCATAAGTAGAGTCATATAATTCATTATAGGCATAATCAACAACCTATATAACAAACATAGCATTATACATGTATAGATGTCTATATGCCACTATTACTTCATAATCTCACTTATCTATTATTAAAAGTGTGTAGCCAATTGTTGATTGATTGAATTGAATGCTATCAAGTTGGTGAAATATATGTCACCATAGCCAATTATGTTGTATATAATGATAGAAAAAATCTAGAGACAATTAATGAAAGGCAAATCATATATAGGTTGAACAAATATATCTCATTGTAGTTCTTATGAAGTTCATGGAATTTGATTTTCGTTGGAAAAAAAATTTCTTCAATGCTTCATATGGACTATAGAGTGCTCGATTTGATTTCAAAGACCAACCATGATATTTAATCCTTTTAGTGTTTAAAGCAAAGTAATACTTATCTTCAAATTGATCATCATCATCATTTCCACTAAAGTCTATAAAACCTTCATAGTCATGATGGTCTTCATCCATTGGGGGTGGGCGTAGGCATTTCACCTTCATGCCTTGTGACAACCTCCCGCTATCTTAAGCATACATCATTTTCATATTGTAACAAACTATATTCAATTTCTAGGTCTTGGTACTTCAATTTCCAGTCGGAAAGTGCAAGGTACTAATGAGAATGTAATGAACATATTTATATTTTTATATATATTTGGGAAAGGACTTATGTACAGAGAGAAATTAAGTTTTTTAAAATATATATAATTGTATCTAAAAATATATTATTATGATATTAATGATGAGAATGAAGCATAATTATCTATATATACTTCATTCACAATCATGTTGCTCAACTTTGGTACAATTGGGACCAAATGAACAATAATATATAAACATGCCATAACGACATTTTATATTTTATGAACAATATTTTAAATGAAATACAATTATTTATAACCAAACTAACATTTTTTTCAAAGTCATTTATCTTTTATAACACCTCTATTGACTATTTAAAGATCTTTCCTTTCTTATAATTTTTAATTTGAGACCATAACTCGTATCATATGAAGGATTGTATATCAATAAATGCTCAATATTTGTAAATTGAAAAATTATTAAAGCTAAATCTATAAATATTACATATTAAGATTAAAACAGAAATATTTATAAGTATTTTTTTTATATTTTGATGTATTACCTTCAAGACATAAGCACATCCATACAAGAAGAATTATGATTTTGTATTACTCTGATGAAATGCATTTAACAATAGTTCTACTAAAAAAATGATGCACCAACAAACCCCATACATAGTTTGACTAATGTCTAAAATCATCTAAAAATCTAGTAAACTTACATTGCATCACATGGAATGGTGTAGAGAAAAAAATGTTACAAAAATATAGACTACAAACATAATAACAACTTCTTTAGGTATCTAGTGGAATTGAAAATTGAATGATGCTTCAATGATCCATTTTATGGTTTCAGAAGATATGAGTCTATTGTTCTACACCATTACATACAAATTCCAGAATTCACCAAGTTTGTAGTCACTGTCTAACTTTATTGTGATGCCATGTATTTTAAATCCTATAAGTAAATATATGTCCTTTATTTCAAAAAAGGTGCATTTATTTCCTATCTTGAGTCTTTTCTTTTCTTTTCTTTATCCTAAGTAGATGATAACTAACTCAATAAGTTGTCACTTATGTCCATATCGCGCATTTATGTTAATACAGTAAAATGAGTCATTGATAACATTGCATTTTGCTCATTTGATAGAAAACTATAAACACTATCTAATTCATTAATTTTGCACAAATATATAATTTGATTTTCCATCAATCTACGACAGTCAAATTTTACTATTAACTACAACAAATATACTAATCTCATGATAATATTTACCTTTATAATCTCATTAACACATTCATGGTAGCATTCAACATATGTTAATAACCTGCTCAAATCAACAAATACTTTTACATTAACTAAAATCTACATTTTAATTAAGAGTCTTCAAAAAACTATTCAAATCTACAAGCATAATAACAAATATATATAGAATGATAATTATATGAACTAAAAATATAATTCAACAAAATAAACATATAATTTAAACTATTCAAATCTACATCCATAATAACAAATATATATAGAATGATAATCATATGAACTAAAAATATAATTCAACAAAATAAACCTATAATTTATTTTAAATACACCAACTATAACAATATATTCATAAATTATAAAATTTTAGATAAACAAGTATAAAAATTTACAAAATGTTAGCTAAACAAAAAAAATAGACAAATGATTCTAAATTTTAAGGCATAATTGAAATTAGTGGATGATAATATGAGAGTGAAATGTACTGTGTACATCTAGTGAGACAAATAGTTGAAAATGTAGTTTGAGAAAAAGTTCAAGATGGAATTTGGTTCAAGTTTGGTAGGTAAAGAAAGAAAGAAAGAAGATGAAGTTGGATGTTAGCATGAAGGAATTTGACAAGTATTTAGAGCTTAAGAAACAAGTCTATCTATCAGGTGTGTATACATTGAACATTTCCAAAAAAAATTCCTTTAATAAAGAGGATTGGGTTGTTGTTTTTAATGAAACATGATTGCTCTTTAGTTGCATTAACTCTAGACACCAAAAAAATGTGGTGTTAGTTTGGGTTAATAGGGCTATTTTTGTTACTTTTAAATTGGGAGGGCTATTTGGTGCTTTATAAACTTAAAAATATATTTTTTTATTTGCTTTAATGAAACACGTATGATCTTTAGTCGCATTAACTCTAGACACCAAATAAAGTGTTGTTAGTTTGGGTTGATGAGGGTTATTTTTGTTACTTTTTAACTAGAAGAAATATTGTGGTGTTTTATGAACTTAAGAAGAGCATTTTGCAAATTGGTTAAATAAATAAAAACATAAATAAGACTCTAATCGTCAATACTCCACATGCCACATATCTCATTCACTTTGCCATTGCCTCTGCCTTTGCCACCTAATTGCAATTACTTTCATCCACATTTCTTATGCTACTCATGAAAAAAATCTAAAATCCAAAATATCAATTAAGTATTCAAAAATATGATATGATATTTGAAATATTCGATATAATATTAGTCAAAAGGATATCTAGTATTTAGGATATCTAATTTTTGATAGAATTATCTGATCCAAAAAAATATCAAATATTTTATTAATTATTTCAACAATACAACATAATATTATGTTTCTGTAATTTTAAATTTTTAAATTTTATTTATTTTTATAGTTCAAACTTTTATAATAAAATTTTAATACATTTTTAGATAATATAAGACATTTATATGAATATTATCTTATATACATGATCATTATTTTTAAGTATATTCTTACAAAAGTTATTAAAATTGATAAAATAATATTTTTATATAGATGTTAGATATATTTATTCCTTATATATTTATTTTGTATTTTTTGGATATTCGGTCTAAAAAATATATAACAAATATCAGGAAAAAAAATATCCAAACTGATACGAATATCTAATTTTACATTTCTTTAATTACCAATACCATCTAGAACTATAAAAGAGCTGAGTTCACTTGGTATTCGATTTGTTAAAAGCTTGAGTCGACTTATTCATTTAATTAAATGAATTGATCCTAAATATTATTTTTAGACTCATATAAAAATAAGTTTCAACTCACTCTATGACTTTATTTCATGAAATAAACTCGTTTATTTAGTTAAGGAATCAAACTTTATTTTAAACTCAAACTTGAACAAGTATTTAGTTGTGATTGGCATTTATAGTGCCATCCTTCTCATCACAACTGCTACCACCCCTATACTTTCATCAAACACCTCCGTATTCCCACACCGGCACCTTATAAAATTTGAAGTAAAATATCCAAAATTTACAAAATAGAATACGAAATCACTATTATCTGCGATAGCATATTTACATTAAATGAATTAACAAAATAAAATCATTAAAACTTTGATTCCTAACCTCATCCAATAAATTTAACTTGTCATTATCAGCATTTTAAGATGTTGGTGTCAAGTATAGCATGATTCAAGGCTATTGGATCCAATTGCGACATGATATAGCCTCGAAGGCTTTTGGTGAAGCAAAATCAATGGGAAAAAAATGAGCTGATGTCGAGAAATGGAAATCGAAAACGTAAAACGCATGGATGGCAGTTGATAGACGAGCCATGCTACTAAGGTTCTGTGCGGGGTGATTTGGATTGAACGATGAAGAGGACGCAACGATGCGAGGGAGTAGATGAGGAGAAGTAAGGATACAGAGCATAAGAGGAAAAAATGGAAGAATTGAAGAATATAGACTTTATAGAACACGAAAAGGATTGAATAAATATTGAATCCGATACGATTAGAGGATAATGCACAACCAAAATTAAAATTAAATCAATTGAGAAAGTATAAAGTAAATCAATGACATAAATATTTATATATTTTGGTTATATCAATATACGTCCATAGGCAAGGAGAGATAGATTATTATATTAATCAATCAGGTGTTATAAAATAAGAGATGCTTACAATGGATTTTTAATTTATGAATTAATCAAATCAAATGGATAATTGACGGTGTAAGTGGATATCCCAAAAACCTAAAACTTTTCTCTCAAACTCTTGAGTTAAGCATGAAGAAAACCAAAAACATAAATAAAGACACGAATAAACACGATTAAAAATAAGATTGTTGTCTTGTGGCACGATCATGCCAATTCTACACAGGTTGGTCGTGCAATTTTCCTTCTCTTGGCAAAAAAGGTGCACACTTGTGTGGATGTGCTGATGTCGTGCCAGTTTCTTCAACACATCTGTATGGTCGTACCAATGGTGCACTATCTAGTCATATCATTTTTGTGTATATTTTGCTTCCACACATCAAATATAACTCTTGCATAGTTATAGTAATAAAACATTATATTATACATTTATTTTATCTCCATATTAATACTTTCCTATTGAATATCAAAGTACACAATCCACAAAGAAAAATCCGATGATTTTAATCAAATTGATAATTTGAAAGACAAAGTGGGTGGCTTGATTCTTTTAGGCTCATACTTTCAATGCTAATGTTATGGATCATTGCAATGGATATTGGGTTTTCAAGCTCATGTTTCACTTGGTCGAACTGTTGAGAATCAAGAAGAAGAAAGATGCATAGGTTAGATCGCGTTTACTCAAATCCATTATGGTGATTGATGTTTCCCTTAGATTGTATGTTTTAATTGGCTAGTAGGTCACTATGTCGAGCATACCTATCCAATCCATCACAGCAACATAATTGACTTTATTCAATTTTGCTAGCTATTTCTTCTCTTCTCCTCGTATTTAGGGGATAAATTTTAAACTATAATAAAATATTATATAATAATATATCACTAAAATAGAAATGTGTTGGGTGAGAAGTTCAATTATTTACATGGTATTAGAGCACCATTCGATCTCTATCCACAACTTCCTCATGGATTCTTCCCCTTCTTTGTCTAACTCTACTGCAACTTCCAGCAACAACTCTACGTCTTCCCATCTTCAACCCATCCATATTCATCATCAAATCATTGTTAAACTTACATCATCTAATTATCTATTATGGCTTACTCAATTTAAAATTTTACTGAAAGGTTATGATCTTTAAGGCTTCATTGATGGTTCTCTTCCATGTACTCCACGAAAGCTTCTTCCCATAGATTTCGACATTAACCCTTCATATATTCAATGGCAGAAGTAAGATCAAATCTTACTCAGCCAGCTTCTCTCCTCTCTCGATGAGTTTGTTCTTGCTCAAGTTGTAGGCTTGGCCACTTCTCGTGATTTTTGGCTTGCCCTTGAGAATCATTATGCCTCTCAATTCAAAGCACACATTATGCAACTCCGCTGATCTCTTCAAACACTTCAAAAGGGAAACCGGCCTATGTCCCAGTATTTTCTTCAGCCAAGCAGCTTGCAGATAACCTTGGTGCGTCTGGAAACAAAATTGATCCCTCTAATTTGCAACAAATTATTTTGGTTGGACTAGTCTCTACATATGATCCAATTTTCACTTCTTTAACTTCTACCAATGTTCCTTGTAATATGGATGAGTTTTATTCTCATCTGCTTGCTTTCGACATGAGAATTAAGGCTTGGTAAGCTATAATTTAGCAACAGCCTATTGCCAATTATGAACATCGTTTTAGTTTCTTTAAATCATCAGCTCACAGAAGCATTGGACGTTCATCCTCACAATCGCGTCATAATCGTGGTCCTCTAAGGTCTATTCCTAGGCCTCTTCCTAATACCACTACTCAAAGACCCTATAACCTTTGTGGTTGTAAGAAGCATACTACATTAGATTACTGGTATTATTTTGATAAATCATTCCAAGCCCCTAAATCTTCCCCCACATGCTTACACTACTACTCAAAGCTCTATTCTTCAACATTAATTATTGTCTGATAGTGGGGCTACTCATCACATAACCCCCGATCTATGCAACCTCAATCTTCATCCATATATACTAGCTCTAATTAGATCAAAATTGGTAATGGTAAGACAATTCCTATTACTCATATTGGTGCCTCATCTTTCACCTATCTATCTCACACCATTTATCTTAATAATTTATACCATGTTCCTTCTATTTCTGCTAATCTTCTATCTATCTCTCAGTTTACCAAAGACAACAATTGTTATTTTGAATTCTATTTAACCTCTTTTGTTATGAAGGATCGTTGCATGAGAACACCTCTTCTGCATGACCCGAATAAGAATGGTCTCTGTCACTTTGCACATGATTGTTAGTTGTCTAGCAATGCTTCCCCATATGGTTATCATTCTCATTCTGTCTTTATTTGGCATTAATGACTTGTTCATCCCATGTCTTCTACTGTCAATACAGTTCTTAAGTCCAATCATATTTCTGTCTCCTGTAGTTTGAATTATTTTTGTCAATTATGTCATATTATCAAGAGTTGCAAATAATCTTTTTCATTAAGTAATACTACTTAATCTACACCATTACACGTAGTTATCTCTAATTTGTGGGTTTCTCCATGTTTATCTACCAAAGGCTTTTGTTACTACTTACTTATCACTAATGTATTTAGCCTTTTCACATGGCTCTTTCCCATTGTTCAAAAATTGAATGCCCTCTCCTACTTCAATTTGATCAAAACTATGATTGAAAACATGTTAGAACATAAGATAAAAAAAAGATTCAATAGGAAAATGGTGGTAAATTCAGGATATTCACAACTTACTTGGACCCTCATGGTATTTATCATCATTTCTCCTACCCCCATACATCCAAACAAAATAGCTTAATTGAACGTCACCATCGCCATGTTGTTATGATAGGTTTGGGCCTCTTATACACCTCCTCAATGCCCCTCTCTTATTGGGATTATGTTTTCACAAAAAATGCTATCTCATTAATTGCATGCCATCCAAAGTCACCAAATCCATCTCTCCACTTCATATTTTATATATTCAACATCCCAAATAAAACTCCTTAAGAGCATTTGGATGCCTATGTTTTACATATCTTCATCCATATAACTCACACAAACTGCAACCCCAATCTCTTCCATGTGTATTCTTAGGATACAATAACACTCATAAAGGTTATCTCTACATTCATGTACCCTATCAAAGGTTGTACATGTAACACCCCAAATATCACGGCTTGAAAATTTTGTTTAAATTTTGCTTTGCAGAAGCAAAAATTAAAGAACGGTGGGTGTTACTGCCACACTTGACATAAGTCTGGTCTCCTCACCATCCTTACGTCAAGTGCTAAGGCTTAAAACAAATCAACCCATCCAAAGATAAGAGAAGTATAATACGAAATCAAGAGTTTTACAAAAGACATATTATCCATGACAAATGATTGTTTAGGAAATTAAATAACTAACCATTTAGAAAATAACAACAGAGTACGCAAAAGTCATTAATGGTATGCCTTACGCTCTTACGGTCCAACAAATTACAAGGAAAAGGGGAAAAAGGGGCAGGGTCCACTCGCTCCCTAAATCTACCTATTCACCGGGGTGATGCTCCTCGTAGTCTTTTAGCCAACGCATGCCTTGGACGTACTCCTCTAAAAAGTGATAGCATCAGTACGACTTCCTCGTACTGAGTAAACCACAACGCCTTCGGAGAGGTAGCATACCCACGTAGCAAACATCATACAAGTACGGAATTCAAAGAGAACATATGCTCACATGCAAGGCCACGATTTTGAAACACACAACCACATCACATTTAACATTACGAGCTAGGTCAAAATCCCTATCAAAGGCATTTATGGCATGCTTATAATTTCATAATCAATTTAACTTACCAACGACCCTACATTATGGCCTAATAGGAAGAATTAGTGATATCCCAAGCAATCTCACCAAGGTCGGGTCATTCCTATTCCGATTATTACAGAAGTATTATGGTGGGTGTCTAATTCGGTTATAAAATTCATAGCAATTATCAATTGGAATACAATCCCATATCCATGACAAAAATCGTCAAGGAGGGTGGTACCAAAATAAATCACTCGATTTCAGGGCAAAGCTCGCCAAGGAAGCCACACGACATAACAGTCGCCCATACTAAACCTAAGAACTCAATACCTTAAGTACATGTACTCCCTATAGGGTGTATGGAATACCTATAGAGCAGAAGTGAGCCCCTTGACCTGCAGGCCCAAACTATGCACTCGGCGGCCAAGTCCGAGGCACGAGATTCCTTTACAACTTGAGTCTTTCTCTTTAAGTAATTATTGTCTTATGAAATTTTGAGTTATTCTTTCCTTCTAGAAAGTCGAGGATCACAAGGTTCAACTTAGTCAACCATCAACAAACAACATCACATCCAAAGACCACGAATTCAAAACCATTTCAAGCCAACACTGCCTAGGATTAGGCATTACGCCATAGCCCAAATAGTTATTCGATTCAATGTTCAAACCAATTATCCAGTTATTCCCAACATTTATTTTAAGGCCAACACTTAATTTAATTAATTTATTTATCACTTTGGAATACCTTTTTGCCTTAATGACCAAAATACCCCTCAACCTATAACTACCATATTTTCCTTCACTTTTATTACCGAGTTTACTTACATAAGCTATTTGTCATGAACGCTAGCATAAAATAATTAGTGATTACTTTACATCCGATAATTTCTTCACTACTACAAGGGACCATATTATCCCTAACCATTTATCATACATAGTACACGTAAACACTATTAGCATGCATTTTTAATATTTCATGGGTCTATACAATTTCCACAAACAAATCTCAACACAACCATAGTATATAAAATTACATTTAACTTAAACATACTCTTCTCCTCTTACTAGCATAATCCAAGTTCGTTACCGTTAACATACACTTCTTCGCATTTTAAGAGTATCACTTAGGCATATCAAAAGATTGCATGATAACACATATCAATTTACACGTCATTGTATTCATGTAGGAATGAACTAAAACATGCTCCCATATAAACTGCATTTTACCTTAGACATATTCATCTCATTTTACTAGCCTAATTCAGGTTCGTTACTTTTAACATACACTTAGTCAAATTTTAGAATATTACTTAGTCATATGAAAAGATTGCATGATAACACAAGTTAATTACACATCATGATATTTATGGAGAAAATAACTACAACATGCTTCCATTTCCCACAAACATATAATAATTTGATATCTTCATCCTATCATGATTTAATCTAGAAAACTAGCCAATCATTTTCACATAAAAATTCTATCATTTACGGATTAGTTGGATTTACCTTGAGTTAAGAAATATTAACATCACAAGATTCCTCCACAAATACTCTAAGTGAGGTCGAGGTTACCTAGAAGTGAATACACCATCCAAACTACAAGCATTAATATTTATGCAAAATAAAATGATCAAAATACAACCTACATAAGCTAATACTTGAAAACGATTAGGAAAATAAACGAGGCAGCCGGTGCATGAATTTAAGCACCGAACCCACCGAAGATAGAGTACTTACTTGGGGAATAAAAATGGCTGCTTGGGGGAGGTGGAACACAAGGCAAAAGCTGGAATATTTTTTAGACTAAATTCGGTGGAGGGGAGGGTAGTTTGGGGATGCACTTTCTTTTCTTTTGTTTCTGGAATTTAGGGAAGGGAAAGAGGGGTTGCAAGAGGAAAATTTAGAGGGCTAAAAGGGAGGGGGAAGGAGGTGTTTTCTGCAGGTTAGGACTTAATAAAGAGGAGGGGAAAGAAGGGGGAAAGGAGTTGTTGCGTGGGTTAGAGTTGAGGGGCTGCAGGTGGGTTGGTTTTGGGGGGAGAAGATGTCGACAGGTGTGCATGGGAAAGGAGGTCTACAAGGGCAGGTTGAGCCATAGGGAAGGGAAGAAAATAGAGGGTTAGATGGCTAGAAAGATGGGGTAGGTGTGCAGGTTGAGAGGAGGGAAAAATAGGGGCTGCAAGTTGAGGGAAGTTGGGGCTACGTGACTTGTTGCTGCAAGATGCTGGAAGATGTGATGGAGGATGGCTGGGGGTTAAGGGCTACGTTTTTGTAGGTGGAGAGGCATGGGAAAGGAGGGAAAACAGGTGGGTAAAAGATGAAAAGATAGAGTAGGGGTGTAGGTTGGGGAAAGGAGAGTTGAGGCGGCAAGTTGGGGGGAAATGGCTGGGTTTAAGTGGGGGAAATGTGGGGGTTTGATTAGGAAAAGATTAGCAAAAGCCTCCTAAAGTATTAAGCTAGCATGTAAGGTTATTAGGAAAAGAATTCCCACCAAACAAGGTTTAATTTCCTCCAAAAAGAAATCATGATACTATTATTATTATGATCAATATTATTATTATCATTATTTTATCACTTCCCTTATTTTATTTTATTTGCAATTGTTGCTAACATTATTATTATTCTTACAATCCCCTTCTATTTTAATTACTCTCTTCTTATTATCGGTATTATTAGTGACATCAATTTGTAACTTCCTCTACCCTTTCTTACATTTAATCCGGGTTATTTTTATAACTCAATATTTATGGACCTACTCGAGACAACAAGGCGCTCGCTAAAAATAATAATAAAATAAACAAAACAAAAAAAATAATCTTATGGATTACTTCGCCTATTAATCAAACTTTAATTATTACGTGTCAAATTTAAAGATTAATTAATACGGGGTATTACAGTACATGTCACAACATATGTATTTTGAGGAAACCATATTCCCATTTGCGGATAGCAGTAATTCTTCTTCTTCTTCAATTATTTCTCGTTTAGTTCCCATCACCACTTCTTCTCTCATCTCGACATCTTCTTCTCTACCTCTTTTACCTAATCCATCATCTAAAGTCTCTATTTTTTGGGTACCAACTCCTACCAGTACTCCATAGTTACCCTCTTCACCTCCTCAGCAATCTCTCTCTAACTCTCTCTTATCCCCTGCATCACCTACTATCTCTACTCCTTTCAACACATCTTCCTCACATCCATTACCTGTGACTCATCGACATCATATGGACACTCATGTTAAAGATGGCTTTCACAAACCAATTTAGAAACTCTATCTCATTGCCACTAAATATCCCCTTCAAGTTGAGGAACTTGTTGAGCCTAGTTGTTATAGTTAAGCATCTCTTGATCCTAAATGGTGATGTGATACAGATTATGCTTTTAATGCATTGATCCGTAATGGCACATGGACACTTGTACCTTCTAACCCTAACATGAATGTGGTTGGGTGCAAATGGGTTTTTTGAATTAAAAGAAATGTTGATGGTTCATTGGATCGCTACAAAGCTCGACTTGTAGATAAAGGTTATACTTAACAAGCTAGACTTGATTATGGAGAAACTTTTAGTCCTGTAGTAAATCCCTACACCATTCGCCTTGTGTTGTCTTATGCTCTCATGCACCACTGGCCTATTCGTCAACTGGATATCCAGAATGCATTTTTACACAGCTTTCTACATGAAGAGGTATTTATGAAACAAACACCGGGTTACATCAGCTCAAGCTTTCCCAATCATGTTTGCAGACTTCACAAATCCCTTTATGGACTCAAACAAGCTCCTCGTGCTTGGTTTGCTTGCCTCGGTTCTTGTCTCATCCGCCTTGGTTTCACTGGTTCTAAGGTCAACTCATCATTGTTTAATAGTCAGACTTCAAAATATATTATATATGTTCTCGTCTATGTGGATGATATCCTTGTTATAGGTTCTTCTATTCCTACTGTCCAGAATTTTATTTCTGGTTTACAATTAGAGTTTGCCATCAAGGATCTTGGCCCTCTTCATTATTTCCTAGGTATTGAAGCCACTGTATATCCTGATGGGTTGTTTCTTTCTCAATGAAAATATATCACATATCTTCTACATACGACAAAATTTGATGGTGTTAAACCTATCCTTACTCCTCTTGTCATTGACACTTGTTTATTAGTTAAAGGTGGTTCAAAACTTCAGGATGCCACTTCTTATTGTAATGTGGTTAGTGTTCTTCAATATCTTAGCTTCACACGTCCTAGCATTGCTATAGTTGTCCAAAAAGATCATTGGCTATTGTAAAATGAATCCTTTGTTACCTTAAACACACTGTCAATTATGGCATCTTACTACGTCGTTCTTCTACCTCTCAGTACATGCCTACTCTGATGTTGATTGGGCAGGCTGCATTGATAATCAATGATCTACAAGTGGTTATTGCATCTTCTTTGGCTCTAACTTAGTCTCATGGAGTGCTCACAAACAGAAAGGTTTCTTAGTCTAGTACAAAAGTGGAATACCGAGCTCTTGCTACTACCTCAGCTGAACTATTATGGATAAAATTTTTGTTTCATGAACTGGGAACTCTCGCCTCTTCTCCTACATTGTGGTGTGATAATCTAGGTGTGATAATATCTCACGGCAAATCCTATCTTCAATGCACGCACTAAACACATAGAAATAGAGTATCATTTTGTTCATGAACAAGTTAAGAATCTTGATGTTTGTTTTGTATCTACCAAGGATCAATTGGCTGATATTCTCACTAAGGGTCTCACCTCTCCAAGATTTCAGTTGTTACGTAACAAGATAACTGTATGTAATCCAACGCTTAGCTTGCAGGGGGTGTCAAGCATATCTATCCATCACAACAACATAATTGAGTTCATTCAATTCTATTAGATATTTTTTCTTTTCTCCTTGAATTTAGGGGTTACAATTTATACTATAATAAAATATTATATAATAAGATATCACTCAAACAGAAATGTGTTGGGTGAGCAATTCAATTATTTACACCCCGGATCATATTCCCATCTTGCTTTCCACGGGCAACACACTTGACCGTAGTCCCCAACCTAATTGATTGTTCCATCTTGAAGTTGCTTGCTAAGCCGCCCCACATTCAAACAATTCATAACTTGTACTTGGGACCCAAATGCCTCACTAATGCTAGATATTGAGTAGTTCAAGAAAGATGATCCTGTTTGGGCCAAAAGCATTTTTGGATGTGTTGAATTTAAGAAGACAAGTTTGAGAATAGGTTTCGAGGTATCCAAACTACTTTAGAGAGGGGTCCTAACGGTTATCTATGGAAACTTGAACGTTGACCGTGAGACGAGTACAATTTGATTCTCATGCTAGAATAACTTTATTGGAAGCAAAGATGTAAGAATCATTTCATAGTTGAGGGATAAGGGAAGACTCGTCTTTTCGACCTTTCTACCCTAGCAAGGAGAGGGTGCATGGGTCAAGCAAGCGGTTCTGTTGGATTCAAGGGGTAAGAGGATTGAAGATAGAAGAGCTTGTCTTGGTTTGATTATCAAGTATTATAGAGAATATTTATTCTCACATCCTAGGCATGTTAAACAAAAGAATTTTACCCTATCTAGGTTCTCGCCTTTGATTGATAAGGAAAGGGGAATCTTGTTGCAAGAGGTTGGAATGGAGGAGGTTCATACTACAAGGTTTCAGATGGATGTTTGTAAGGCGCCAGGAATTGATGGGCTCTCATCCAATTTCTTCCAGCAGAATTGGGATCGGGTTGGGCATCAGGTGTTTGATTGGGTTAGAGCGGTCTAGGGATCAGGATCAGGATCGGTTCCGAAAGAATGCAATGATACTATAATCAAATTGATTCCCAAATCACCTAATCTGGAGAAAGTTGTGGACTATAGGTCGATCAGTTTGATTAATGTGAGTTATTTCCAAAGTACCAGTGAATCCACTTCGACTAATATCCTCGGCGCAATCAAGCTTTTTACTAGGTAGGGGTACTACCGACAATATTCTTCTCATCCAGGAGCTCGTGCATTCCTTTAGTCATCAGAAGAAAAGGAAATGTGTTGATGGCTTTGAAGATCGACCTCTCTAAGGCCTATGATCGCCTCTACTAGCACTTTATTTGGGATATCCTCCACCAGCTAATGTTGCCACAAGTCCTGATTTCACTAATTATGCACATGATTGATCACCTCCGCTCGTCTATTTTTTTATTTATTTATTAGAATGGTACTTTATCTGAGCCAATCATACCTTCGCAAGGTATTCGGCAGCGCAACCCTCTTAGCCCGTTTATTTTTGTTGTGTTTTGAGCGGCTCTCACGGACCATTTTTGAAGCTATAAACACTGGCGTATGGAAACCAGTGGCAGCATGCCGCAATGAATCGTTTGTATCGCATGCTTTCTCCGTAGATGATCTCTTTTTCTCTGCAAAGGCCACAAAAGGCTAGTTAGAGATTGTTTCTTAAATATTGCAGTGTTTTGGGAGTGCGTCAGGTCAGCTAATTAACCAAGAAAAATCAGCAGCCTATTTTTCTCCTAATACAAATGAGGCCACCATAGACGCCCTTCATAGGCGAACTGGTATAACCCTAGTTTGCAAAGCTGAACGTTAGTTAGGAGCTAACATCATCCATGGTCGCATGGGTACTGCTAATTTTAGGCACCTTATTGATGAAGTCAGGTCTCGCTTGGAGGGTTGGAAGGACCAGAGCCTTTCATTTGCAGGAAGTGTTACACTAAGCTAAATCGATGCTTGCAACCATGCCCATTTACATCACTAAAGCATATAAGCTTCCGCAGGGTATCTGGGATGAAATTGATAAGATAATGCGTTCTTTCATTTTTTTTTTGGGAAGAGAGGGGGGGGGGGCCGGGGGGGAGTTCATCTTACCAAGAAGACTACTTGGGTTTCTTAGGAGCGCTTGTGCCTACCAAAAAAATTAGGAGGAATGGGTATTCGAAATATTAAACATGCTAATTATGCATTATTGGGTAAACTGGGTTGGAGTATTGTTAATGGCTCAGCAACCCTTTGGGGAAAGATTATTTAGGCAAAATACTTTGCCAAAGGTAAAACGTTAAATGATGAACCGAAATGACAGACATCTCATGTTTGCAACGTAGTCTATAACGGGATGGAAGTGATTAAAAGGGGGTTATCGACCTAATCATTACTAATGTGGCAGAGGATGAGAAAAACAAGCCAGTGGCAGAGTATGTTGATGACGCAGGGTGTTGGAGGTGGGATCTTTCTGTGCATATACTCCCTCGTTCGGTTGTTCTCTCCATTACTGGAGTTCGTTGTTTGCCCAATGGCTAGGAATCTGATGTGCTAATCTAGAAAGCAACTGTATGTGGATAATTTTCTGCTGCTTCAACTTACAAGACTCTTGACCGAATCTAACTCCTTGAGACTACCGAATTTTCTTGTTTTCAACTTAGTTGGGTGTTACTGATATAAGTATGATTTATTGTACCATTTTTACATCAAATACAAGGAAAATTATTTAAAACTTAAAATAAGATAAGTAAAGAAAGAGACAAACATTTTATAAACTTTTAGATAAAAGTTTAGACTTTACGGATTGAACTTTTAATACATACTAACAAAATACAATAAATAAATAAGATCCAATAGAACTAAAAGTTCAAAAGATATCCAGATCAAAACTAATTATAATATAATATTAATTGTACGTTCAAACCCTAATAAACATAAATCACTCCTCCAATGACAGTGAAATCAAGACAAACCTCTATGACTTGTACAATAAGATCTTGGTCATCTTTGTGGAAATGAACAATGCCCCATAAAAAAGAAGATAAGTATACTACATACGTACCGAGTAAAATAATAATATAATTAAAGTAAAGGTGGAAATGACACACAAAAGATCACATGGATATATTAATTATATCATGAGATAACTCAAGAGAAGAACCGAAATAAAGTTTCATATTAGCTAAATTTATAATTCATTTACTTTATTACGTTGAGTTCAGAGACTCTATTATTCTCATTTGGTGAAATCGATACAAATCCTAGGACAAAATGAACTTAGCCACTATTCTCATCCGGTGGAGTGAATAGATACAACTCTTAAGGCATACCACTCCTGGTCACCATTCTCATTTGATGGAATGTACTAATACAATTCTCTTAGAATAATACTTATGGTCACTATTCTCATCTAGTGAAATGGATAGATATAACTCTCAGTTCATAACACTCGTGACCACTATTTTTATCCAATGGAACGGATAGGTAAAACTTAGTTCTAACTCATGTAATCTTTCACTTTAGATATTAATGTCATATTGGACAATTAGTTAACTTGATATTCTTATGCAAGCCTAACATAATATGCAAATCACATGCAACGCAACCATAATGGTTTGGGTCATTTCTTAGGGAAATGGCCGTAATGCCCCCCGAAACCCTAATTTTGTAATTTAAGTATAACTTATTCTATAAGACTCATATAACCATAAAATTCAGTACACATTCCTAATATATCATTATTGACAAAATATCAAAAAATCAAAGTCTAAATCCAACATTTTACATATATGATAATGAGCCTACCTCTAGAGTGATTATTTCCAATTTAAATACTTCTCTCATTTTATTAGGATTATGTTGCTCATAATTAACAAAATTAGTTCACGTAACATAATTATAATATTTTATATCTATTATCACTTTATAAATATATAAATTCAATATTTGACCCATATTAACCATAATATCCTAATATTACTTAAATACCTCAAAGTCCCTTTTTAGATAGTTCATGCCTTACTCAACCTACACGTAATCATATTACACATAAAATTAATTACAAAATCCTCAAAATTTACCACGCCATATTTATTTTCGATAAAACCTTAAAATATCCCAAATACCCTTAAGATAGACAAAACATCCAAATTTCACAAAAACCTTATGCGTCCCAACTTTATTGATTTTTTACCTTATATCATAATTATAAGACTTATCGATATTTAAAAAACCATTCTTGTAACACAATTAAGACAATGGATCATGCCAACATACTAGCGTTTCAAGGCAAAGCTTATAAGAACAAATATTACATAAGTTCATGCTTTGACATGGCACTCACTTTTCCATAATAAAAAATAACAATACAATAAAATGACATCCAAAACATAAGCAATGAAATATAACAACACTAGAATTAAATTTTATATAATTTATACATATCAACAAACCCCTATACTAAGACATGTATCCTTACTCTATTACCGTTGGTCTCTACACAAGAGAAAAAACTCTAAGCCTCTTTCTCCAAGGCTGCCAAAGAAACACCTAAAAACCAAGAAGAACCCATGGTTAGAATGTAGGAAAAAAAAAGGTTAGCAAGGTAAGAGGAGAAAAAGACATAGGAGAGAGACCGAGAGTATTGATCGAGAATAATGAAAAAGTATCTGGCTCACTTGGAAAGGGCAATAACTGACCAATATTGAGGGGAAGGAAATTAGTTTGGTTGAGAACAAGGGGAAGGAAATTATGAAAACTCGCTCTACAAGGCAATCAAGGTCGGAGAAGATATTCCACCTACTTAGTGAGTTAACTAAGTCAGCAAGTTGAATCTCTTTGAGAGTTGAAATGTTCGGGAATACTAGTGAATAATGAAGGGAGCAACACAATTTAGCCAAGAGGGAGAAAAAACACAATGGATAAGGTGATTGAGTCAAGGTTGGTGGTAGTGCTTGAGATGGTTGAACAATGAACAATAAAGTAGAGATGGCAGAGTTTGGGTGGTGCTTGGCTATGTGAGCTATAGAGGCTCTTTGTGCTACCAAAGAGAAGCAATGTGAGATGTTTGAGCCAAAGAGGGTTGTGTAGTGGGAGGAGCATGTAGTTAGGTGAAGCTTGCTCTATGAAAATGATAGAACATTAGTGGGTATAATGCAAAATAAGGTTGAGGAAAAGAGAGAAAGAGTCAGGGTTGAGTTTGGTGGAGCACTAAATGAAGAAATGAGAGAGGGACATGAGGTATTTATGGTAGGATAAGGAGTGCAAATAAATGAGGAACAAATCGAGCCTGGATAAGATATAGAGAATGAGGTATTTTGGGGAAGCTTTTGTGTGACATATACCTAGAATGGAGAGATGTTATGGAGGTGATGATGAAGAAATTAACTTATTTATCTTTGTTTGGTTGGGTTATCAAAACCAATACAACTATTTAGAAAAATATTAAGCGAGGAAGGACAAGAGAAAGAGAGTATAAACGAGGGAAAAAGAAAATGGTGCCAAGGTTTAGAGGTAGGATTTATGTTAGAACCAAATGATTAAGAATAAGGTTAGGATATTAATCAGATAAAATTAAAGTAGATTAAAATTAGTGGTATTACAGTACCTCCTTTGCTTGGAGGTTTCTTATGGTAAATAGTTTAGGATTGTTTGTTGACAAACGTACAGTGAGTGAAGCAATATTTTATGTCAAATCCCCTATGCCCTCTCTACCATTATAGTGTAGAGGATTATGATCATCTATGGGGGAGATTGTTACTCAAAGGCAGTTTGGGATACTATAGTGCCAACCCAATTGCATGCTAATTTCTGTGTGGGCGACTTTCTTGGCTAGCTAGAACATAATATGAGAGAGAATTTGTAGTTATTTGTAGTTAGGCTAGGTACCTCATTTTCACTATATCTTGCTAATGGATTTAAAAATGGAGGTGTACTAAGGTGTTCGCACTACAAGAAAATGGATATTTAACTAATTTTGTACTAAAATTTTTTTTGGGCAACAACTGCTAGCAATTGTGGTAAAAAGTTAGTGCCATAACTGTTGCTTTATTTTACAACAATAATATGACATTTTTAAATAATAAATTATTTTCGCCATAATAAATTATAGTTGCTAAAAAGTAAATATTTTATGCAACAAAGATATTATTGTGAAAATTATTATTTTACAATAATTTATTTACTAGTGGCTACAAATTTTACAAGACCAAAGGAAGTAAAATATGGCAGCAATCAATTTTACATATTATATCTGTAGGCACGATAGATTGTTGTTGCTGAAAAAATGATTATCTTTTGCTATGATAATTTTGTTACGGAAATCTTCTTTAATGCAATAGTTATTAACTATAACCTAAATAATTTGTATTTAAAAGTTTTATTCTATTTTCCTCAACTTAAAATTAATATTTTATTAAAAAGAACTTTAAAAAATATATTACATTATTTTTTATTTCATGAAAATTAATAATAAAAATAAATTAAAAATCCATCAAAAAAATATTTTGCAATGAATTATAGTTGTGGCGGAAAATAGTTCTATAAATTTATACCTAACTTTGGCATTGACAGTTATCATAGCCAAAAAACCATATTTCCCCAAAAGTTTTAACACGGTTCCCTTCCACGCTATGATACACGACTAATGAAAACAATTTAAATAAAACCTAACAATTTATCCCATTCCCTTTCACCTTGCTCCACTCCTTACATGTTATTATCCTTCTTCATCTAATCCTCCTCAGTAATCCTCAATCATCTTCACAATCTTCTACTCAATTGTCTTCCTCTCTTAAATTTTGACCGAAACTCCTCCATCTTTGATTCCTCAACCTCCGTGTAGTGACTCCCAGTTGCACAAGTTAACAATACAATTTTTTAGGTCTCATACTTTTTCTTGAGGTAATTTCTCTAAAAATTATTTTATTTCTCTCTACAACACCTTCTTTTTTGTTGATTATGTTAGATTTCATTTTATTCTAATTTTTTTGTTTTGATTCTATCCAATTTTTTTATTCCATTCAATTTTTTTATTTTTTATTTTTTTTATCCATACTATACTAAGGTGTTTTATAACTTAGAGGCTTTTTGTGATGCTTGTATTTTTCTCTCTATCTCTCTAAACATTGCTGGTTTTCCTAAACTTCTTAGAGAATTGTTATTGATAGTGTATATGCTAGTTTGCTTTGTGGTTTTTGTAACACCCCCAAATTTCACTCCTGAAAAAAAAATTTTGAAAGAATAAAGCGGAAGCTAGGAGCAAATTTGGGAAATGTTACCGCCACATCTAAGACAAGATAAATGTCAACCATCTATCTCATGTTAGATGCAAGGCTAAAACCTGTCAAACAATTAAATCTGAATTTTAAAGCATAACAGCGTTACGAGAAATTAAAAGTCAATTACAAAATCCTTAAAAACTTAAATACAATGCTTGCAACTTCCAAAGGAGAATACAATTAAACAAACAAATCCCGAAGGATAATTATCCGGATCGCCTACTCACTCGAGTCAAACCTTCCACCCCAAACAGTATCCGATCTTAAACCTGCACAAGAGGTCTCCTCCCCACCATCAGTGGATCATCACAGGACCCATTCAACCAAGGTAGTATCAGTACGGGTCCAATACTGAGTAAATTCCACTACCCTATTTTATGGGAGAGACGTAACTATACATCAAGTGCATATTAAATCATAATGCATTATGTTGATACAATATTGTGCATACTCAAAACCCACATCATAAGTCCTACCATACACATATAATAACATGCGAAACATATGTAACATCTTAAATCGACAAGGGATTCAGATAAACCAACCAGACATTTATGGATAATGTTAAACCAACCAACCAGACATTTTTGGACAACGCCAAACCAAACCAAGCCGAATCGGGCATTTATGGGCAATGCCAAACCAAACCAATTGGGCATTTAGCCTCGCGGACATTATTTAGGGACATGTCCAGTCCCGAGCATTACTTAGGGACATGCTCAGCCCCGATCGAGTAGACTCATTCTTTAGATCTCTGGTAAATATAGTCAATTCACATCATAGTCTTTATCAATTCATGTGAGTGCGGGAACCCCACTATTATAGCCGGTGGATCGGTCATGAGGGTCATGCCCTGCCACTATTTTAGCCGGTGGACCGGTCATGAGGGTAACATACCCTGCCACTATTATTCGCCGGTGGACCGGTCTGGCCCCGACTCACATGATGTTTCACTGTAATTACTTCGTATCTTTCCAATATCTTATCGTTATTACGTTCGGTTTGTTGAGCACGGAATCCCCCACTATTATAGCCGGTGGACCGGTCATGAGGGTAACATACCCTGCCACTATTATTGTCGGTGGACCGGTCATGTAGGGCACCCCGGCCCTAGCCACTATTATTCGCCGGTGGACCGGTCTGGGTCCGGCTCAACATCTTTCTCTTTAAGTGATTAGTGTCTTAACATATCTTATTTGAAGGAATTTTTACCCTTGACATGCATGGCTAACTATATCCACATCCTCCCAGGAGGGCCCGTCCCATATCTTGGGACTCTTGCGCCCCTTATCACACCTCGATATCCATTTCCCTTTACACTTACACATAATGAAAGCCAACTCTTAAGGGTGTGGGTTGAAGCCCAACACCTTGTGACACCACACTCCACCCACTATCACTCTCTAGGGTTTCCCTTGAAACCCTAATTGGACCTATGTGGCCCAATTTCCTCTTGCCTTACTACCATTAATTCATTTATCGTCAAACACCTCATCTCTTTTAAGTTCAATCCCAAATCAATCACTACTTTCTCCCAAAACCCTAATCGGGTCCCTTATACCCCTCACACCAACCTACGTATTATTTTTCATCCCAAGTCTCCAAACACTCCACAACTCTCCCCTTAGCTTATTTACACTTTAATACAACTTTTCTCACGTAACGATCATCCTCATGCAAGTTTTATCCAACCCATGCAAACTCTCGAAGTTCCCATGCAAACCCTAGAATTTTCCATGCATAGCTCTCATCCCTTATTCAATTTGGTCAACCTCATACCCCTCTTTAGCAACTCACTTCCCATTTATTTCTTTTTATCCTTTCATATCCATGTCATAATAATAATCACCCTAGCATGCATGTCCTAGAGGGTTGCATCATGCCACAACACACCATAATCACCACATATGGATATCACATTCATATAATAAGAAAAACACATACCACACACCTTAACTCCAAGCTGCGCTACGCATAAAACACGTTAAGGACAATCAGGTGATACACAACAGGACATGATATATATGTACGAAGCATCCAAGGCATACAAGTCACATAACACGTAGGGACATTAGCCACATCCTTACGAAACACCCATAAGTGGAGGTAAGTAGAAACTTACCTGGATCCGAAGCTAGCTAAGCGAGATAAGAGGGAGAGAGAGATCACTAGCTCGAGGATCCACAATAAAGCTTTCCTAGATCGCCGATAGAAATCGGAACTAGGTTAGAAACTATCTTATCCATAAACAATTCACATATTATAATTAAATAAACACGAATGATCTTTCTTGGAAAACGTGTACCAAAATTTAGGACTCAAGAGCATAACTCTATTAAGATTAAGATTAAAATATAAATCAAATGATTTAAAATCGAAGGACAGAAATCGATTTCATAAAAGACACACAGCACAATCAATTTTATAAAACCATCCCCGAAGATTAGGGTTTTAAATGCCTAAACTACAAATCGACCAAATCACTTCCATTACCTCAAATTGATAGTTTTAAAACACAATTACACTAATTTTAGATAAATCTAAATAATCAATTTCAACAAAACAATATTCCGATTAACTAATTCAAGACGATCCGTTTTCAAAATTAGGGTTTTAAAGCCTACGACACAACTTGGGTAATTCGAATCAATTAATTCCAATTAAAGGCATTAGAATACAATTAGGATCATTCCAACTATTTCTATAAATTTAATTTTAGAAAAACAAATATATAAATGATCAATTTCATGAGTTCACTTGAAATCTAGGGTTTTAGGCCCGAAAATGCAATTCGGTTGAATTCTATTAATTTAATCAAATTGAATGTTTAAAAATGCAATTAGACATATTTTATAACATATCATATAATCAATTGCTCAAAACCAATAAAAGAAATACCCAATTCAGTACAATTAGGGTTTTTGAACCCGGAACGCAAATCCGATCAATTCTTGCAAAAATATATAAATTGACGGTTCGAAAATGTAATTAAATATATCCTAATATAAATTGTATATTCAATTGAATAAAACGACCCGGTTACATAATCCAATTTAGACCCGCAAGAGTTTTGACCTAAAAATCCAATTCTGATTAATTACGCACAATTTTCCCAAATCAACACTTCCGATATGAAATTAAATACATTTCAAATGGTATTGTAAAATCAATTGAGCGAAACGACTCAATTACGCAACCCAATTTCATTACACAAGAATTTTGACCTAGAAATCAAATTCCGATTGATTCCGCATAAATTTCTCAAATTGAAGGTTCCGACATGAAATTAAACACATTTAAAAACATATTGTATAATCAATTTATCCAAAATCGCCAAATTGGACGGATCCGAAAAATTTGGGCATAACCCGGCCTAAAATTCAATTTCCCAAATTTTCAACACAAACCAGACAATTAATATATCCAAATAAATCTTACAGCACATATATACATAATACAACAATCAATTTAGCTTTTCATAAGCTAAATCACATTCAATTAATCAAATCCGTATTAGGGTTTTTCAGAAAATTATACCAAACGAAAATCAACGAATCGGGACAAGGAAAGGCCGGAGGAGCTTCGTCGGAGGCCGAGGGTTGCTCGCCGGTGGTCAGCGAGGCTCGCCGGTGACCGGGCGGTGGTGCGAGTTGTGTGGCTCGTCGCTGCTGCCGCTGCTGCTCCTGCGCGCTTCGGTGGGCTGCTGCGCTGCTTCGCCGGTGGCAGTCGCTCGTGGTGGTGTGTGGCAGCAGGTTGGAGGCCAGGGGTCGACGAAGGAGGAGCAGGGAGGAGGAGCTGGGGAGAGGTGGCGGCTGGCTAGGGTTTGGGAGTAGAGGGCTGCGAACAGGAAGTCGGGGCAGCAGAGGGAAGAGAAGAGAAGAGAAGAGAAAGAAGAGAAGAGAAGAGAAAAAGGAAAAGGGAGAGGGGGGTCGGCCGGGGCGCGGGCTTCCCTTTTTTTTTTTAAATACACATAAAATACAATACTAAAAATATCAAAATATTATTGAAAGATTTTATCTAAAATTTATTTAACGAACATTTATTTCGAACGGATCCGAAAGCTTAAAATTAATAAAAAAACTATATAAAGAATTTCGGAACATCTTCGGACGAATTTACCAACGAACATAAAAATTTATATTATTTATGGAAATATATTATAAGACCTGGAAAAATTATTTAAAAACATATAATAAAATATTTAAGTTAAATTTGAATAAACCGAGACAAATTTAGATAATTTCCAAAATCGGTTTTCCGCAACCCAAAAATCGTAAAACGGGAGAAAATTGATTTCGGAAAGAAATTCATAAATAATTTCCGAAAAACCTTTTTAATTTAAAACTTTCCGAAAATATTAAAGATTACTGAAACGAATAAATTTAAAGTCGGAAATATTTTCCTACGGATAAAATTATTAAAATAAATTTAACTATTTAAACAGAAATTCCATAATTTAAATGATACATTTCGTCAACAAAATATAACTTCAAAATAACGTCATAATCATATGACAAAGTTATAATCAAAAATAAATCTAAAATATTAAAAATAAAATACGAGAAAGAACTGGAATATATATTTTTAACCGAAGATCGAAATCATAAGAATATAATAAAATCATTGTCGTGAACGAATTTATCTAGAATGGTTCGCAACGACAATGATTAATTACATTCAATTATGAATTCCAAATCATCGATAAATCCGTAAAACGATTCGAAATTAAAATAATTAATTGTTTACATCAAATTACGCTAATAAAATCATTAAACTTAATAAATCTGGATTTTAAAAATACAGGGTATTACAGTTTTGGTCTTATGTTTTGTTCTGTAGGAAATTATTTTTGGATATATTATCCATTCTTTAAGGAGGTATTTCAGTGTGTGCTTTGATTTTCTTTTGGGACATTTGGGGCAATAACTAAAATTCATAGAAGTTTTTTTAAAGGAAATGCTAAAGGATAATTTGATAGTATTTAAAGGAGTGGATGTGTGTCTATGGTATGTTGGTTGAAATTTTGTGTTATTTCCTTCACATAATTTATCTGTTGTGTTTCTTGTTAATATTATCAACAATTACAAAACACATGTATAACAATATTGATGGAGGGACGAAGATGCTACCACCGAGTGATTATTGCTATATTGCATGATAAAACCATTACCACTACCCTCTCACGTCGTGACCTTGTGAGATATAATAAGTAAGCGCAATTAGCCCTTATCCTTCAAAATGGGCCCTAACTGATATTATCTTCACAATTACGCAAAGGGTTTCGTATGCAATATTACGGGATAATAAGAATTTTCAATTGGTCCCGGTCCTCTACAATGGGTCAAAAGTGGTATTTTCCTCCCAATTAGGCAAAGGTTCCTCATGTCTTATTGTAGGATAAAAATTACTTGATGACATATATTGATATGACATTAGAGTTCTATAGTAATGAGTTTCATTAAAAATGTCAAATTATTTGAGAACCGATTGGTTAAATTTCTCTCCCATAGGTGTGGATTGGCATCTAGAATCTGTTTTCATTAGTGAAAAAAAAACTATTAAAGTTTTGATTAGTAGCATTAAGAAGCATCTAATTTTCATATTGTTATCTATATTATGTTGCTTTACTATTTTCTCTATAGGGTTGGCCTTTCAAATAAATTTAATTCTAAAAATCTAATTATAATTACTATTACTTTTGGAGGCATGTAAAGTAATTTTACATTGTTGTCTCTCATAGTAGGTCTCCAGGTATATTTCTTGCTTACTTTGTTTGAACGTTTAGATTTGATTTTATGGTGATTTTACACTTTAGTTTCATTTGATTTAAAATTGTTGGTTAAACCCAACTAATATGAATATTTATTAATACATTGTTATATTGTACCTTTCTTAACTTTGTATAGTGCAAATATTTGCTAGTTCATTCATGGAATTAAGCTCTCTGGTCTAGCAAGTAATTTTTTTAATTAGATATTTCAACATTACAATATATCAAACAATTAAATTCTTGTTTTAAGATAATGTCAAACTTATAGTGCTATGAAAACTTATTAAATATGGTAGTCAATTGTTACTATGATGTGGCTTCTTATTATGGAATTTCCTACACAAAATGTATAATTTCTACCGTATCTTATTTTGACTTGATATCACTTGTAGTGGTAGTTTTTGGTAAGTAGAATGATGTTAGAACTACAATTCTAGCAACTCCTACAAACTCCAACAATTCATCCTTTATTTTATACTATAATTTTTTTATAGGGAACATCAAGGGTTCTTAGTGCTCTATGTGACTCATATTTGAATCAATCACTTTTAGAAAATTGATCCTATGTTCTTGATATGTTGGTTCATTTCTTTTTTTTGTGATAATTTCTTCCTTCTCATTATTGGAATTATTGAGCTTTATTCATGCAAGCCACATATATAGTGTTTCCTCATAGATTTTTGCCCCTTTGTTTTGGATTTTTTGAGCATTATCTTGCAATAGCAAGTGCTTTCTAAAAAACTTGCATATGAGTACATCAAGCATTCTATTTTTGATGAAACAAATGGCAGGCACAATGATTTTTTTTGTATGTGTGTGATATCTTAATAAGAAATTGTTAGCAGTAAAAGCCTCAAGTTTTGGTTTGAGTTAGTTGCTAAAATTATGTTGCACTTAGCTTTCATATAGACCTCAATGCACATTACTAGTTTTTTCCTCTTATGGGCATACTTGAGGTATGAAATGTTAACACATGTTGTTCTCTTGTGGAGTACCTCAAGTGAATGACATTATGAGAAAGTTTTTATATGGTTTATATGACTATATTTTTTTATTATATTACCTCATAGTTGATTTTATGGTTTCTTTAACTTTATATAATAGCTAATAAATCTATCTTGGTTAATTTATGTTGTTGTATATTTATTGGATTTTTTTATCCTCCTTAACTTGTACAACCAATCTTTTTATATAGAAGGTTTATGTATACTTCTTTATTTTATCATGACTATAATTCCTTATCATGGTTTTATAGTATCAAGTAGAAACACTCACAAATAATCTTGAAATATAATGGTTGGTAGCCATGTTATGTCATATCAGTTAGTGTGGATATTATTTTCTCTTATTATTGTCTAATATAACGTAGGAAGAAATATAGGGCATTATGTTTGATTAATATATACATCTCGGTACTTTGAGTTATATATATATATATATATATATATATGAAAGGATTGAGAAAGAAATGGTTTATGAGATATAATATTGCATGGCCCAATATTTTACGCATGGTGGTTGGGGAGTGCCAAAATATATAGATTCTTCATAGGAAATAAACTAAAGTAGTGTGATGATCTTTTCTAGTTTAAGAAGCTAGAACTTTTGTTGTCCTTCATCTATTTTATCTTTTTTAGGTTGACATTCTTTGTTATGTTGAGGCTAAAGCCTAGACATTAATGCATTTTATCTCAATACAATTATGCTAGAATCCAATGTAATGTTCGCTTCTTAACACTATATAACATATTAGATCAATTGAGCTAGCTTCTTTCTTCTGGTTCTCGGTACTTTTTCCTATCTTGACTTTATTTTATTTGTCAGTGGAATTTTTAAAAATTATATATAGACATTAGCTAAGGATAATGTTGGCCAACATATATTGCTATAACTGTAAGACATTCATCTTTCATTCCCATTCTAAACAATAGACACAAAAAGAAGATTTGTTTACTTTAGAGTGCAGTAGATGGATACATTCAATTATAAATATCAAGGTTTGACATTAGAAATTTGAATTCATGACTAATGCAGGGTTGTGAGGTTGATATACTATATATATTAACCAACTTTTTCATGTGCTTGGTTCAACTCAAGTTGTTTTGGTGTCGGGTTAGTTTCTTGTCAGCATCTAAGCCTTTTTTTGCTTAAAGTTAATTTTATTTCTACTTAATTTTTATTGCACCAAAAAATTATTTACCAACACTTTCCTTTACATATGGTGATGTGAGCTTATGAGTAGAGTTCAAGTGGAATGCTAAAAGGCATTTATTGTTCAGTTTGAGGTTTTTTGGCATAAGCTTAGTATGAGGTCATCATGAAGTTATTTTATGCCATGTAGCCCAAAGATGAATATTGTTTCAAGCTAGATGTAAATATTCTCTCAATATATATGAATGCCTATAATTATTTGTATTTATTTAGGTCTAAAATGATACTTACATATAATGGAGATTATTTTTTTATGTTGATGACAATGATGAGTATTGATTTTTCTGTGAACATATATTATTGTAAATAATTGATGTTTTGGCATGAACATACTATTTTGGGATATTATGATTATTACTTTATTTTTGATGATTTGTAATGGACAAACAATTGTGTAATTGATGAATTATTTATTTATTTTTCATTCAATATAAATTTAAATTTGATATTTATGTTTGAATTTAATTGATATATGTATGTGACGAACATATCCAAGACATATTAAAATATAATAGGTAATGTTATAGTTGAGTTACTATCGTTGTGGAAAATAAAATTGTTGTTGCAATAAATTAATTAAAAAAATGCATCAATAGTAGCAATCATAGTGTTTGTGAATGATATCATTGGCAGTAAAATAGTCATTGCATAAGATAGTACACCATTAGTAACAAAAACAACCATTGAAAATAATAATAATACATCATTAATAACAAAATAGTTGGTGTGAAAAATGGTACATCATTAGCAACAAATTGGTGTGGCGAAACATGGGATATTATTAGCAATAAAACTGTTATTGTGAAAAAAATAAATGCTTTTAAATTCATGATACAATTTCTATAGTCACATATTTATTGTTGCAAAAAATAAACATTTTCATTAATGACAAAAAGATAATTGTGAAAAACTTTAGCTACATCCTCATATATGATGAGGGTTTGTCATTGCCAAAAATACAATTTAGTTGCCACTTTTTTGGGCAATGACATTATTTATTACTAAAACCCCATTTTATTCTAGTGTCAATAATAAACCTAGATTAAATGACATGGCTTATTTTATTGAGGATAGAATGGAGGACATAGCTGCAACATAGAGGAACTTTGGGGCGGCAAGAGAAAGAAGTGTAGGATATATTGTGCATGTCACCCGAGTACCACAGCTTGGTGATGCCTTCGAGCTCAATGCGGATGCTAGTTCCGCTAGGAATTCAAGTCAACCAAGGGTTGGAGATGTGCTACATAATTAGCAAGCCCAATGGATTTATGATTTTGTTGTGAATTTAGGGATAGCATCACACTTACGCCAGAGTTTTGGACCATATGTGAAGGTCTCAAACTAGCACGAGAGATGGGACTCATCAAGGTTATGATTTAATCAGATTATCTACTTGCAGTGGAGATGGTGATAGGGAAATGTGATGTTCTGGCAACTCATGCTAATATAGTTCATGATTGCAAGGCTACTATAGAGTGGAACCTAGGTTATGAAGTGTGGCATGCCTTCTGTGAGGCCAATATATATGTTGATAAGCTAGCAAATATGGCTCGGAGTCTACCTCTAGAATTCTATAGTTTTAATTCACTTCTTCATCAATTAAATCATTTATCATGTATGGACGCTCTGGACACCAATTTACCACATTACGTAATAATATATCCACGCAATCTATCCCCCTTTTCACCAAAAAAAACAGTACACAATCCAATTAATTTGTACCCCATCAAGTTTATCAGGCTTAATTTTTTTATTATTCTTTTATGTTAATAATAATACTAAAATTTTAAATTATTTTAATTAAAAAACTAATATATATAAGTTTGGAAAGTAATAATATTATTATTGTTGATTTTGAAAATGTTTTATAAATATTAATTAAAATAATTAAAATTATTATTATTATTATTATTATTATTTAAAAAAAATTAAAAATATATTTAATATTATAGCTATGAGAATATTTTTTTTATTTAAGGATTGATTATATCTCTTGAACATATCTAAAACTCTGGTTAAGTTTCGATAACGGTTTATTTCTTTATTCGTATCTTTGTTCACAATTTTATTCTATATAATCTTATGAGTTGTTTTTGGTCTTCTAAATTCTTTTAGATCATTCTAATTTATTCATATTTGAGTTCCTTGGATTTTTTGAGTCTCCTAATAATTTTTAAAATGGTACACATAAGTTTTGATGAAAAACACCTTTACCATTTTATTCAACTTTTTTCTCACTTTACAACCCAAAATGAAATTTTTAATTATTTAAAATTTGCAAAAATTTACATATCACTATATTTTGATGTTCTTGAGTTAAAAATGAATTAAAATTATTTTATGTTTATTTTTATTATGTTCGGATTAATTCACCATTTTTGGCATAATTAGCTATAGAAACCTAGCGTTTTGTACTTTAATTGTATCTAACCTTTTGAGGTTATATCTCAATCATCCAAATCTTGATAATAAGTGATCCTAAACCTCAAAATGTAGGCTAAATATGGTTCCACCTCCATCCTTCACACTTGTTTCACATTACATGTGCAAGTAATGATGATATTCCCTAATCATCATATTCCATTAATGCCTACGCATGGTATGCCTCTCCTAATCTCTACTTCATTTCTTGAGTGTATTACCTCCTCATCCATTCCCCATGTACACCAATTTTATTCATGCATTCCCCCTTATTTGGGAAGACAATCATTTGGAATAAAAAATTCCACTTCCTTAATTATTTATCATCATTTCATGCCATCTCACTATGTTAAATGCAATTCACTTCATTATTTGCTTCATTATCCTCACCATGTATTCTAACTCATTTTTCCTCCACACACACTCAAGAAATTAGTCATTTATGTTATGATTCCTTGTGTCATGCCAAATCCATTTATGCCCATCCTTGAATCTTTCAAATTCATCCAACTTTAAACCTTTAACTGGTTCTACTTCCCTTCACTGGTACATGAATTGGAATACACACCAACCAATATAAGGCATTTTATAATTGATCCGTCATATATTCCCTTGCCCGGTAATAAAGAACACTAGGGGATAATTTTCTTTTTTTTCATTTTAAGCGAGAAGTATAGATGATGATGATTTTAGCATATAACTACATTGTATATAATTATCAAGAATAATACTTTTTATATAAGGGTATACACGACTATACTAAAACCATTATCTATATGAGATTTTCCCCTTTCTTTAATATGAAAAAAATAGAATACACAACAGTTATATTTAACAACCACCATCAATACCATTTACCTTTTTTTTTACTTACTCTCACTTTAACTTAGAATAACCTACTAAAATTTTCAATTTACCTACCTTTATAGTTAAAAACCAGAGAGTAGACGTTCGAAGTGAAGAACCCATGTCACTGTCATTGTCGTTCTTTCTTCTCTTCAACAGTATTCGTGCTAATTTATAGTCTTCTTCACTTCATTGGCATTGTCCTTCTCTCTCTCTCTCTCTCTCTCTCTCTCTATTATGTTCATTATTCTTTTTTTTCTTTTTTTTCTTCACAATTTTACTTGTTTGCATAAATTTACCTATTTTCTAAATTGTGCTTATGTCTTGCATATTCAAACTTCTTCATGTATATTTATATTGTATATGATGTTGCGGTGCATGTGTGTACACTATATGTTGTTAGTTTTTGAGTTTATATGTCTTGCGGTGGTGAAAAGTTGTTTACTAGCTATATTACCAAACTATTTCTAAAAACAGAGTATACAAATATAATGGATAGTCCAATAGAAATTGTGGTATATTTATAAAACAAATGTTGTTGTGGTATATATATATGTATTCTAAGTATCTTGGTAGTTTTCACTTCACTTGGATAATATTTTGAGATTATCCATTTTTGTTTTTCATTTAGGGTACATACTTTACATGCTTCTCATTATGGATCGTAAGTGGAAGCATGCAAGTAGGATCCTTAGAAAATATATATACGATGTTTACAACTTTCTTAAGATGGTCATTGAACATTCAAAATATGCTTTGTAGATATTTTGTCTAAGGTTGTTCATGTTATCCGACATCTGATGATCTAATACAATATTCAGATTGATCCGATCCGAAAAATCAAAAAATCGATCTTTTTTTTTAAATCAAATAACCAATCCAATCAATAAAACGTCAAATAAATTCGATATATGATATTAAAAATATAAATAATATCTAATATAAATATATATATATACACATATATACTCTAAATACTATTTATTTTGTACAAAATTGTATTTTATATAAGCATGCAAGTGTGTGTATAACTTGAAATGAGAAGGTTTACTATAAGTAAATTTTATACTTTTTGATTATTATTTTGGTTAAATATTTAAATTTTATCTAAAATTTAGAATTACTAATTGAATATAATATTATTTAAGACTCGAGTCAAATTATTATATCATATCGGTTCAAATTAGATCAATTTACTAGTTTTTGATCAAATACATTATTATCTGATATTTCTTATTTTTTCTCTATTCAAAAGCTTCTGATATCATATAAATTATTTTTTATTCGATACAAAATTCTATATATCTTAAACCCCTTTTTGGATATCCAATATTTCAAGTATCTGAATCTTTTTATCGAATATCTGATAATTGGATATTATAAATACTGGATATCCAGTCTGCGAACACCTCTAATGTAACACCTCCATTTGACCAGTTGAAATTTTTTATTTTTGTAGAAGCGTTAATTACTAAATTACCAGGTGGTACTGCCTCACTTAGCATAAGTTCGGCTCCACTCCTTTCTTACACTAAGTGCTAAAGTTAAAACAAAGTTCAACCAGAGTAAATTAGCGGAAATAGGAAAAATACATAATTAAGTTAGGAATAAATGTTGTAGTGCAATAGTATAACCAAAGTATAGTATAGAACATAAGACTCCAAAGGAAAACCAATTGTAACAAAAACAAGAACCTAAAGGTATAACTCTGGTTTGCCCTAAATGGAACCTCTTTCCAAGGACTCCACTTATCCTACATGCGCTTATAAGTTTCATGCCACTCCATAGCCCTCATATATTCATCTGCCAAAATAGTATCAGCACGACTTCCTCATACTTAGTAAATCACAATACCTCACAAGAGGCAGCATATCCATATTTCACATAGTCATGCAAAAACCAAAAAGCATAATTAAGCACAAGGCATGAACCATACAAACAATACTCAAGGAGAAACATACGTCATGGCCCAAGTCTTAACTCAACATCAAAACATACCTAACCACTTCTCATCATTTCAAAATGTAAATTCATTTTCAATTAGTTAAATACATTCCAATCATAATGGTAGGACACTAAGGAAGCTACCGAAACAACATTCCAAAATAATACCAAGGTAGGGCACTAAGGAATCTACGGAACCAACAATTCATCATCATACCAAGGTAGATCACTATTACTAGAGAGGGATACAAATCAACCTGAGGACACAATGGTACACCTAGTTATATTAGCGCCCAAAAGCATCATAATACCCTTACCTATAACTAGGGCTATAAATGAGCCGAGCCAAGCCAAATACCCCTAGGTTTGGGCTCAGCTCGTTTAACTAAACAAGCTTAAAATGATGTTTGGGATCGGCTCGTTTAACTAAACGAACGAGCTGAGCCGAATCGAGCTTTTAACAAGCCGAGCCGAGCTAAATACCGAACTAGCTCGGCTTATTTACACCCCTACCTCTAACCCAAGGACACACTGGTATGCCTAGTTATATGGGTGCTCAAAAGCAACATAGTATCCTTCCAACTTCGGTCACATAGTCCTTAAGTATCTATATCTCCTATAGGATCCGTAGGTCACCTATAAAGTAGAATAGGGCCTAAAAGCTAGGGCGCATTGATACACTAGTGAAAAAAAAATGAGGGCGCATTGATACACTATAAAGTAGAATAGGACCTCTAAGATAGAAACCCTTAGAGATCAATTATTTCCAACTCGAAGACTTTCACTTTAAGTATTAATATTTTATGAGGTGATCACATAAATCATAGAAATTTCCATTTTTCATACTTAACCATTTTCCCTTTTATTTCCAATTATTTAGATAAACTCTAAGGCTATAGGTCTATGTAAACCCAAGACCAAACTAAGATCAACCTATAAAAAGGTCAGGGTCATCCTAGCATTCATTTATTCGTAAATGATACATTAGGTAAAATTACTAAAATACCCTTCAAAACCCTAGCTTCCACATTTTTTTCATTTTTCATATCAAACATTATCATCATGAGAGATTTATTATCAGTAGGCAATAAGGCAATATTCTACATTATTTTAACACATAGGTAATATTTGCATTTCGATGATTATTATATTTTTCACTTTTTATGGCATTTAGTGAGTTACGCCCACCAAAACCCTAACCATGTGACTATCACATAGCACATCTTTCATACACCATATGCGTACATATTTTAAAGCATAAAACATCATTCAAATAGGAATATTATAATCATAATACATGTAGGAAAATATCTATAGCAATAGGCCATGCGAATAAGATTTATCATAAGCTAACCCTGATCATGCGCATATGCATCCATGTGAACTATCATAACCCTACTTCCATGTATGAGCATTCATTAGGCATATACCATGGGATTTGAATCATAAATTGATAATAATTGAATTTCTAACAAAATATTAGACATGCATACATAAAACATTTGACATATTACCATGCAAACAATTCAATTATCAATAATCATGCATATCATTCCTTCAGCATACTATCATTTTATTATGCATGCTAAAATACTCGAAAAGAATACCCCCTAGAAAAGTCTAAAAGTTCCTATCATGCTCGCACATAATTTCTACCGTCTTATGAGTGATTCAATCTACCTAACCCAAGCTTATACAAAAGAGGTCTTCTCCAAAGTTCTCAAGGAATACCTACAAATTTAACATCCAAACACATAAATATACTAGCATATAATATTATAATATAATAATCCACAATTAATAAAATAATTTAGGCTACTAACCGATGGATTAAGTAAGAGGGAAGCCAAGGAAAGTTGAGCAAAAAGAGAGGGAATCTTTGGGGGTTGTGTCCAAGAAGGAGGGAAGGGTAATGGTGTTGTGTGCCATTGTTAGGGAGCTTATCATAGAAGAACAATCCAGTGCCGGGAAGGGACAAATGGTAGGGCAAAGTGCAGAATGGAGAAGAAGAGGTGCAACACAAAAAGTCAAAGGATAGGAGAAGGGATCGGTAAACATAGGTGTAGCATAAAGGAGAGCTTAAAACAAAATAGCAAAAGGTGGGTGAGTTGGGCTTTAGTGGATGTAATCGAAGGAGGAGGGGTGGACTGGTAGTTTGGATGGTGGAGATGGGTTAGGAATGGCAGCTAAGGCTAGTGGTGTGGTGGTTTTTTTAGTGGAGAGAGCCAAAGGCAAAGGAAAAGGGAGAAGGTGCACGAGGGAGATGATGGTTTCATAGGTTATGTGTATGGATGGTGGTGAGGTTGCGATGGGGAATACCGGTGAAATTTATGGAGGATCGATGGTGGTGGTATGTGGTAAGGTAGGGAGGCCGGAGGGGGTTGGTGTTGCAGCCAATAAAAATAGTGAAGGAAAGGAGTAGCGACGAAGAGAAATGAGGAGTTTTGTGTGCAAGAGGGAGCTCGAGTGAGGTAGGTTTTCTATATAATGGTCGAGAGATTTTGGCACACACATAAGAGAATAGGAAGTGTATAAGAAGGGGTTGCATGCAGTGAAACGAGGAGCAAAACTAGGAGAGAAAAATAAGGGGGAGAGGGGAGGTATGGTGTAAAGTAATGAGGTGACGGTTTGCAGGTAACATGCAGGGGTAAGGAGGGTAGGGTGATGGTTAAGGGAAAACCTAGCATAGGTCAGGGATAGGTTAGAGTGAAATATCTAGGTAAAGATTTAGGGTAAAATATTCGGTAGAATTTAAGGTTAATGGGCTAGGTTTATTTAACCAAATGAATACTGGTTACAACCCGACCTAGGTTTAAAAATTAAATTTTAACCTCTAGTATATTTTAACCTAATTAAATTTTATAACAAATAAGTTATAATCATATTAAACATATTAAAATAATATTTATTATCAAATATCCTAAAATAATTATTATAAATAATACACATAATTGCTGGTTATAAATAGAGTTTCTAGAAATAAGGTATTACACCTTATATTGCCTATGTGTGGATTGTGGAAATATAATAAAAAGAGGCATAAATGATATACAAGATCATCTCATAATCCATGGAATTGATAAGAGTTATACTAAGTGGATATGTCATAGAAAACCACTTCCTAATGAACCTAGTGTGGTTGACCATGATAATATTGAAGCTGTAATTAACTTTGCTTATATGGAGGACTTGACAAATAATGTTGAAGAACGTTATAGAGACTATCTAGAAATTTTTGAAATTTTTGTCAATGATTTGGAGATGTCTTTGTACAATGGTTATACTAAATTTACAAAATTATCCACCGTGTTACAATTGTACAACTTGAAGGTGGGTAATTGATGGAGCAATAAAAGCTTCACTTCTTTTCTATAGCTCTTGAAAGAGATGTTTCCAAAGGATAATGTGCTTCCTCTCTGTACTTATGCAGCTAAGAAGATTCTTTGCTCTATGAGTTTGAATTATAAAAAGATTCATATGTGTCCTAAAAATTTCATTTATTGCAATGAATATGCATTGTTTGATAGTTTTCCTCAGTGTCAAATGTCATGATACAAGAGGGATAAGGTTCCTAATAAGGTATTGTAGTACTTTCCAATTATACCATGATTTTGACTCATGTTATGTAAGAAAGAAAAATGTAGAGAAGCTTATCCTAACAATTGAATTTATCATAATTAATATGCAATGTTTGATAGTTTTCCTTAGTGTCAAATGTCATGATACAAGAGTGATAAGGTTCCTAATAATGTATTGTGATACTTTCCAATTATACCACCAACACATGTTTTGTATAGAGAAAAATGCATAGAACCTTATATGACATATGAAAGGAAGGATTTATGATGACATGCTTAAAAATCCGATAGCTTCTCCTCAATGAAAGATGATTAATTTTGTATATTCTGATTTTGGTAATAAATCTAGAAACTTACAAGTTACACTCTAATTAGATGGAATGAACCCTTTAAAGTGATGTTGTAGACACTTAAAATTAAACCCTAAACACAAACAAATAGTAAGCAATTAGTAAGGGTTAATCCCACATAAACATCATAGATAGAAACATACAATTTACTAAGCAAGTTGTTCAAAAAACTATTGGGGTATCTATCCTCCATTCACACAATTTTCCATTGGGTGTATTTTCCAAACTTACATATTCCACTAGGAAATTTATTTATAAGTCTTTATTTCTCTTTCTCGTTCTTTTTCCTTTTACTTTATCCTCATTTGTATTTTTATCGAGTGATTGACTATGTATCACCCCATGGCCTCATATACCATGAAAGCTTATCAAATCCAAAGCACATAAAGGCTGGCCAAAGCTAAGTAGCCACCAATGGACATAAATTACGACCGAAGCCAAAAAAATTTCTAGGTAACTAGACCTTTTACTATCGATAACCCATATTACAACATCAGTTTATAGAGTAAATAATGCACCGAGATCTACGATGATCCCATCCGAAGGTAAAGCCCGAAGGCATCAATAAATTCCCGAAGGCAAACTAACTCTAGTAGCTAATTGAGGATTGGGTAACTTAGACCTATACAAAGCTCAATCATTTTTCACTTTAATTGATTAGTGTATTATTTTCTAAGATTATGTGATTCTACAAGGACCATACAACATCCAAGTAACACATCCACATACTCATTCCATCTTAACCATTTTTACTCTCCAACCATGTGGTGTGATTTCCATTAGTGCTTAACTAATATTAATCAATACATCATGATAATCTATTTTATCTCAAGAATCCAAATTATGTTACCCTTTTGAAGTCATAACATACTTATTCAAATTTTTCCACTAAATCCTGCTTAAGCACTTATTTAAAATTCCATTTAATCCATCCATTAGGTTAGTCAATCCATGCCAAAAGGTGTATTTCTATCATTAAATAATCATATAGCAGCATTGTGTATAGTCTCAAAATATGTCAAGTCCAAAATATCAAAATCAAACGCTTTGGTCAAATCACTCGATTGGTTTAGGCTAACCAGTCAATCGGTTTAGTCAGAACTATCAATCATTTAAAGACCAACCAATTGCATCTGACAAATAAGTCGATTGATTTAAGTAGAGAGAAACTAATGTAACCACAGACTAACCATTCGATTGGATTGGCCTAACCAGCCAATCGGTTTGTTCCCAAACAGCATATAATACACATTTTTCATGTGAATCATACTCTAAAATATTACCACATCCAAACCAAAATATTTCATAGCAAAATGTCAATATTTAACAAGCTCATAAACTGAATCATACTTCACCTTCAAGCAAATTGACCCTATTTTCTCTAAAATCATGTTTTTTTTTTCTCAAGATTCTCAATTAACTCACCATGCATCAATTAGAAGTCAAACTCTCATGCAAGCATATAAAATTAACATCTTACATAGTACATCTCATCACATGCTTATCCAGGCTACATTTCATAGGTAAGAATAACTTACTTGATGCTTAGCAAATTTTCATACTAAAGAGGAAAAACTCAAGCCAAAAGATTTCAACTTTTAAAACCTTCAAAAAAAAGCCAAAACTCATAAATCATTGAATAAATTTCATAAATCAAAATCAAATTAGTAAAGAAAACAGACTTACCACACCCAAAAGAAAAATAAAGAATGATTCGGCTAAAAATAACTCAACTTCCTCCTAAATCTAACTCTTTATTGTTAAAGATAAAACAAGAGGGAGCTAGAAAAAGGATTATAATAATGAAAGAAATTAGAATGTAAGCTCGAAGTTGAGAGGAAATAATACAAGTGCTAGAGGGTTGAGATATTTCGGATACTAAAAGAAAAGTGGGAAGAATTGGTGATTATGGTTATTTATAGCCAATGAATTGGTCAAGGAACGAGTGAGGTTATGCAATAGATCAAAAACCATAATTTTCTCCGTTCAAATATAAGTTAAACGGACGGATTCATCTAAAATAGGTTGACTTCTATCTTAGAGCTCATTTTATGGAGAATGCACATCGAGTTCGTCCAATAAACATCGTACACAAGAAGGAAAATGGAAGATCATCATAGAAAGGAACTTCCCAGCCAAAAAAGGATGTTCTAGAATCGAAGGATACCTCTAGAGATGTCCAAAGGAGAGAAGAAGAAGAAAAAGAAAAAGACAAGAGTGAGGTCGTCCTCGCCCTGAATTATCAAAATCGAGCCCTCAAATATGTTCGAGGCAACAACTAAAGGTGGATAAATGATTAAAAGGGGGCTAAGGATCACTCAATAACAGTTTAGAGTTGGATTATCAAATTTTCATTTTGATGCAAGAAATTTCTCAAAAAAATCAAGTTTTGAAAAACACTCAACCCAATAAATCAATAATCAGTTTGGTCAACCAGTCGATTGTTCTATGAATTAATTGATCGGTTTCCCAAACTAATGGATCGATTTGCTCAAACAAAACTCTTTTACTAAAATGACGAACAAGTCAATCAATACGCCTATAAACTTATTTTATTCAATTATCAAATCTTTGCTCAAAACCATATTTACCTCAAAGCCAATTATAATTCCAAATTAATATCAAACATTACCAAATTTTATTAAATACCATAATTTCCCATTCTATAAATCTTAAGAAAATATGAGGTATTATATTCAACAACTAATATATCTTCAATAGTCGTAGAGTCATCAAATGATAAAATTAGTTAAAATTACATTTTTTTAGTAAGTAATTTAAAATATTATTTCTTCCAAGTAAGCATTTGGATTACAATACAAATGATCAAAATCAACTGAACCATAAGCCTAATATGTTAAAAATAGATATTAGGCTAACTTGTCTATACACCCCATAAGCTTACTAGAAGGTTTACAATGACTAAATTTCGACGTCCTCCTTGCCAAATCATATATAATATTCCACTACAAATGTATTCCTTGTTTTTGTTTGTAAAAATTCTTCTCAGTCTCTCTCGCCATAAATGGTAGATGGTGGTGGTGATCAAGGCACAAGCTATTTGCTTTCCTAATCTTAGAACGTCTTACTCCCATTGTTGTTCAATCAGTAAATATTTTTGGTTGAGAAGTATAGAGAATTGTTTGAAGGATATGAGAGTGATCATACATTTTTCTACTTTGATATTGAAAAATGTAGAGATCAATGTGTGAAAATTATTGAATGTTACCCTCAATATTACCATTGAAATTAGGAAGATAAGAATAACACGCCAAACAACTCTAATAATGTTAAGACAAAATATATTAAGCAACCTTATTTTGTTAAAAAATCACTAAAAAATCATAAATTTATGTTTGGTGAGGTTTAAAAATGCTCTCATTTGATGAGGCTATATGGTCATTATGGTAAGGTTTACAAATGTTCATTTGGTATGTAGAATCATAAACTCGAAGTTAACTGATAACTATAAAAATCAGGATTAATTGTCTATATCAAACGAACCTAAAATTCTTGATTTATTTTTACCAAACAAAGAAAGAGAAATTTGTAGTTGGTTCATGAAAATTAACAAGCCAAAAAGGAAGAAGAGACAAACGGAGGGACCCACTGAAAAAGAGCAAAATGAAACATACACGTAGCCCTGATGGGCACGAGGGGCACGTACTCAATTTTCTCCTTGTGCGGACCCACTCATTGTTTTCTTCTCACTTAAGGTGCCCAAATTATTTGAGGAAAGTGGCATTTTACTTTGTAGCCTCGAATTTGAGACTGGGTTGTTTCTTTTCAACTTTGTGGCATTCATGAATGTATTGCGGATACAAACTTAAGAAACAAATACCTATGAAAAGTGATTTACAACATATTCAAATACGTATTGGCAGATGAAAGAATATTAATCATAGAAAGATGCAAAATGGATAATATTTACAACATTACTAAAAAAAAATTTATATTTCACGTTTACCGCACGCCGTAGGATATTTTCTGCAGTTAGGTACTTCGGACATGGAACATCACCGATTGCTGTTGGCCTTATGAGTGGCACCGGCTCACGATTTCAAATAAGGCGCATCCAACAAATTTTACACCGCTAAATTTGTTACGGTAAGCGCCCGCGTGTCTAATTTGAAACTAACCGGTCCCAGACGGTTCATTTAAAAATACAAACATTACACGAATCAAGACAATTTCATACTAAAGTCACGAAAAACAGCAGAGCGCCGAGACATAAAATATCACCATAAATCGTACTACTACAGTACTCGAGAAGCATTATCCGGCCACCGAAGCATCCGTTCGTATTAGACAACTACTTGTACTAAATAATTCTACTAAATACCGATTAGAAAGTTGGAATCAAAGAACGAGGCATCGACAACAAACTACCCAATCCTGCAAAAGTAATGACCGGCAAACCTGCCAGTCACACACAGACAGAGCACCACAATACAAAAGGAGTATATCATACAAAAAATAACAAAATAAAAGAAACTCAATAAAAACGGTAAATAAATATTTGATAACCTCCAGCTGCTGCAAGTAATTAGTGTTTCAAAAGGTTTTACAAAAAATCCTCCATAACCAAACAAACCATCAAAGCGGAGCTATCAACGTTAGAAGGCCTTAGAGAGAGATAAGACGCCTGTTCATCTATCTACTCAAGACTTTAATTACTACTACCAACTGCTACTTAACTAGACACTAAATCGACGACCAGACAAGAATCAAAAGATCATATAGCCAGCGACAGATCAGTCATCCGACGGTCATTAAGCCTCTGCTTCAGCAGCCTTCTTGGGAGGAGTGCAAATTATCCAGACGAAGCCGTATGGGTCCTTCACCTTCCCAACGCGGGAAGAGCCGGAAACTCCCTCACACTCGGTCACTTCACCAACGGCAACACCACCGGCATTTACAGCCTGAGCTATAGCGGCATCCACGTCTTCAGCCTCGAGAGAAATGGCAATACCGGCACCGGCAGACTTCAGCCTAAATGATATAAAACAGATCATATGAGAACTATTATTGACAATCGATTTTTAGTTAAATAAAGCTTCTCGGACCGCAGAGTAAAAGATGGCTCGCCGCAACATAAAAAGTAAAAATACAAGGAACAGATCTAAAGTAAATGACGCGAAAAATAGAAGGTGAGCGTATGTCTCCATTAAATGCTTTAGGTAACCTCTTCCGGCGATAAATAACAAGGACAAAGTCCAAACCGTATAGTAGCCATTAATCTTGTAGGAACAAAATAAAAGTTCATTTGGTTGTATAATGACAAATAGGAGAGGAAGATAATTTATAAAAATAAACCGGGCGTCAGAAAAAGAACATTAAAAGCATGGCCCTCAGAACTTCCAACAGAAAAAACAAAAATAAGACGTACTAAAAAATAAAATAGGTAAGAGTAAGAAAGAATTAGGCATTTCGTAGGTAGGAGGGGCATAACAACACAGATGCGAAAACTGAACGTCAGATCGGAATATTAGGATACATATCGGAGCATAGAAGAGGCGTAGCAGTTCCTTCAAAAGCAGAGTACATACAAAAACAACAGAAGACATGCATAAAAGTATAAAACATCCGGTCGTTCAGCTCTCTAACGTCACGCAACGTTGCAGAGCACGTATAACGAGAAGATACCCACAGACATCACAACATTAAAGTGACAACAAACCGCAAGCAAGGAATCAAGCGAAATCAAAAACCGCTGGGGGAGAGAGAGAGAGGCGAGAGCTCGAAACATACAGTTCTGCAGAAGCGTCATCGGCGAGGTCAGAGACCAAGAAAAGAGCGGAACCAAGCTTAAGTTCGGCAGAGATAACAAGAGGGAGCTCCTGATCAGCCTTCCTTTTAGGATGAGTAAAACGGCTAACCTCTTCAGCACCAAAAGCAGCCTTGTAGAACTGAACGGCATCAGCAGCTTTAGGAGCTTCAACCATCAGTTGTGGCTTCATTGTCGAGAAAGTCACAGGTGCCTTAGCACCGGCGCCGTTGTTCTCGGTTCCGTTCTGAACTTCTTCGGCCATATGAACGTTCTGGAGAAATGAAATGTAGAAAGAGAAAAGAAACCCTAACCCTAAGAGTGAGAAAGTGAACGAAGAATTAAGAAGAGGAAGAAATGCACAGAGAGCGGACAATTGAGAGAGAAAGAAGAAGCAGGAGTGGAAGAAATTTATAGAGGGCGGAGGAGGCGAACCGTTTTCTGGATAGGGATTTTTGGGTAATTACAGCTTTCGTACGGATGAGATATTTGACCCCTCCGTCTTCGTCAATCACAATTATGCCCTCCCAGTCCCACCATTTATTTCCAAGGTAACCAGCTCGTGTCCTTCTCTCTCCGTCGTGTGTGGGGTCCGGTGAAGAAACGGCTACTTTGGGTGATCGTCCGCTGGTTCGGTCTCGGTACTGGTGGCGGGTTGGGTTTTAAGGGCGAATTGGTTCTATCGGGTAAACTCGTGAAAGCAACGGAGGATAAGTCGTTTTGGGTAGAACCGTAAAAGTAACGGGGGGTTTGCAACTTTGCATGCTCACGCACTTGTTTACCGACTCCTCTCAACTAAAACGTTAATAATGCCGCCCTTATGAGAAAATATAAGATAGGCCGTCCGAGGCCTAGCCTACTACCCCAGCTGGCAGGCAACGAGTACCTGCCTACCTGAATACCACTCGACACAAAATAATGTAATGATCAAATATCACTCGACCCTTTATTTTCGAACCTGGATTGTCGAAACCACGAACCGTCTTCTCTTTAGATTATCTTTATTGATGGTGTCTTATCCGATCTAAATTGACTAATGATGATTATAATAATAATAATAATAATAATAGTAGTAGTATTTCCCCCACTTTAAAATAAATAATCTATAATTTTTGTACTTTATAATATAAGATATATAAGATATATGTTTAAACTCTCAAACTTGTACAATCCTACTACGAGTTATCAAAAACACCTAATTCTAGGTGTCAACACAGCCTTAACTTTAAATTGGTTTAAGCTCTTAAATTTGCCATGATGATTTCTACTGTGCGATCAGTAATTACAGCTCAACTAATATCAACAATAAGAAACTTGTGAAGAAACTTAGCATCATTGGTGGAATACTATAAAATCAGTTATTGGTTCAAAATAAGTTTACCTTGAACTATCACTCATGAAAACGCTATTTTTTATTTTCTTTTATTTTAACATAATTCTTTTTCGATTTATCTTCTCTAAAATAAATAAATAAATAAATAAATAAAAATTCCTAGATTTATTTGGGTCAACTATTAAATATAAAATATGTGGCTCAAGTTAACCGCCTAAAACTTGAAATTTGCATCTAATATCTTTTAGTAAAATCGCATGATAATATTAGATAATTATGTCTTGAATTGATTGAGTTAATTACGAACGACGTAATGAAATATTATGTTAAAACATGATGTAAAATGGTAAAACCATAACACGTGGGAAAATAAGATTTAGCTCACTAAAACCAGTAAATAGAGTCACCTCAAATCCTATTTTTAGGGAAAATATATTCAATTTACTCACTAGATTTTTAACAAAATCCATGAAGTAGAAACCGTACTAAATAGTGTACAACCAATATAGGATAAATACTTATGATATTATCATAAAAGATGTCAGATAAATCAATCTTCCTTTAGTTAAAATCCTTTCCTAATTAATCGGACTTTGTATGCTACTCTAAAAAACTCAATATGAAATTCAATATGAGTTTCCTTTTGAAAACCAATTCACATATTCTTAAAAAAAATGGCTTATGTTGCTTAAGTTACTTCAATAAGAAACTTACTATCTTACATAAAGACACTTAGCTTAGATAATTTTGCAAGTTTCATGATCTTCATGTATCAACAACTCCTTTCGCTCCGTACATTGCTTCGTCTAAATTTGTTGTTCCAACGTCTTCAACCACGTAATACGTCAACACATAGAATAGAAAGGAACTCTTATTGATTTGTTATCATCAAAATCAAGAACTCAACAATAACAAATAATAGAATTAAGTTGCTAATAATATTATTAATAACATACACTATTTATTTATTTTTATTTATAGTATTCGACTAAGTGTCATTACTATTATCAAATATTATTAATTTATTATGAATATGAGATAATGATATTATATTAATAATATCAATATTCTTTATTGTTATGTATATTATTAGTTAATTAATATTATGCTAAGAATTATTGCTATTATTAGTAATATTAATTATAATTAATAATTATTTAGTTAATATTAACAGCATTTATTATTAGTTATTAATATTATTTTAATGATATTATCAATAATATTATAATATTATTAATTATTATTATTATTATTATTTATATTTTAAAATGATTTAATATATTATTATTTATTATTAAATGAAATATTATTTTTATTAATAATTATTATTATTATTGTTAATGATAATTTTTGCTCATAGAAAATTGGAGAATACAATAATTTTCATTAATTTTTAGAATTGATTGTAGATATAATCTCTATATAAACATGTTATAATATTTAAGGTCATATGATTCAATCTCCTTGATAATTAACGATGTTGTCAGCAATTATTGTAATATGTGGTGTTGACTTTAAAAAACTTAACCCATTCAAGGCTTGTCTTGATTTTTGTGAGCTTGATCTCAACCTACTAAGGACATTTTTAATTTACCTTGTGAAGAGAGTATGTTTTGGTAGTGCTCGATCTCCTTTAGCAGGCTTGTCGATGAAAAATGTTTCAACATCTTCAACTTCGACGTTATTGAACACTTCGATCTTTCATTCTTCGACCTTCATCATCTGCTTCTCTAGAATTTGATCTTCAAATGTTGAGTGCTTGAGAGGGGATCTTAGTCTCCAAACTTAGGGAAAACCCTCTATTTATTGAGGAGTAGGGTCTCTTAGCTTGCTGTAGAATTAAATTGGACTCGTACCTAATTAAACTAATCCCACCTTTAATGATATGGCCTAATTTAATAAAATAAACTTTATCTCGACACATTAAAATATTTTATTTTAATTTATATGCTCTAAATAATTTTAAGAACATTATTGAGTTTATCCAAATTTGAAGTAACCATCCAATATATATATTATGTCAACAACTATTATATAATTAATATTAATATTATGAATTATTGTTGTTGTTATTTATATTGTTAAATTAATTAATAACATTTTGAGTTAATAATAATATTGTGATATGTTATTAGTTACATTAATATAACTGTTATTAATTATTATCATTATTATATTTATAATTGATTATTAATTATTAATTAGAGCAATTAATTTCAAACTGATTTGATTTTTTCCACAATTGATGAATTTATTAAGTGGGTTAGAGAAATGAAAAAAGGAAAATATAGTTACTATGATTGATCGATTGAAGAAGCTTTAAGAAGGTAGAAGGGAAAAAATATACTCATGGTGCTAGAGATGAGGTACTTTGAAATGCATGCTCTAAAGGATCCTAAAAGTGCAAGAGTAACAAGTTTAATGAAGTGTGAATGTCCCATCAAGCTAAAGAGAAATGAATTACTCATCGATGGTTGGAAATTGGTTGTTTAGTGTAGTCAGCACAGTCACCCTCTTGCAAACTATTGACGAGGTCATTCATTTTATCTAATTATTATTTTTATATTATTTCATTAATTATTATTATTATTATTTATTAATAATATTCTAATATGAATTTTATATTATTAAATTAAAGTTGTTATTAATTATTGTATTTATATGACTTAATCATATTGGTGTTGATAGGATGTAATTTTATCAACTGTAAAAATAAGCTTAGGAGATTGAGACCCGTGTTAAAGATTGGATTCTTTTTTATTAAGTATATGATCGAATTATTTTTGAATAAAATTAATTGTGTGCACTAGTATTTATAAAATACTATCAATAAAATTTAGGATAAATTGTATTTAAGTATCTTTACATTTAACTTAATTTTTTTAGTACCTTGTGTTTTTAATAAATTTACATAGATTCGTATTTCAATTTCATTTTATTTAGAAACCTAAATTTATCAACTAAAGATGTGGTATGATGGGGTGCAGGTCTTATAAATGTTGGGATAAAGGTAGCATTATTCAAAGGAGTCGGTCTCGGACGAAGCGTTCCAAAATGATTTAGCAACAACAAACTCCAAGAGTTCCTCCATCGCCAACTATCGTTGTCAACTATGTAAGTCAACCAAGGGGTCAAAACTCTATACCTTTTTGCAGGGTCAAGGACCGAGTAGTGTCACTAAAGTTTCTTTAGGTGGATGCCTGAACGTGAGTCTTAGGTCGAGCGTCGGGCCGATGTGGTGATCGGTATGCTTGTTGTTCCTTCCTTATTAGCATGTATTCTATTTGACTCTGTCACATCACATTCATTTGTGTCATATGCATTTGTTGCTAGAATAGCCTTGTGTAACACCACCATTTTTCACTACAAAAAAAATTATTTTTAAATATTACAAAAGTAGAACAGTACTAAACACACTTGGAAAAAAATGGGGTGCTACTGTTGTATCTAAAACAAGTTAGACATCAGCCACCCTTCCCATATTAGATACAAGACTGAAAAAACAAACCAACCAAAACAAAAGTAGAGTGCTCAAAAACAAGATATATAGATATTTAAAGAAAATGCTTACATAATAGGACCTCGACATAAACAAATACGGGAAGGTAGATTAAATTAAAATATAGGGCTATTATGGTAGAAAACAAAGGCAGGGCATTGCCCCAAAACCTTGGTCCATCACGGAACACACAAAAGTCTCTGGCTATCCATACTCTCAAGCCCCTAACCTAAGATGAGGTAGACCAACTACCAATCATTCCCAAAAACTTGTGCATGGTCGTCTACTCATAGGAATGAGCAGGTGACCAAGCAAACGAGCACATTAGTATGCTACGTACTGAGTAAGCCAAGTTACCTCCTCAACGTGAGTCACAAGCATACAAGATCCTAACATATTGTGGAAATCATACTTAACATGAGTTATGTTGACCCCATATAGTTAGATGTACCTACTTTATCATGATTAGGCAATGCATCGAAATCTTATACCATGCACAACTCAAGCAATTCAGGGTGTATCTTGCTTGTCCTCGTAATACAACATTATAGATACACACATATAAATACTAAGTAGGTTATTCAAATGATAACTAGGGTTTCTACTATCCATTCACATGGTTTTTTATTGGATTTATTTTCCAACTTATACAATCCATTAGGTCATTCATTTACAATCATTTTTTTCTTTCCCGTTCCTTCTCTTTTACTTTCCATTTCATCCACATCCTTATTCTACTCTCATCCAAATACTTATTCAAATTCTTATCCAAATACTTGTCCAAGTTATTATCCAATTACTCATTCCAATTATTATCCAAATACTCATTTTAATATTCCTTTTATTTATTATTATCATGAGCGATGGACTATTTACCACCCCATGACCTTACATATCATGAAAGTCTATCAAAACCAGAGGACATAAAGTTCGGTCAAAGCCAAGTAACTACTAACGGGCATAAGTCTGAACCAAAGCTAGGTAACCACCAATGGACATAAGTCCAAGTCGAAGCCAAAAAACCACCTAGGTATCTAGATCATGTAATATCAATACATTCTAGTATATCATCAGTGTGTAAAGTAGGCAAGGTACCAGAATCTACTAGAATCCTGCCTAAAGGAAAAAGCCCGAAGGCATACTAACACTTAGTAGCTAATTAAAGATCGGGTAACCCAAACTCATACACATCTCAATTGTCTTTCGCTTTATGTGATTAGTACATTATTCTTGAGGTTACATAATCACTAGGGCTGTATATAAGCAGAGCCAGTTTGGTATTTGGCTTGGCTTAGCTCGTTAAAAGCTCGGTTCAATTCGTTTATTTAGTTAAATGAGTCGAGCTCGAGCCTCACTTTTGGGCTCATTTATTAAACGAGCTGAATCCGAGCTTGAAAAAGTGAGGCTCGGTTCATTTTTTGGCTTTAGCTCATGAGCTCGGATCGGCTCGTTAAAAACTCGACTCGACTCATTCGTTTAGTTAAATAAGTAGATCCTGAGCTTAGGGATATTCGGTTCGGCTTGGCTCGGCTCATTTACAACCCTCACGAGGCCCATACAATATGCAAGCAAGACATTCACATACTTATACCATGCTAACCCTTTCCATCTCCAACCATGTGTGGGATTTCTATTAATGTTTGTTCCATATTAACCAAATTCGTTATATTAATCCATCTAAGACAAGATCCATATTTCATCACCTCTTTCAAAGCCATCACATTTTTATTTGGAGTTTACTCACCAAGGCCTTTACAGCAATAATGTTTCATTTAACCCATCAATTAGGTTATTATTCTATATCAACATATGTATCTTACCCATTAAATAGTCATATAATAGTGTTAGGCACAGTCTCAAAGCATATCCAAGCCGAGACATCAAAATCACACAAACTAGCTGAACCAATCAATTACTCTATTCTAATCAGTCGATCAACTGTACCAACCGGTCGATCGGTTGGGCAAATCAGTTAATCGGTTCGGGTTGACCAGTCGATGTGTTTAAGGAGAGAGCAGGGCCAAGGTCGCCCAGACTCATACACATTTCAATTATCTTTTGCTTTACATGATTAGTATATTATTCTTAAGGTTTTATAATCACACAAAAGCCTATATAATATGCAAGCAAGACATCACATACTTATTCCATGTTAACCCTTCTCATCTCCAACCATGTGTGTGATTTCCATTAATTTTTTCTCAATATTAACCAGATCTGTTATATCAATCCATCCAAGACAAAGTCCATATTTCATCAGCTCTTTCAACGCCATCATGTTTTTAATTGGGTTTACCCATCAAGGCCTTTACGACACCCACTTAGTATGTCATGAATCATGGTTCATTTAACCCATCCATTTGGTTATTAATCCATATCAACAGAGGTATCTTACCCATTAAATAGTCATATAATAGTGTCAGGCACAATCTCAAAGCATATCCAAGCGAGACATCAAAATCACACAAACTAGTTGAATCAATCAATTGATCTGGCCTAAATAATTGATCGATTATGCTAACCAGTCAATTGGTTGGGTAAATCAGTTGATCGGTTCGGGTCAACAATTCGATGGGTTTAAGGAGATAGCAAGGCCAAGGTCACTATGGACCAACCAGTCGATCGATTTGGGCCAACCAATCGACCGCTCTAAATACCAATCAATCGATTCTACCAAACCAGTCAATCGATCTACTCCCAAACAACACATAACATAAAAAAAAAATCTATGCGAATTACACACCAAAAATTTACCATAACCCAATCAAAGCACAACACAACAACATGGTGAAATTTAACAAGTTTCTAAACTAAATCATGCTTCACCATTAATTAGTTCAAGCATCGATTCCCTAAAATTATGTATTTTTTTATCGAGATTCATAATTTACTCAACAAGTATCAATCTGAAACCAAAGTATAATGTAAGAATATAAAATCAACAATTTATAGAATACATCACCTCCAATGCTCATTCAAGCCATATTTTAGAAGTAAGAATGACATACTGGATGTTTTAGGAAAATTCGCCACTAAGGAGGAAAACTCAAGATGGAAGGAAATATCAACTTCCAACCTTAAAAATAACAAGTTTAAACTCAAAAATCACCAAATAATTTTCACAAATCATAACTTGAAATAGAAAGGGAAAACAGACATACCAAACCCAAGAGAAAATAGAGGAAAATTTTGCTGAAATAAACTCAAATTTCTCCTAAATATAACTATTATTTGCTTAACAATAAAACAAGAGGGGGTTAAAGAAATGATCAGAAGAGCAAAAGAGTTCAAATACAAGGCTCAAAGTAGAGAGGGGAGAAGGCAAGTGTTAAAGGGATAAGGTATTTTTGGTGGTTGAAAAAAAGGTGAATGGAAAGGGCAATTAGGGCTATTTATAGCTAACAATTCGATACAATCACAAGTGTGGTCTGGCAAAGATCAAAAACTGTAATTGCTACCGTTCAAATTTGAGTTGAACGGGTAGATTTCATCCAAGATAGACTGACCTCTATCTTAGGACTAAAATGGTGATTGTGGAGAGGTATAGGTTGATTAGTCTAGAAATGCCAAACATGAGAGGGAAAATGGAAAGTCGGCGTGGGAGGAATCTTCTAGGTAAGAAAAATTAGGTTTGGAATCGAAGCAACAATTTTAGAAGTGCATGGAGGAGAGATGTAGAAGGAGACAAAGATGAATCATCTTCCTCTTCAATTGTCCAACTCAAACTTCTCATATCAGTTTGAGGTAGTATTTTGGGCTAAATACATAATAAGAAAGGATAAAAATCTTTAAGAACAATTTGGAACGAGGTTAACAAGGTTCCATTTTGGTATAAGAAAATTTTCCAAAAAATTGAGTTTAAAAAATGTACTTAGTTCGACAAACCAATTGATCAGTTTGGCCTACCAGTTGACTATTCTATCAACAAGTCGATCGGTCCCCCAAACCAGTCGATAGGTTTGGTTGAGAAAAAACCTTCAAATGAAATGGTGAATCAGTCAACCAGTTAGCCTAAAAACTTGTTTCATTTATTTTTCCGACCTTATTCAAATCCAAATTTACCTCAAACCTAGTCATAGTTTTAAATCAATACAAACACTATGAAATCTTATTGAATACCAAAAAATTTCATTCAATAAATTTCACAAAATATGGGGTATTACACCTTATATCAGCCCTTTAGTATTTCTAGTTCTATTGTGTCACCTTCTAGTGATAGGATTGTATGTTATAAACTCTATAGAGGAGTGTCCTTAATTGCTAGTGGAGTATAATTTCCTTAGGACCTAATAGAACTTGAATTGCATGACTTTGATGTAATTGTTGGGATGGACATCTTGGGAACATACCAAGCACTAATAGGTTACGTGCAAGAGCGTGTGGTTTTTCAAGGACCAAAGCATGTTAGAGTCTTTTATCAGAGGTGCGAGTGTAGTCTTTTTGTGAAGGTTGTGTTGGATATATCTTTGGGTACCCTTTTATGGAAGGGATATCCACCCTTCTTGTACAACATTTGAGATACTAAAGCTAATGAGATGCTTCTAGAGCATATTCCCATAATTCGAGAATATCCTAATGTGTTTTCTGATGAGATTATAGGTATGCTACCAATTCAAGATGCTGAGTTCATCATCAACTTAATGTGAAGAATTGAGTCGATATCCAAAGCATCGTACCGTATGAAACATATGGACATGATGGAGCTTAAGGCTCAACTAGAGGAGTTGTTGCATAAGGGTTACATACAACCATGTATATCACCCTAGGGAGCACATTTGTTAAAAAGATATTTGGAATAATGAGACTATGTATCATACACCGATGATTGAATTAGGTTAAGGTAAATAACTGTTATCTTCTACATCAAATTAATGATATATTTGACCAACTTAGAGGAACCACAATGTTTTCAAAGATTGATCTCCAGTCAAGTTACCATTGGTTCAAAATTACTGATGAACAAATATTTTTACATATTTTATACCCTTTGACTTTAAGTTATCTATTTATTTATTTAAATAATATGTAAGGTTATTTATATTAATTTTAATTATGTGCCTAGTTTATAATAATCTCATGTATTTAATTAATTTAGAGCTTAAAGTTGATTTTTATAAGGGTTTTAATAGCCTGTTGTATTCCGAGCATAACTTTCATGTTTGAACTCGTATTTAAGTTATTCAAATTTTGGTGCAAAGATGAAAATGAGATACATAAATGTTATTTATAGTATTATTTCCTACATCAGAGTGCATCACTATCAAAATTTATATTAAAGTTAAGGATGGAATTAGGTATGGGTGATTAGGAAAGTCTAGAATTATATGTGCTACTTTTTATTTACTATTTATTATTATTATTATCATCATCACAACCACCGCCGCCGCCGCCATCTTTGCAATCTCGGTAGATATTGCATCAACAACCTATAGAAATAGCAACCAGCTTAAAAGAAAATATTTAGAAAAGATAGAAGATAAGAAAAAGATAGAAGATTGGTAAAGGATAAAAGATTGAGACAAGATATGTGTTTGACCTGTAAACCATAAAAAAATTTCAATATTTTGCAAAAAAAAAAGGCATTCAATGTGTGGGTGTGTGTAGACCTATTAAGATAAATATGGAGGCAACATAGATGAAAACGATGTGACGACAGAAGGTCGGAAGGAGCCAAGAAAAAAAGCTGAGAAGAAAAATTCAATACCACCAAACAATCATTCTATATAGTATTATTTTATTGGTTCTCATTCTGAATATGAAGTATTGTAATTTTATATTCAAATATTCACAAGTTCAATATTTTATGCATATTTCATATTATTTATTTACTTTGATTACTTTTATTTTAATTAATAGCATGTTATAATTTTTTTTACTAAGGATACGGCGAAACCCTATTCTTTTTTAACTAATAGATTAATTTATTACTTATTTAATAGATTAACCTATGTGTTTTATACTATTATTCTAGATTGCGCCTAATTAATAGACTGATCACCTTTAATTATTATTTAATAAGTCAAAAAAATATATGAGAGCTGATGCTCCACTTTAGGTCAAATAGCATAAATAGAAATTAAATGGGTTGTGAGAACAATTAGATTATTTGTACAACAATAAGGAAGGATAAATAATTAATTTAACTTAAATCATTGTCTTTTATTTAAATTCTTTAACTGGAGATAACGATACTGATAATTAATGATAGGAATACATAACTCGAGATAGTGCCTTAGTTAAATATTCTCGTTGATACGTAATTAGTAATTAAAAAGATCGAATAATTAATTAATTGGTCATTATAACTGGATAGAGGTGGATCCAGATTCCTTGGTAATTTTTATTAATCAATTTGATCTTTACTAGGTTTTATTTATTTTAATTTGGATATTTTGCAATTCTCTATTTAGATTAATAATTATTTCTTTATTTTATATCGATAGCCTAGGCCTAATTAATTTATTAGAGTTTTTGAGTTATTGATTAATCTTTGTAGGACAATAATTCGGTACTAATTGTACCCTATATTACTTACAACTGGTATACTTGCCAATAGGTATATTTAGCTAACATCAATCACCAAGCAGGGTATCATCCACATAAGCCTCAATTCATTCCCCAATCTGACACTGAAATATTACGTTCACCAACCTCTAGAAATTTACCTTAGCATCCTTAAGTCCAAATGGTATTACTTTATAATAATAAAGTATGTCATATGTGATGAAAGTGTTTTTTCTTGATTAGTATTGGCTAGTTTTATCTGATGGTACTCAAAAAAAGTATTAATAAATCTTAATCCTTCCTACTTGGGTGTTGAATCAATCAATTGATTTATCCAATGGAGTGGATAACCATATTTAGGACATAACTTCTTAAGGTTTTTGAAGTGAACACATATTCTCCATTTTCCATTAGACTTCTTTACCACAACTAAATTAGTTATCAATTCAACATATTTCACATCTCTGATAAATCCTCGGTTGAGTAACTTCACCACCTCCTCTAGAATGGTCTTATACTTTTTTTTAGCACTATGACCCTTTTCTTTTACTTAATCAATTTGTATCCTTCCATAACATCTAACTAGTGTTCAATTATTTCAAGACAAGTTCCTTGCATCTTATATACATTCTAGACAAAGACATGTTTATTTCTCGTGAGAAAAGCTACCAGCTCTTCATTATCAATCTTACTTATATCCTTACCTAACATCACCCTATGCTTTGAATCCCGTAGTTGTTTCTGTCATGTCCTTGAAGCAATCTGGATGATTTCTCCATAAGAATTCAAATCCCTCAAGACTAAAGTCTCCCATGGCTTCTAGGCATTCGGTCATCCTAGGAATCCCCTTACTTCTATTGTGTAGCATTTCTTCACCATTATTCTATCATGTTATACTTCCCCACCCTCCATTAACTAGGAATCTCATTAATAAACCATCCATAACAATGCTTTCTTGGATTTTGTTAAAGGATGGTCGACATACTATTATGTTATATACCACCTGGCAAGCAACAACTACAAAGTCCATTTTAATGCTCCTCAAAGCCCTCAACTAACCAACTAGTAGAGCAAGATCCACTGTAACATCCCCAAAATTTACTACTAAAAAATTTCATTTTATTAAAAGGAATAGCGGAAGCAAAATATCAAACTGTGAATTCTGGGGATATTACCGCCACACTTAGTACCAAACCGGTTCACTCCTACCGTTCGAGTACCAAGTGTTAAGGTTAAAAGTGTAAAATACAATTTACGAGAACTCAAACCATAGTTAAATCAGAGTAGCTAGTAAAACATTTACAAGAACAGGATCCACCGATGGTGGTTACAAGAATATAGATTACATTTAAATCAGGGGTTAAGGGAGAAACAATGAAACCCTATAAGTCCGGATAACTTCCTTACACTCTTTCCCATTGCTCACTTGAATAACACCTGAAAAAGACCTGCAAGGAACACTACCCATTGAATAGGCAGGAGCCCTACGAATGGAACCCTCCAGTACTATGGTACTGAGTTATCCTTTAAAAATACACTTAAAAGCAAGCCCACGATGCAACACATGATACATAGCTATAAACATATATGATAAGGTATGCATACACAACGTTCACATACTTAATAAGTCCATAAAATGTTAACAGACCAAAATGTACAATCAAAACTTATGGGCCTTAAGCCATGTCATAATGCGAAAATAATACTTTTGGGCCTTAAGCCATTAGTCCATCATTATGCAATCATCTTCCGGATAGGTGCTAGAAAAAAGGATAGGTGGGGGAGGATTTAGGGAAAGGGAAGGGTACAGGGGTGGAGAGGGGGTGTAGGTGGTGGTCAGGGATGGGTTGTTGGCGGTCGAGGGCGGCGGCAACGGTGACGGCAAGGCTGTGAAGGTTGTTATCGAGGTGGAGGTGGCTGAGAAGGAAGGAAAAGGGATGGGGAAAATGAGGGGCTGCAAGGGTTGTTTTCGGCCAAAGGAGGTAAGGGGGTGGTAGAGGAGGTTGTAGGGAGTGGGTTGGTGGCTTGGAGGCGGCAGAGGTGGCGGGGCGACAGCGGAAGGAGGGCTTGCAGGGAGGTTGACGGGAAGGGAGAAAAAGAAGGGAAAAAGAAGAGGGGAGGAAGAAGGGAGTTGCAGGGGGCTCAAGGTGGTGTTGTGGTGGTTTAGGGATGAGGTAGGGGCGACAGGGAGTGGTGCAGGGGGTTAGTGCAGCGGTGGAAGCAGTGGAGGGCAGCGGTGGTGCAAAACAAAGAGGAAATGGAAGGAGAATAAAAAGAGAGAAAGAATTCAGGGGGAGGCAAGGAGCTCGGTGTTATGGGGCAGAATGAGGCAAGGGAAGGGAAGAAGAAAAAGGAGAGGGAGTAGAGGGGGCAGGTGGCAGGGAGGTGTCGGATGGCAGGGAGAGGGAAGGGAAGAAGAGGGAGAGAAGGGGGCATGCGACTGGGGTGCAGGGGTTGATCGGGTCGAGGAGAGGTAGGAAAATGGCAGAAGAGAGAGAGGGAGGTAGGGGCAGGTGTGTTGCAGGCTGGGGTGGTAGTTGCAGGGTGTGGAGGAGTTGGTCGGGCATGGCTTGGGGTGGTTGACGAAGTGCAGGTCGGGGCAGGAGGTAGAAAAAAAAAAGAAAGGGAGAGGAGGGCTAGCGAAGGGGGAAGAAAAATGGATCGGCCCAGTCCAGGGGGAAGAAAGGAAGAAGGGTAGGGGCGCTAGGGTAACTGGGCTGGTTGACGCAGGAGAAGGAGAGGGGGAAGGGAGTGGGCCGACGGCCCAATCGCGCAGGGGAAGGGGAGGCAGGCCTACGCGACTAGCCCGGAGGGAGAAAAAAAAGAAAGGAGGAAAATAAAAGGAAAAATAGGAAAAATTAAAATAATTAAATTTATAAAATAATAGAATATAATATTTGTGGGAAATAAATTTATTTAATAATTTAAATTAATATAATTAAATATAAGGGTTTAAAAAGGTTAATTTTGGGAAAATATTGGTTTGAAAATTTATTTAAATAAAATAAGTATTCTATAATAATAAAATATTTTTTTAATTTATTAAATATTCCTACGCAATTTTATATACTCAAAATTCATAAAATAATTAAATTAAATAATTTTAAAAGCTACTTTTCCCCAAATAAAAGTTATTTATTAAATTATAGGTTTTTAAAATTTCGGGGGATTACATCCACCATTCCCTTTGAATTTATTAAATTAACATTAAATCCCACTAAGGGTGAAGTATTGTTTATTAAGAATCATTCAGGTAATTCTAATTTCTTATAAGCTTCCTCGAAGATAACATCAAAAAATCTGCCCCGTGTGTACAAAGACCATTTTCATCATGTAATTTGCAATATATACTTCAATAACCAAAGGGCCATCATGATGCTCCAACATATTCTACCCCTCATATTTTGATGTGAAACTCACTTGACATTCACCCATTCTTACCCTATTATTTGCCTTATGGGTGTTTGTTATTCTAATGTATGACTTCAAAGGAACATTACTAGCTTCCACTAAGGAATCTCCCTTTGACAATAGTATAAATAATCTTTTGTGGCTCCTTGCTTCGAGGAAGTGGATGGAACTGTTGAGCACCACCTATTTCTTATCTAGGCAAGGGTGTTTGTGCATAATGTTTCAAATGACCCCTGCACACTAGCTCTTCTACAACATCTCTTAATGACAAAAACTCATCTATAGTGTGTCCAAACTTCTCACGATAGACATACCAAATGTTAAGGTTTATGTGATTCATGTTAGTTTGCAAGGGAAAGGTATTTGGAAATATTTTCTAGCCATTTTTTATATTGAATATATGTGAGATGTTGACCACCAATAGAGTTTATTTATCAAATCTATCAAGCATATCCCATTAGACAATTGGGTGTGTTGTCATCCTTAGACCATCTTAATCTCCTTCTAGCCTACACATCTTCTTATATAATTTTTGTCTCAGCATAAAAAGATGTGTTTCCACTCTTCTGGTCGTCGTCCACATCACCTTACTTATCTCCTTGGCATATATCCTTTCTTGCACATTTTTTTAAAGGAAAATATAAGATTTATGTTTGGCCAAGTATAAATTCTCCACTAACTCTTTATCAGTTAGCCCTCTAAGAAAAAAATATTTGGCAATACCATTGTCCAACTCATTTATCAGTCGGACCTCTATATTAAATATGCTTAAAAATAACTGAACATATTTCATTGACCCTTAAGAGAATGCAATCAGTGAAGAATACTTATTTTTTGGCTACCAACATGCATTAAACTACTCAACAAAAACCATAGCGAGCTATAAGAAAGAATTTATTGATTTAACTCTTAACTTCTTAAACCATCTCAACGTTGACCCCTTTAAAGTGCTTGACAATGATTTACATAATGTTTCTTTTTGAGCCCCAACTAACAACCTATACTTTTTAATATATTTAAATGGTCCTTTGGATCAATGGATCCATCAAATGATTCCAAAGTTGGGATTATTATTCTCCGTGCTGGTGTTATGGATATATCTTCCATGAATGGTGTTTTCCAACTAAAACCACCACTATTATCCTTTTTCTCTTTCATAGATTACAATTCCTCTTGCACCCTTTTGTCTATCATTTTACTATTTGATTCCTCTTTACCTCTATTAGTGTGTCAAATATATTGTCTTTAAATCTCTTCTTCATCTCTGTTAGTCCACGGACACCATGTCTTCTATTTTGGCGTCGGTCTACTTCATCTTCGTGCATGTTAACCTCATTACTTAGACTATTATATTTTTCCCACCTGCTCAGCCTCAGAGAGCCGAAGGGCTACTAAAGTATGTCACTTCTAGTGCTTTTTCCTCATACATCTTCCACAGATTCTATCTCTTCCTTGTAGAAAATAACACCACAGAGTCTAGTTATTTGCTCTCTTTCTAGAAGATGAAGAGCCTCCACCAAAGTTTCTCGAGGAGTAGGTTGTTTAGGTATAATAGGACGATGCTGATCCTTGAGATAAGGTAACTACCCGAGGGTGTGTGTAAGAGGATCTAGCATATTTGAGACCATTTCTTGAATAGATGCTCAAATCTTAGCATTAGCAGCTTATAGTTGAGTGATAATTACTAGACCCCTAAAAAGATCATTAGTGATAGAATCAATTCAACAGGCATGTTGATTGGGAGACATACCCTTTTCTAAGATATCCCTATAGACGATACATTTTGTTATGTTTGTTTTGTGAACTAAGGGGTTCTTAGGAAATATGAGTCAAAGTCAATAGTGAGAGAATATCAAGGGTACAAATGGAGAGGAAAGACAAGAGAGCAAAAATAAAAAAAGTTGCATTATAATTTATGATGTTTAAAGTGTATACAATACCCTCTATATAGTAGTAAGATGAGAGAATATGAGAAAGGAAAAATATTTTGTGGTTGAGGACACCAAATTGCCCTAACCAATGTAGATAATTGGCACTGCAGGGGAGTTATACAAGTTAATAGTTTGGGAATGGTCTAAGACTAATGTAAGTGTGCCTGGAAGCTTTTTGGGTTGATTCTTGGCCTTGGGGTTGGCATCCAAGGGTCTGATAGTCTTAGTTGAAGAAGACCCCATATCAAGTTTCATGTGTAACAATTGATAATGGGTGCACAAATGATATCTAAAATCATCAGTATAACGTGCACACTTAGTTTCATTTTGTGCATATGTTTTACCTCAATCAAGCCCATCACCTTCCTCTTTTCTCTGATGTGTGACCTATTTTTCTTCTTATTCATTCATTTGTTCCTTTTTCCACTATTATTTCTCCATTTTTAAGCTTGTTTAAACTTCTAAAAACGTATTTTTAGGTCTATAGTGCCTCTTAGGCAAAAAGAAGTTAAATCTTTGAGTGTGGTGAAGTTATTCTCATAATTCTCTCCTCTTTTTAATACTTTTGAGAGATATTCTAATCTTTAAATGGTGGGGTTTAATTAGATTACCTTCTCTTTTATTTTAATTCCCTTGCTTTTATTCTTATGCCTTGTAATCTTTTATTTTTCATTTTTAATGCTTGAGCCTAAGGTAAAATCTAGTTTTTTTTTATAGCTAAAACAATGCTTTGGTGGTTGTCACATACGTATTGATGATTTTTGATTATTTATTGTAACACCCTAAAATTCACTGTTTTTAAATAAAAAAATATAATTAAATAAATTAAAATATGTGAATTTCGGGAATGTTACCGCCGTGATTAGTACGAGTCTAACCCATGGTCGTTCCCGAACTAAATACAAGGCTAAAAGATATTTAATAAACATCATAATCAAATCTAAATAATACTTCAAATAAGCATTAGACAATTATAAGATAGAGTTCAGAGTGCGAAGTCAAAGAGTCATAATTCAGCGTACATAGTCAAAGTTCCTTAAGAGGAAATAAGTTTACAGACCATAAATGTTAAGTCTAAGAAACTGAAAACAAAGTAGAAGGTCATAAAAGAGAAATCCAACCACACCACTCTCGATCATCATGTCAAGTCCATACTTAGCACTCAGCCCTGCCTGATGCCTCATGAACATCAAAGGCATCGAAATAAGTATCACCAACTTGCACAAAGTTAGAGGGGCTTTCTGTTCGTGGGAATGACCATCACCCATAAAATGGATGGTCAGTGCGCTACGTAAAATAACTATTAATTGAAGATGAACCTCATGTAGTAACTAATTTTGCCATCCACTTGGTCTTAGAAAAAATCAATAAAAAAATTTCAACATTTAACGGACGGTTGGGATTGGAAGGAAAAGCGTAGGACCGACGATAAAATTAGAACTCATAATTAAAAACAAACAATTTGCCAACGAAGCCGTCTTAGCTCAGTGGTAGAGCGCGTGGCTTTTAACCACGTGGTCGTGGGTTCGATCCCCACAGACGGCGACTTTTGCCTTTTTATGTTTCGCAAGTTTACATTATCTATCTTTTCTATTACCGTGTGTCTCTCTCAGCTGCGGTTCCCTTTGTTGAATTATGGCCTCCCTCATAACGCCAACAATCTCTTCTCCAAAACCAATTTCTGCCCCTCATTGTTTGTTCCCATCACCCGCTCAATTTCCTTTCCTCCATTTTCTTCAACCGCAGAAGGGATGCCGATTTTTCTCCAAGACAAGGAACAAATTCCTCGCTCCCTGCACTAGCTATGAAGTTGGCGGTGGGTATGCCGATTTTGATAATACCGTTAAAGATAGAACAAATTCGAAAACTCAAGGCCAAGAGCAATTGAATCGAAAGCTTGAGACCTCTGAGTATGAAGCGATAATTAAAGGGGGAGAACAGGTCACTTCTGTTCTCGAAGAAATGATAACCCTGGTAAGAATGTGCTGTATTCAAGTCAACCCACCTGTTTCTTTTATCTGGATATTAGTTGAGCTTTTGAATTTTTAATTCCCCCACCCTCCGAATTGCAAACTCGTGTAGTCGGGAAATAGTGGGTGCATTTCCATATGCGTGGCAGTTAAACCCTAAACCCTGAGCCCTTCCCTTCATATTTTTGCTAGTGTTGGAACATTGCCAGTGATCATCAATTACGCTTATGGTTGGTCTGCCATGTCACTAGAAGCAATTAAATGTTCCGCATGTAGTCGACCCTTCGTTTTCATCTCTTTGGAATATCTGCAACGAAGCTTAGCTGAAAACACTAAAAATAAAATTCAGCGTCAACCGTCTTTGTTCACCCAATCGCCTTTTGTCTGTAGTTTTTCTTGTTTCCATTTTGATGTGAGTTGTTGAATGTGGTTGTAGTTAGAGGACACGGGCATTGATGAGGCTTCTGAGGAAGTAGCTGTTCAGTTGGCTGCACAGGGCGTTATTGGCAAAAGAGTTGATCAGATGGAATCAGGCTTCATGATGGCCCTTGATTACATGATTCAGCAGGCTGAGAAGGACGAGGATGATCAGGTAGCGATAAATAAATGATCCATTTATGCTTTAAGCTTCAAGTAAGAGGACTACTTGAGGCTGTTTAGAATTGCCAATTGGCTACTCCCAGAAACTTGATCACATACTTGTTCGTAGTCTTGCCAATCAGCTGATTGCTAATGATAACCGGATATTCAAACCATTTTGTTTGTTGCATGGCTAGCCGTGGTGGGATGTAGTTGATAGTAATCTGGGCTAGTTTATTCCACACTGTTACATGCACCTGGTTCATTTGAACTCATATCAGCGGAATCATATAATGCCATCTGTACTTTTAGCATTAGCTTTCTGCTTGTATTTCTCATTGTTGTGACATATCAATTTTGAATTTCTATGATTTCTTAGCGCAAGACACTCTTGGAGGTGGTCAAGGAGACTGTCTTGTCACATCTTACGAAGAAATGCCCCCCACACGTAAGAATGATTCCCCCCTTTTTCTGCGAATGAAATTTTTCTGAGCAACTTTATTGTTGCAGTAGTTTATCTTTGGAGGAAAAAAAATGACATTCACTCTGTATCTAGGTACAAGTGGTTGGCCTGCTTTGTAGAACTCCGCAGAAAGAGAGCAGAAATGAATTGCTGCGTCGAGTTGCTGCTGGTGGCGGTGAATTTAAAAGCAAAAATGGCACTAAAGTTCATCTTCCTGGGGCAAATCTGAATGACATAGCTAATCAGGCTGATGATTTGTTAGAGGTAATTGGCAATGGAAACGCTGCATAATTTCCATGCATTTCTTAATAGAGAAAATAATTTATCAGAAATCTGTCATTGCCGTTCTCTTTCTAATGGAATGTGCAGATGATGACCGCGTCAAGACTATATTACTGTGTTTTCTGCATTTTTGTGGGTAAAAACTCATGTAATTGTATCGGCTTTTGCAAATGATGGCAAAGATGATTTGGAGGGGCCATCTACCTTTCAGCATTGAAATTTTGGTTGTTGATTCTAGCTCCAGATAAATGAAAATGAAAGCTTCTGATTTGTAATCCTTAAGATTAGTTGGAGGCTTGCCATTTTGAATATCATGGAATATATTGATGCTTGCAAAATGTATATCCCTGTGAAAAAATGGATGCAAATCAATGATTGATAATCTGTCACTATGATGGGGGTGATGGGAACTAGGTTCCAAGTGTAATATGTAATGGTGACTGTGTTGGTTGGATGCTCTAATCTGCTGCTGTTTCTGTTTTGACGGTGTATGAAAAACTTTAAAACAAGTTACACATGTTTTGGATAAAAGTTAGAAAGTACCTACTCTATATCATAAAAGAAGTAATTTTACCTTGACCTTTTCTCTTTAATGTTCTATTTATTAATTGCTCTTCTGTTTTCCAATATAGGGCACACTTGAAAAGAGAGTGCAAATTGCTAAAATGAACTTTTTTTTTTGGAGGGAGTAGAAAAGAGTTGTTTTTTTGTTAGAATTATCTTGTCTGTCTAGGATATTCCATAGGGGCATCACTATCTTACAATGAAAGCAATAGCTTAATTTTGGTGTGTGAGGTTCTTTGCTAAGTGCAAATTTCCTTATGCTATTGTGCTATGCAACTCAAAGGTGTTGTCTATGTTGAGGGAAATTTGTGGGTAGCCAGCGAGTTCATTATCTGATCTGAATTTCCTTCGCAGACGATGGAGTCTCGGCCTGTTGTTCCTGATAGAAAGCTCCTTGCAAGGCTTGTTTTAATAAGAGAAGAAGCAAGAAATATGATGGGAGGGGGAATCCTTGATGAAAGAAATGATCGCGGTTTTAGTACTCTCCCTGAATCAGAGGTATGATTATATTCCTTGTTTCTTAATTGGGAATGTTGGTTTTTTAGTTAGTGAAGTACTCGCACTGAATTTATTGTTTAGAAAATCTTTGAAAATGCCCAGAACTTGCAACGTACTCCCTTGGTTATGACATTGTTATTGATCCAGAGGTGACTGACACCCACCCAACAGGTTAATTTCTTGACCAAGTTGGTAGCGTTAAGACCTGGTAAGACCGTCCGGGAGATGATAAAAAATGTGATGGAAGGCAAAGCTGAAGGGGCAGACAATGCTAATGGTGATAAGGAAAGCAATGCGAGTGGGAAGACTTGCGGTGGAATTGCAGGAAGAGTAAGTATATTCAACTACATGAAATCTTCTAGAAAAGAGTGAGTTTGTATAATATAAATACACACACGCACACATATAGCATGGATCAATGTGCTTTGTTATATGCCGTCAATTCTACTTGCTGTAATGATCATCTGACGTTCCATACCGTTTTCAGGGTAGTGTCAGCGGGCGGAAACCCCTTCCTGTGCGTCCAGGCATGTTTCTTGAGACTGTTTCGAAGGTACATAAGATTGGATTTTATTTTTTTCCCCCACAGTTGAGTTTTGTATGACGAGTAAACAATTATTCATGCTTGTTGAGTAGTGAATCATCTCTTTATTAGCTACTATAGGATAACCTCTTTTCAACTGATGGCTTGAAATGCGATTGTTGATGCAAAGATATTTGTTTTTCAGGTTCTGGGAGGTATATATGCTGGAAATGTGCCTGGCATTACGGCTCAACACCTTGAGTGGGTACATGAGAAGACTCTTCAAGTTTTACAAGAGATAGCATTTTAGTTTTCTTACTCATGTGGGTAGGTGGAATGCCCTAGCTGCGAGAATACTTCACTGGCATTTATGATCATTCCTGGCCCTGAAAGTGGTTGGCATTGGTTGGTATGGGAAATTCAGAACCAATATATTCAAGTACCTTTTAAAAGAGGGAAATCAACTTCAGAGCTCATCAGAACGGTACGCGGTCGGAAAATGTATAGAATGTTTCTTTAAAAAAATAATAATAATTTTTTTTTACCGTAGTCATCATTCGTGGGAAAAATTTAGGTCAAAAGGTTTTCGAAAAAGTAATTGCTTGCTTCGGATAATTAGTACTTATGTCCCGTTTTTGTTGTTTGTAGTACCCTCTCTGTATATCCTCTCTTTATGGGTTTCCACGTTTCTATGGAAACATTGTGTACCGGATGAGACCCAGATCTGTTGACCTACCATTTCTTTATGATGGAATGCGATGTGATGGCAATTATCGATTCATATGCCTGTTGACCCTACTTAATGTTCGGAGGCTTGTTTTGGTTAGGTACGACTTTAAATTCATCATAGGATGTAACCTGAATGGAACATTGCCTTTTCCATGGAATTAGTCCAATGTCCTATCGTTGAGTTGGTCCCTCCCTCCTTCTCACTGTTTCTTTCGCTTACCCAATTTATCGGTTGTAATTTTGGTAAACTGACAGATCTTTTTACGGGACCAAGTAGAGAGAGGGTTTCCCAGGTCATATGGACAAGAAAATGTTTGGTGCGTCCTGCAATTTTATGCACCAAGACAAATCCTATATATAGGACTTTTGTATTTATGCATAGAGACCTTGTTTGCTATGCCATACACACATTTCCTAATCCTCTTATCTTACATTAGGGCATCTTGGCATTTGAGGACAAAAATGCAGTAGAATGAATATGTTAGTAGTAGTGTATGCATTATTGTGGTGGATATATATATATCGATACATACGTGTATACATACATATACTTTTTGTTAACGGTCATGTACTAGAAAAATAAAGTTCAAATTATAAAATCTAATGTGTGCTTATATTTTACTTACTAATGTCACTAGCATCAATATCACCGCTATCCATAGCTATCGCCGCAACCACCACCGCAAGCATCATCTTTGGTGTCGCCACTAATATTATCACTCCTATGATCACAGCTACAATTTCTACCACCACTCATGACAGTAGTAAATGGGAAAGCTATATGCCGGTGAACTTGTGTGAAAATATATGACGATTGTGCGTGGGATACCATATGCCTTTGGAAGCAATTCTCGTACGGGAACTTTATTTTATGTGAATCGTGTTAGTAGTATGGGGCACGTATATTTTATGTTGGCGGATGGATTTACCTTGAGCCGGACTTGTAGAAGAATTTATTTATCTCTCGGAATCCACAGACTCTCTTATTGGATGTGACAAACTCTTTAATTATAAGTATGGGGCACGTATATTTTATGTTGGCGGATGGATTTACCTTGAGCCGGACTCGTGGAATAATTTGTTTCTCTCTCGGAATCTGCAGACTTTCTTCTTGGATGTGACAAACTCTTTGTCATCGTTTTGATTAAGAATGCTACTTCATCTCCTCCTTAGTTTAGTAATTAGGACCGTAGGGTACTTAAGTACAAGAGTTTTCTGAAGTGGCCGCCTTGTAGCACATCTATAGGTAGAGGAATCTATATGCAGATACATTAACCGTCGTATACTGTATGATGATGATGATGATGATGATGTTAGGGGACTTTTACAGATAAAAATTCTCTTTTGTTCCATGAAAAAAAAAGGAATGAATAATGAAATTACTTATCTATATATGTATACATTAGTCATGGAGTTCGACTATCATCAATGAGATCAAAGTTTGTTTCAAAGAAAAAAGAAAAAAAAAAGTTGGTTTCAAAGCTGCTCAAAATTACCTAATAATCACTTGAAATCAGAGAAATGTACGCGTATCAAGGATCAAACTTTTGGTTGTATACCCGGAATCCAAATCACGTAAGTAATGATGATGATTTGAAGTGCTCGATTACAGGATCAGATTAGCATGTGGTCATAAGGGACCACAGAAAGAAAGAAAAGTTTCAAATTCTCCCCGAATTAGAAGATATCTGAAGAGCACGGTAATGATTCTAATGCGGGGGATAGGAGATGCAGGGACAACGACAAAGACAGCATATATTCTGATAACGCTTCAATTTTTTTATTTATTTTTTAATTGATGAAAAATCAATCGTCGACGCTCGCTTAAAATTTCGTACTCTTATACCATCATCCTTCTGCTTTTTCGGTAAAAGCAAAGTACTGCCTAATTCTCTGCGATTTGAGCTGCCCCCCCTCCTCCTCTTTCCCCTCCTTTTCTCCTGCTTCTGTTCGATTATTGCTGCAGCTTGATTTGGCCATCACCAGAATTCTTCGGCATGCATGGACCAGATTATTTGCTTATTCATTAACTAAATAATTAAATTTTTTGGAAAGGGATATTGTGGTTGTTCTTAGGCCTGAGCTGAATGCGTGTGTGTGGGGTGGGGGGGGGGGGCTTCGGCTTGGTGTTGCGTGTCGCTAACCCCAATCTGCCTCTTCGTGTCTCTTTCCCGCTGTTTCCCTATCTTGTTCGGGAAATGTCTCTGCTTTTAGCGCCTTTACAGCTATCATTGCTCCAATGCTCTGCTTTTGGTCTGAAAATTAATGAACTTTTTCGATTTTCTTCCAAATATAAGAACATAAATTCATCCAGATTTTGCTTCATATATATATATATACACACCACAGTTAGTTTCCTAGTTCCTTCATTGTATGTAGATCATGAATTTACCCTCCTAGGTCAGTGATGGAATATGCCTGTTGGACGATTATGAACCTCAAGTGGGCATTAATATCATTATGGGCATTCATTTGAATAAACAAGGTAGTGTAACGTGAATAAAGCATATTATCTGTTGAAGAATTGGGTAGAAGAGGCTAGGCACTTTAGCAGCAAGTTGATAAGCCGGATTACAATTGAAAGACTACTGTTTGGGATATAAAGTCGGTGGCTAGTTAAAAGTTTATAGCGAATGGATGAGACTTGACTAGCTATAACCTATTTTCCTGACGCTTCATTTGGTTTCGAGAAAATATTGAGGACAGGAAACAAAATTAGATGGAAACTATTTTTCCCCTGTTTCATCGCTGAGAAAAATAGTAGGAAAAAAAAAATAAGAAGAAAAAAACTCAAGAAAGTTATCCGCATACCTTTTCCTTATAAAAAGTGACGGAACAAAAAAAAATAAAAAAAAATAAAGAGAGAACAGAGTAAAGTTTTTATTAATGAGCTCCCGGACTACTAGTTCCTTCACTTTCTGCTTCTTGGTCATTGGTCGCCATTGAACTTCCTTCCAATCCCACCAAATTTGGAATATTGAATTTATGAAAATTTTTATGTAACAATACAATATTTTATTTTTTATTAAATATATAAAAGTATTTAAATAATAATAATAATAAAACTTTTCTTAGAATTTCTTTTTGTAAACCAAACACCAAAAATACTTTTTAGAAATTATGTTTTCCACAAAGTTTTTCTAATAGCCAAATATATATATATAAATAATTTCTCTTATTTTCTTTCTTTTACTTTTCTTTCCTTCTCATTTTTCTTCCCTTCTTATTTTTCTCAAATCAACCAAAGCCTTTATATATATTAAATTTTAGCTTTGTCTAATATTTAACATAGTATGAGGTATCAGTCAGCAGACCGACAAGAGTGCTTTCATTCCTAATGAAAATTATGAATGACACACCTAATATTATTGTCTAACATGATACGCCCAATATCAAAAAATAAAACTTGAGACGTTAGTGGAGGCTAATGTACAATATGTTCATCTTATGCTTGCTTTTTCTTTACCTCATGGTGCTTGACATAATTTTTTCTGTCTGTCTTTTGTTATTTTGGTATTAGAGGAATGTCATATAAAAACTAACGATCATGGGCTGCTCTACTCTTCGTGTATGGTCGGGCTATAAGAAATGATAGGGAGAGATAGAAATGAAAAGGGAGGAACTTTCGTATTCATTTTTTGTTTATTGAATGGCGGGACTCTATACATCGTAGTATTATGGTTATTAGGGTAAATAATACTTTATATGTATAAAAAAAAATTCATTCTAGCAATTTATATACGTTTTAAGAAATAAATAAAAATAGTTTTAAAATTATACCTACAACTTTTATCAAAAATTAACAAAGAATTTATGAATATATAACAAAAAAATATATGGATAAAGATAAAAATATATTTTATTTTTTCTAAAATATTTTTTTAATATAAAAATTTAATAATAAAATATTTTTTTAAAAAGTATTACTTAAAAGAAGTTGAGAGGGAAGCGAGATGATAGGACATCGCAAGTGCTTTGGAGGACACTTGCATATATAACTGAAGTAGCCTTGTCCATTCCAACGGGAATGCCTTAAAATCTCATACTATTCTTTTGATAGCTAACATTAATTGCTTATCCTCTCCAAATAATAATAATAATAATCTGTTATATGCAGATAATCGGTTAGCACAACCAAGTTTCAATATTATGTGCTTTTCATTTTTTTTATAATTAATAGGAATTTTTGAATGTTATTGATATTTTACATATATTTTTTAAAAAATTATGCTTACTTATGCATGTAATATTTTAAAAATTTTTTGAAAAAATTTGGAATTAGTATTGAGTTCATACAATTTTTATAATTTTATTATAAACTTTATGAAATTTTTTATCTATCAATATAATATTTTAATTTTTATTAAATATATAAAAAAATTTAAATAATAACATTCAACTTTTTTTTTTAGAATTTTCTTTCTATATACCAAACACTAAAAACATTTTCCAATATTTAATTTTCCACAAAATTTTATCCAACAATCAAACAAATAAAAGAAAATTAATTTCTTTCATTTTTTTCCTTTAGTTTTATTTCATATACATTTTCCTTTTCACTTAATTTTATACAAACCAAACAAGGCCCAAATGTTGAACAAAAAATAACCGTCTGGCTAATTGATATGTGTGTGTAGAAAGATAAGATTTTTTTTTGATATCGTGACATTTGGCCCTATTGTTTTACAATGCTAATGATTTGATGGTGATATTTTTATAATTTTATTAAAGTACATTCTAAACATAATAAAGAAAGGGTTTAGAAAACAATACACGTCTTATCCAATAAAATACAAATCTTTCGAATATAGATATATTGTTAATAATATACTTTTTATCTAATATAATACATATTTTATTCAATAAAATACACATCTTTAGATAATAGCTATGAATAAATAAATAGATAATGAATGTGTATTTTTATCATGTAGGATGTGTATTGGTTAATACAAGATGTGTATTTGTCGATACAAGATGTGTATTCACCTTTATAACATGTGCATCCACACTAATCAACTAGTCTTAGAACAATCCACTTTATTTGATTATGTGGTTATTATGTTTATGGTTTCTATACCAGAATGAGTATTAGATAATGATATGAATTACTATGACTAGGTTCTTTCCTCAAGATCGGCATAAAAAAATTTGTGATAGCATGTTATGATATGCATCTCATGTTTCGCTACTTTTATGACATGCCTTATTTGTTGCATGTTGCGTCTATAGAAGAGACATTATTTACTTAGTATATCAATATACAGATACTGCACTTCAATTAATCTGCTACAAGTAATGGACGATGATGACGTCAATTTATATGATGTTGTGTTCGGATAAGAATGACTATATTTGGGTAAAGACTTAGAGTAGGAGCCATCAGATAGTGTCTTTTGAAGCTTCAATAATCAATATGTTTTGGAGTTTAATGTCTTGTTATATCCCTTTTGTTGTATTTTTAGAAGCTGACCTCCATGATTGCTATTTTGCTATATATATAAAGAACGATAATAATACCTATGTTTTGGTTTTCATTTCTGCAAATTTATAATTCAAACACAAAAAATTTAGTCCAACAATTTGGGATGTTATAAGTTTTCTCAATTATAGTAGAATTTTGATCTTAATCCTTTATTTTTAATTTATTGGTTTAAATTTAAATTTTTTAATAAAGAGGTAATTCTTATTAGCAACACACCGTATAAACTAAGTTCTTGATAAATCGCACATTAGTGTAAATAACTTATTATTTTTTTAAAAAAATTTACTCATCAAATAAAGTTTGTTTTCTTATAGAAACATAATGGCTTGAGTAAGATGTAAGCTAGTTTAAGTGACTCACCCTAATTATTAACATTGATAGAAGCCACCAATGCCATAATTAAAAGTACTGTATATAACAGTTAGAGAAACCAAGGTGGTGAAATGAATTGAAATAAAAAGATATATATTGAAATTTTAGAATATATATTCAAATATAATCTAATAAATGGTTGAGGGAACACACAAATTAACATAGATAAAATACATCCACCAAGAGAGAATATTAAAATTAAAGTATTACATACATGACATTTAGGTACCATATGAGAAATTAATGTTAATTTTATTAGTTTTTTATAAATATAAATTATAAAGACGACTCTCCTTATTAAATGAGGAAGTTACTTCTTATTTTATTAAACATACATAACCGCACATGTATAGCTCAACGGACTTGGCATGGAAAGTTAATATAAGGGATTTCAGGTTCGAATTATGACAGTCACAGTGTGAGAGCTTCAACCCTTTAATATGGGGGTGTCTCCTTGTGGACACCATAGTTAACCCGCCATATCATAGCTCGTTAAATCATCGTAATTTATCTCCTCCATAGTTGTCGGGCCAGTGTGTGGAGACCCTGAGGACGAGTGTTTTGCCTTTTGCCATAAAGCATGGTAATGAAACAGAAAAAAAAAAATTTAGAGAGAGGGAGAGACGTGCTGAATTCAAAGGCTGGTTTAAAATCTGTCACACTAATTCAAAGTTGGTTCGGTCCATAAGTCCATTTCATTAAAGCAGGGAGCAGGAACGGATATCAAAACTAGCCGTTTCTCTGTCACGTTAATATCTCTCCATGGTTTTTAAATATAATTCCCGTTACAACTTTCCTTTTCTCTCGGTGGGGCTTGCTATTTCGAAATGACGAATATAAACACCTCTGCGCTCGGGGGAAAAAAGGTGTCTTCATTGAAAGCAAAGCGATCACATGGTATGCTTGATAATTTAAATGTCCCACAGTGTTTAAAAGAGTCTTTACATTAGTTCACGTGCTAGGCCATCGATAAGCAAATTGTTGCCGGCCCCTGCCCCGCCTTCATGAATGGGCTTAGTACGTGAAACGGTTATTAATTTAAGTGCAAAGTCGTTGGTCAAGTGTAGGTAAGTTTAGAGTAGAGTTTAATTAACTTTGTAAGGTAGGAGTAATCGCTACTATAAAAGCAACGATCGTTTTTAACTACTAAACTAGTGTCTTCAAGCTAAGCAATAAGTTTGACCATTGTAATGCTTCAAACGGGTGCATGATGTCTCTTCCTCTCTTTCTTTCAAAGCCAAGGTTTGGTGATTTTTCCCTGTCGTGTCATTTTATTTTACAAGCTTGACTTCAAGTAATTAAATGATTACTGGATGTCCTTTTTTTCTTCTAGATTCAACTAGGAAATAAAATAGTCAATTATAGAATAGTAAATGAGTTTAAAACTAAATCTCGAACTGAAGTCATCAAATTAAATGACTAAGCATGGCGGAGTCGAGTACTTAAAACGAGTGAAGCTCACAAACTTACTGCTATAAATGAGTCGGACTTAAAATTTTTTTGTGTTCAGCCTTAATTTTTTTTAACAAATAAGTTTAAAATTAAAGTTTATCTTTGATTCATTTAACTAAATAAACTAGTCGAGCCCGCTCCAACTTATGATCAGTTTGACTCATTTAGATCCCCAGTCAACTATAATGACTAATAATAAATCGTAATGATTTGAAGCCCTCGCCTATTTCATGAATGCTTAACTAAAATTTTGATTACAACATGTCTTTAATTTATGACATCAAACATTTTTTTTCAAATTAAATTATTAACATTTAAATTTTATTGAAGGTAATTTACCATATCTATTAGTAGATTTGTTACCCACTTTGGTAAGAGATTTGTTATTATTATTATTATTGATTTCCTAATTACAACGTTAAACTTTAACAAGGGATTGTATATGGTCATTTATATTAGTTACCTTTTTTTCTCCTTTAATTTTACTTTCCACAACTAATGCCATTTTTTTAATAAATTAAGGGCATTATAGACACTGTTTGATAAAAATATTTTATTTATTTATTTATTTTTTATCTAATAATATATACTTCAGATACTTTGTTTTATCTTGTTATTTTCAGATCATTATAGTATCATTATTTATAATTTATTCATAATTTATTATTATTATTTCATAAGTAGGTCCCACTAATTCAATTAAATACCAAATAAATCTTAACTATTTATCTTTATTACAAACAAATTCTTTATTAATTAAATTTCAACGACTCCACAAACATATCTAACATTATCATTTTACATCAATTCATTTCATTTCAAATAAGTTATTAGACACTATTTTTACTTGAGCTATATTCGTATACAAATAATTTATGTTTTCAAAACACTTTATTATATTATTATTTTAGTTTACCATGTGTTATTTTATCCAAATGGTAAGTTTGATGGAGAATTCTAAAATTGAATTTCTTGTCTTCAATCTTAATCATTAAATTGACTATTGTTAATGGAAGGTGCCTTTTATGCTTTGGATTCAAAGTAAAAGAAAAACATAGTTAAAAATAAATATTCCTTATGGAAACTTATAATAATTTAAATCATGGGAAATATAGAAAAAGGAAATAAAGGGGTTCTGCTGTTCTGCTCAGTCCAACTAGCGGTTGAATTGGAGGGACAAAAGCGTCAAAAATTTGAATTTTTTCACGTAACAAAACTTTGAACCTGACAGGCAGCTCCCTACCTCGTCCTTCTGCACCCCTCACACCTCCACTCACTCAATCACTCCACACCTGGAGAGAGAGCGAGAGAGAAAGCGAGTGATAACTCCCATCGCCACCCACTCTTTCTCTTCCGCTCCGCAAGCCAAATTGAAAGATAGGGAGAGAAAAATTATCGACGAAGGTAGAAAGATATATATAAAGCTAACATTAAATCCAAGGAATACCAAAAAAAAGCAATTTTGTTCATCTTCCATCAATGGCAGGATACGTGGGAATCTTAGTCTCAGATCCATGGCTCCAGAATCAATTCACTCAAGTCGAGCTCCGCAGCTTAAAAACTCACGTATGCATATGATATCATCATTTTCGTGCAGATCGCAGTAGAACAACATTTTAGCGAAAGTAAAATTTTGCTTCGTTGATTAACAATTTTCTTCTTCTTATTTAACAGTTTAATGCGATGAGAAGAGAGAGTGGGCCATTGAGGATCGGAGATTTAGCTGCGAAGATGTCGAAGCTTAAAGTAATCGGAGAGAATCTGACGGAAGATGAGAGAGAAAGCTTTATGAAGAGCTCGTATCAGAACTTGAATGATGAGGTCGATTTCGAGCAGTTCCTCAGAGTAAGTCTCTTGCGCAAGATTTCAATTCGTTTTTATCACCTGTTCTGACCTCTGTTTTCTTGGATTTGCGGATTTAGAGGTTGTGACATTTGATCCAGCTCTACTTGGTCAAATATCACGAACCTAGTGATCGAAGTTTCATTATTTTAACTATGTTAACTCAAAGGTAGAAATGGATAGGAAAAAAAAAATAGTAGAAGTTATTGCCAAATTTGTTAGTACTACTACTTTCTTGTTGACAGTTGCTGCTGATGTGTGTAATCTGGCTGATGAGCTTAACTGAGTTGCTGATATTAGATACTGTATTATCGGCATCAATTCTGACGCTTTTGGTCTTGTAAAAGTGGAGGTGAAAGTCAAAGGTGAAAAATTTCCTTTTCTGCGCTATAATTCGACCGGGGAAAATTGAGTCATGATAGAACATGTTCCTTTACGCATATTTCGTCTGCTCAAAATATGCAAAAATAGATTTATCTTTTTAATTTTATGGCATTCCATTAACTGTAATCAAATTAAATAGAAATTTTTTTTTTCACAGAAAGAAGAAAGGCAAAAGAGGAAGATAGAAATGTGAGACATATTGATAAAATGTTTAGAAAACAAAGGATTGTAAAATGATGATATTTTTGTATTCCTATATTCTCTCCTTAATTTAGACAAAGACATGCTGAAGCAGATAAAATTGACTGTCCAACAATTTATGAAGAATACTTGTCACTTACTGTATATAATAGAACTGGAGATCGATAATATCTAATCTACAAGTGTTTTATTTTGATTGCTGATTGTGCAATTGCAGATATATCTGAAACTTCACGCTCATGCTAGTTCTAAAATGGGTAGTCCAGCGAAGAACTCCTCTGCTTTTCTTAAGGCTGCCACCACAAATTTACTTCATACTATAAGCGAATCTGAGAAGGCTGCTTATGTTACTCATATCAACAATTATCTTGGGGAAGACAAGTTCTTGAAGCAGTATCTTCCTGTTGATCCTTCAACCAATGATCTATTTGAGATCGCAAAAGATGGAGTTCTTCTCTGGTGATCATTCATTTCTTATTTACCCACTTTTGCATTAGTGATTCTTGTATTTTTCGTATCGGAATCTCGGTGAGCTTAAATGTTTTCATTATTTGCCTGTTTTCCTGATTATATTTTGCAGTAAACTTATCAATGTTGCTGTTCCGGGGACTATTGATGAACGTGCTATTAATGTTAAGAGGATCCTGAATCCTTGGGAGAGGATTGAAAATCATACATTGTGCCTTAACTCAGCCAAAGCCATTGGATGTACGGTTGTTAACATTGGCACTCAAGACTTCATTGAAGGAAGGGTACGACTGAATTAGTGAAATGCCATTTTTATCAGCTGACTGGATATGTAGTTTCACCGACAACAGTATTATCTGTCAGTGATTTCTTCAGCTATTGTGACTTCAGATTAACAACTGTTATATGATTTTTCTGACAGCGGCATCTTGTACTGGGATTAATTGCACAAATAATTAAGGTAATATTCCCGCTCTCTGTCTCAGCTCTCGTTCCGAACTCGTAATCTTTGAAATTTTGCAAGTGCAACCGTGATCAAGGAATGTACGCGCCGCTTATTGTCTTCTTCTGCAGTTCCCATTTAGTCATTTATGCAAAGAGAAATAATAAATGTCTGGTAGAGTCTTAGTTGATGCATTAAGCTTACCGCATTAAAATTATAATCTGCGTTGCCATTTGACCTTACCGAATGACTATTTGTCTCCTGTTCCCTAGATACAACTCTTGGCAGATCTCAACTTGAAGAAAACACCCCAGTTGGTTGAATTGATAGATAACAGCGAGGTAAGTGTTTTTCCTTTCTTCATATATCTCAGACTCCTATAGTAGAACTCTAAGCATATGCCAACTTGAAGAATGCACCTATCTTTGGTTAGTATTTGTTGCTAATGTGGTACTTATTTTCTATGCTTGAACTATCCAGGATGCCGAAGAGTTGATGAGCTTACCACCAGAGAAGATATTGTTGAGATGGATGAACTTCCAACTACGAAAGTCTAGTTACGCAAAAGTAGTGACAAACTTCTCCTCCGATATAAAGGTATCGTTTGGTCCTTTAAGATGTACAAGGGAGTTATCCTTTTGTTTTACACCGTGTCTCTAGAAAATAGAAACAAGTCAGTTTTGTGCAAGTGAAATATGCATTTATTTGTCAGTACCATTGTATGAAGTTGTACCTTACCTATTTCTCACTTCCGTGTTTTTCTCTTTTCACCTTTTACTGGCCAGCATATGTGGTTTCTGGTCGCTCCTATATTAGTGTTCATAGATCTCAGAAAATCTGCTAGGTTCTACTTCTGTCATCAGTGTAGGTTTGCTAATCCTTTGGAATGATTTACGTAATGTGATTCAACGTAGAGCTTTTTTTGTGAGTTGTTCATGAGATGAGTGTCAAATACTCTCCCTCTGCATTTATATGTTATACATATCACTTGATGGCTGAAAGCAAATACCCGTATCCTATCTCCTTGTGTCACTTAGTCTTAAATTCCCATGGAAAGCTGCTAATACAAATTAAGATAAAAATCTCTTTTGCAGGATGGAGAAGCTTATGCCCATCTTTTGAATGTTCTTGCACCTGAGCACAGTAATCCATCTACTTTGACCATGAAGAATTCTTTACAGAGGGCAAAACTAGTGCTTGAACATGCAGATAAGATGGGCTGCAAGAGATATTTAACAGCGAAGGATATAGTGGAAGGTTCACCTAACTTGAACCTTGCGTTTGTTGCACATATATTTCAGCTCAGGTGAGCAGTGTGAAGCACTTCTTTAAGATCTAATTTTCTTGCAAAAGTAGAATCACGTTATTTTCATATTTTGAGAAATGACATGACACTTTGTGCAAGAGCTAGTCTTTGGCATCTTCTACCTTGGAAGATAAAGCCAAGCTGAGTGTTAATGCTTGTTATACAGAAAGTCTTCCGTGTTTCTAATTCTGAAAAATAGGTAGGAATGTCTTGTTAGTGAATTCACAGAAACTGGATTGACGAATATATAACTGGAACATGCCATATAGTGTACATGCCTAGTAATTTTCTTCTACAATGCCTAGTAATTTTCTAGGCATGTATGGGTTTGCTTTATCTCCAAAGTACATGCAGTGCCCCAGTATTTCTACTGGAGCATATTCCCATATGAATAAACGATGAATTCCGAGCTGTGCTATATTTAATTCTGATGCCTTGTTCCCATGTTTCTGGGCTATATGAATAAACAATGAATTACGAATTTACGAGCTGCCTTCATGTTGGCAAATCTGATTTATCTAAGTCATTGTGAAATAAATATCTTATACATTCTGAATCTGTAATATTTCTACTGGCCTTCTAATTTAGCATATTTTACATTTCTTTTAATTTTCTGACGTTGCTTGTCCTTGAAATTTTTTATCTTGCCTAAAACAAATTTTATCTTATGTTGCAGGAATGGGCTCTCAGACAAAACCAAACAGATTTCTTTCCTTGAAACGCTTCCTGATGATGCCCTAGTATCAAGGGAAGAGAGAGCATTTCGATTTTGGATTAACAGTTTAGGAAATTCAACATATATTAATAATGTATTTGAAGATCTTAGAGATGGGTAAGTAACCCCTGTGCTGACAAGGACTATACTCATTTCATCTGTTGTTTACTTTCATTTTCTCTCTTTTTTTGGAGGGAAGGTGGACAGGAGGAAAAGTTGAGTGGTGATGAAAAGCTCTCTTTTTTCTCATAGAAAAATTGATATGCATTTGAGCTTGGTTACACAATGTTTCACTTACAAAAGAAACAGAGGGAAAAGAAATAAAAAAGTAAAAGAAGGAAATAGTAGAAAGTTTATACCCCAGAGTTGAAACAAATTCTTCAATTCAATATCAGAGCAAATCTAGAAATGTAATGATGAAAATAGTTTATTTTGCTATAACTAGGTGTAGTCTGGAACTTGATGTCAGGTGTCTGTGACTGAAACTGTATGATGGATGTGCCAGATTATTGCTTGTTATTATTACACCAAATTTGAATTGTGTTTGTGGTCTGCAGGTGGTTGCTGTTGGAGACACTAGACAAAGTGTCACCTGGTATTGTCAACTGGAAGATCGCAAATAAGCCTCCGATCAAGATGCCATTCAAGAAAGTCGAGAACTGTAATCAAGTTGTGAAGATTGGGAAACAATTGAAGTTTTCCTTGGTAAATATTGCTGGGAATGATATTGTGCAGGGGAACAAAAAACTAATATTAGGTACCGTAATTCTCCATGGGATTTAGTATACTACTTGCATTGACACTGATAGGGTGCCCACCTAATATTGTTGTTCCTAGTTAATTAAATTTTATCTGCATGAATGCATATTTTCAGCTTACTTATGGCAATTGATGCGGTACAACATCCTCCAACTTTTAAAGAATTTGAGATTCCATTCACATGGGAAGGAAATAAATGATGCTGATATTCTAAAATGGGCAAATACTCAAGTCAAACATTCAGGAGGACACACGCATATGGACAGTTTCAAGGTATTAGAGCTACTTCTCCATCCTGTAACCTGTTGTTTTACTAAGATTTTCTGCCTTCTGCACAATCTCAGTCAGAAAACATAGTTCAGTACTCACATGTATATTCATGGGATTTTCTGTTCTACAAAGAAGTCATCAACATGATAGATTTTTAAAAGCTTTTAATTACTAGATGATGTGGGAAATAACCATCGTACTTTCTCAAAGAAGATTGTTAGAGATTTCCTGGTTTTGCTAGTTGATATAGATTGTATCTCAAAGTATCCTGCTAATTAAGTATTCAAAAGACCATAGCTGCTTCATAGTGATAAAGTAAGTGGTACTAAATCTGATTTAACAACATGCCTCTTTTCCAAGATTTATGCTTCAGTTATTAATCCCCTGTTTTTGCTTTATCTAACTTCCGACCTTCTCTCAAACTGACACATCCAAAAAACAGGACAAGAACCTATCCAATGGCATATTCTTTCTGGAGCTGCTTAGTGCTGTACAGCCTAGAGTAGTGAATTGGAGTCTTGTCACAAAGGGACAAAGTGGTATGTTTCTCTAAATTCAGTATGTGAAAAGTTTCTCTGCTGCTCTGAGCGTGCTTGCATTCTGGAGCGCCACTTTTGCATTTCAGCTGCCAATTAAGTGAATCTCATGCGAATTTGCTAATTGCCCCACCGTCATAAATATGTATGTATCCTTTTTATTGAAAAAAAATCGAAAAATAAGACCTCATTCTTAGAGGGAGGCTCGAGAAACACCTAAATGTATGAATATGTATGCCATATTTGGAAAATACTAGTAATCACGGTCTGCGGACCGAAGTGCCGCAAGCTTAGCTTGCCAAACATACATATGTAGGGAAAAAATTAAAAAAATAAAAATAAAGGCTTCCAACTGCAAGTACTGCCATGACCTTTCTTAAGTAGTGATACATAAGACTTTGGGGGAGGCGAATAACAATGCTATTTGTAAAGGCTGATAACATGCATGTATTGCTGTTGTGTGGGATAACACAACTAACATAAAACAAAGGCTTTTGGCTGAAATTTTCATAAAATCCACAACAACAACAATGATGACCAAATAAGATTCCCACCATTGGTAGGGGCTAGGAGTAGGGCTGTTAACGAACCCAATCGAGCTGAATATTTTTCAGCTAGAGCTCGGTTTGTTTAATTTTTAGGTTCGAATTCGGATCAAGTTTAAAACAAGCCAAACGAGCCGACTCGTGCTCGGCTCGATAAGGTTTGCGAGCCGGCTCGGTTTGGTTTGTTTAATTTTTTTTAAAAAAATTTATGAACCAAACCGGCTCATTTATCATGATTTGATTCGGGATTTACCTCGTTTAACTATTTGGATCATTTGAAAGTTAAACAAACTAAATTAACTCGTTTTATTATTCGACTTGTATAAAGGTTACTATTTGACTCGTTTATTATGTAAATTCTATACAAGCTATTTCTAATAACGAATAAACCTAGCTTATATACGGGTCGAACCAAGCTCGAGTTGAATTCAAACCGGCTTGCAAACAAACGAGCTGAACCTTCCTTGACTTGAGTTTGATTCGTTTAATAAATATTAGGATATTAGGATAATGCTGAATGACAAGGTTTTGTAAAATTTAAATTATTGGTTCATTGAAACTTTCCACTCCTCAATTGTAGGAGTTTGTTGCAGTTGATAGCTGGATCTTTGCAAGATCATCCATCCCTCTGTATATATATATATATCTAATCTCATAATAATAATAAGTTTCAGCATTCTCTTATATGGTATCAAAGCCAAGCTGTATTTTTTTTTTGCTTGGCCCACACCCGCCCAGTTTTTCCATCTAACTATGTCTTCAATCTCTGGTCTTTCGTCTCCTCTTGCTGCTGCCTCCAATTTGGCTCTCTTTTCCCAGAGTCACCGTTAAACTAGACCATGGTAATTATCATCTCTGGAGCACTACCATCAAAGCAGCATTGGAATCATTTGATATCGAATCCATCATCCTAAATGATCCACCGACCTCTACTTCAACAACACCCTCCGACTCCATTGACAACAGCACTAAACTCCCAAACCCAGCCCTATCATGGACTCGTCGAGACAAACTGGTGTTGTTATGGCTTAGATCTAACATCACCGATCATCTTCTTGGCATTATCATCAATGCCACAGCCTCTCGAAATGCTTAGCTTACTCTTGAACGCATCTTCCAGTCCCAAACTCGTGCCCGAATCATGCAGATTCACATGCAACTCCAAACACTTTATAAGGGCTCCAAATCCATAGTGGCCTACGTCAAATAGAAGCGATGTCTTGCTGACATGTTGGTAGCAAATCTTCAACCTGTTTCATCCGATGATTTGGTGGGTTATATTATCATGGGTCTCAGAGATGAATACTCGGCCTTCTACACGTCTATCCTCACCCGCAATGATTCAATATCTGTTGATACTCTCTTAGGTATGCTGCTCCAAGAAGAAGAACACCTTGAACACTCCAGGAATCAACTTCTCCAAGCACATGTTTCATTCACTTACTCTGGCTGCAACCATCCAACTTCCACTATAACGCACAACTCCTCAGATTTTTCCTTTGGTAATAATTGTGGGCATGGTCGTTTCTCCCGTGGCAATGGACGTGGTACCCGTGCCCAACAACAACGACCAACTAGGCCAACCTCAGGCTCTTCTAATCTCAACTGACCTCAAGGAAATCACAAGTCTCGAATCCAATGTTAGATCTGCACCAAGTTTGGCCACTCAGTACTTCTGTGTTACAATAGATTCAATCACTCTTATACAGTAGACAATGCTTCTCATATTTCCGCACTACTTGCTAGCCCTGAATCTTCTGCTGAAGCAGATTGGTATCTTGACTTCAGGGCATCAAATCACTTGACTGCTGACCTCAACAATCTCTCCATCTATAGCGAGTACTCTGGCAATGACAAAGTAGCTGTTGGTAATGGTATGACACTACCCATTACTCACATTGGATCATCTAAGATTTTCACACATAAACATCCACTTATTCTATCTAATATGTTACGTATGCCACAAATCTCTAAAAATCTCATAAGTGTCTCTCAACTAACGAAAGATAATGACATATCCATTGAATTTTTTGCTAACTCCCATCTTGTGAAAAATTCTCAGGGCATTCCACTCCTCCCGGGTCATCTTGAGCATGGCCTCTATAAAGTCCCATTCTCTATAAAGATAACTCTTCAAGGTTGGCATGCTTGTCTTGGTCATCCAAATGAACGAATAACTCGCAAACTTGTCTCTGATTTTTCCTTGCCATCGTCGTCCAGCATTTTTCCCCAAGTATGTGGTTTGCGTCAGCTTGGCAAAAGTCACCGCCATCCTTTACCCTTGTCCCATAAGAGTTCCCCTAACCCATTTCACCTTATTTATTCTGATGTTTGGGGTCCTGCCCTTGTACCTTCTCTTAATGGACATTACCTACTATGTCTCGTTTCTTGATGACTATTCTAAACATTTATGGATTTATTTTCTGGCTCAAAAGTCCCAAGTCTTTGATATTTTTCGTTCCTTTCATGCTATGGTTCAAACTCGGTTTCAAGTACCTATTACCTATTCAATTTGTACAAATCAATTGAGGTGGGGAATATCGTAATGTCTCTTCATTCCTAAATACACTTAGCATTGGACATCGAATATCATGTCCACACACACACACAAGCCCAAAATGGTGCCATTGAACATTGAAATCTTGATATTGTTAATAAAAGATTATCTCTCACCTAATCAACTACACCATCACACCTCTACCATCACACCTCTACTCAACCATTCTTCTCCTCATCAGCTTCTATTCAAAACATCACCCAATTATACATCTTTTCGCACGTTCGGCTGCGTCTGCTATCCATATATACGACCATATAATTCCCACAAAATGTCTTTTCGCTCTACTCCATGTGTCTTTCTTGGATACAACCCTCACCATCGTGGGTACCTCTGTTTGCATCCCGGAACCTCTCGGGTATACATCTCTCCACACGTCATTTTTGATGAAATACAATTCCCATACACCACCCTCACATCTTCGACTATATCTACCTCCTTTCGTTTATTACAATAGGCTTCTTCATCTACTCTACCAACTCCTCCCCCGCCAACATCTCCACAGTTTATCCCTACTCCTAACACACTCATCACACCCGACTACAACTCACAAAATGATCCCCCGTCAAGTCCTCCATCTCCTCCTCCTCCTGATCCACCTGATCACCTCATCCATCTCGAGGTCCTCCTTCTCCTCACACGTGCTTGCACCGGTCATCTAAAACCCCGTCTTCTTACCATTAATACCACATCCTCCTCCTCAATTCCTTGGACTGCAACCCAAGCTCTTAAAGATCCCGCTTAGCGTGCAGATATGAACGAGGAATGTGTAGCCCTCCAACGCAACACACTAACATAGGAGGGAATAAATGATTGTTTCGTGTAAAGTATAATGCAGATGACTCCCTCACTAGGTACAAGGCATGTCTTGTTGTGCAAGGGTTCACTCAACAACTTGGGGTACCTTCAGCCTTGGCTATCACTCATGTGTGGCCCCTACGCCAACTTGATATTAATAATGTATTCCTTAATGGTGATCTTCAAGAAACAATTTATATGAAGCAACTGTCAAGTTACGTGGACTCCTCTTGCCCAAAATATGTTTGTCGATTGAACAGGCACCTAGGGCATGGTTTGACAAACTTCGCGACACATTTAATCAGCTTAGATTTTCATCCTGCTACACTGATAGTTCTTTGTTTGTTTGGCATCAAGGATCCTCTACAGTTTATGTTCTTGTGTATGTTGATGATATTATTGTCACAAGATCTGACCGCAAATTCATTGACACATTTGTTCACACTCTTCATCAACTCTTCTCCATCAAGGATCTCGGCTTTCCATCATACTTTTTAGGTTTGGAATTATCTCGCACATGTGTCAACACAAATATGTTCATGACATATTAGAAAAATTTCTCATGCACAACTCCAAGCCTGCTCCCTCTCCTGCAGACATCACTACTCAACTCCTTGATCATGGAGAACTAATGCCAGATCCAACACTTTTTCATAGTTCTTTTGGTGCCCTTCAATATGCCACCATCACATAGCTTGACATCTCCTACGCTGTCAATTGGGTATGTCAATTATGCATCGTCCCAGGCTATCTCATTGGAAAGCCGTCAAAAGGATAATTCGTTACCTGTGTGGCACGTTGTCTCACGGCCTCCTATTTCGGCATGCCTCCTCTTCCACTCTCACAACCTTCTCTAATGTGGAATGGGCTGGAAATCCATGTGATCACCGATCTACTCATGGCTATGCTATTTTCTATGGTGGTAATCTTGTTAGTTGGTTATCTCGTAAACAATCGGTTATTGCCCGGTCCAGTACTAAAGCCAAATATTGGGGCTTTGCCTTTGCCACGACAGAACTTATTTGGCTCCAACAAATGCTCAGAGAACTGGGTATCTCCCTCTTCTCCTCTTCGATCTTATATTGTGACAACATTAGTGCTGGCTATATGACATAGAACCCTGTATTTCATCAAAGGTCGAAGCACATCCAAATTGACTACCACTTTGTTTGGAAAAAAGTTCATCATGGTGATCTTGCCGTTCATTATATTCCCTCTATCGATCATACTGACAATATTTTTATGAAACCTCTATGTTGTTGATCGATACCAATTCGGAAAAATAAGATCTAATTAGAATCAATTAGAACACACAAGAATTGAGAAGAGAATAACACTCAAGAACACAGATTGGGGAAACAGATGATCTTATTGATGTGAAGTAATTATGATTACAAAGAATCAAAGAAATTCTCACGTAAATCACTCAATACATCAAGGAATTACAATAGAACTCAATAGGAGAAGAAGACGGCGTTTGCTCTTCGATTAGGGTTCTAATCGCATGATATTTATACTATACGAGACTGTCATTAGCGAAAACCGAGACGGAGCGAAAAACCCAAAAAACACGGTACTATTTTCTATCTCTCAGCCTCTCCCGAAAACAGAACATATTTTCCTGATGGAAAAACACGGATCGTGTTTCCAAAACACGCCCCCCCCCCCCGTGTTTATTTCCAGCTTTGACAATCTTCAGTATTTCAGCCACAACTTCTTCATCTGACCTCCGATCGAGCTGATTCTTGATGCGTTGGAAAGCTAACAGAAAGATCTACAACTTTCATGTTCAACACATTTCCAAATTCTAATTTCTTCAATGTAAAATATTCACATCTTTCCAGAACGACTCACAGTTCTACTTCAAATTTCTCCGAAACACTTCACACACCAATCCAAGCTATTCTACACACCAAATACGAGTCACAAGCTCACACTCTAAGCTTGCCAAGATTCAAGCTCTTACAGTCTAACCTCACTATGTCTCTCGACCAGTAGAGTTTGCGGGGGAATATTATGATATTAGGATAATGCTGAATAAAAAGATTTTGTAAAATTTAAATTATTGGTTCATTGAAACTTTTCACTCCTCAATTGTAGGAGTTTGTTGCAGTCGATAGCTGGATCTTCGCAAGATCATCCAGCCCTCTGCACACATATATATATTTGATCTCATAATAATAACAATAAGCTTCAGCATTCTCTTATAATAAAAGAGCCTAAAACTAAGGTTCAAATTTAATTTATTTTGCTAAACAAATGAGCCTGTGGGCTGGCTCGGTTTGTCAATAGCCCAAGCTAGTCATAGTATAAGCGGATTTTATGACATTTCGGAGCTGTCACGAATGTGTGTTGCAAGTTATCAGATTAAGAAGATAGTCCTCTATTTGTGCAAAGGTTCACGTCTACACTATCAATGGCGTCGGTCACAGAATGTGTGTCTTGTAACCCTGAAATTACTGGACTGTGATGAGACATGAAGGAATTAATAGACTAGCCCACCATTGCTTATTTTCATATCACGTATCATATAATGGCGCATCTTTTTTGAAAATTGGAGAATTGAACTGTGCAGCCTTAGCCATTTCTGAAAAGGAGGGAAAAAATGTGATGTTTTTCTTGACGCTAGATTTACTTTAATTTTGGGACGGGTATTCTCCTTCATAGTTGCGACACTCGTCCAAAATAGACTATACACGTTGCTGAATATGATTGCCTTTGAAACAATTGTAACTTTAAATGCAATAAGTGTCTGCAAGGCAACTTCAAAGCTTCAATTTTAATTTTTTATATATATATATTTTATGTATTTCTGTTTTTACCTATGAACGTTTCAAGGGTATTACCTAGCTGGAAGAGCAGTATAGATCATAGTTCTAATTGTAAGGTAGTCCTGTTAGTCAGGTTTCACGTATCACGTATCACGTATCGGTTCCTTAGAAGATCAGAAACAGTCAAACCGGTTGGACCCGTTCTCCGATCTAGGAATCGGTCATAAAATGACTAGATTTGTGTGTTATTTAATTGTTTATATATTTTATATATTTGGATTTAATATATATCATTAGTCCAGCCATTCAACTATTTTATACATAGACTATGGAGCCCTGACATGTGTACTTTATTACGTACATGTTTCATTTTTGCTTCAGTGGTTCCCGTTAGCTTACCATGTCTCCCTCGTTTTCTGTATAGATGAAGAGAAAAAGATGAATGCCTCGTACATCATCAGTATTGCGAGAAAACTTGGATGTTCGATATTTTTGCTTCCCGAAGACATTACTGAGGTATTGCTTAATTCTTGCTGCAATTCTTTTCCACCTTGACATCACATTCTGCCGTTTATTCCACGGTGATGGCGATACGTGTTTCCGATCCAAAGGGTGGACAGATATCAATCTTGAAAAAATTTAAGTGTCTACGAGGAGATTCCCTAGCAAATCAGTAATCAGCTGAAAGACCCTAAAATTATAGATGTGACCATGTCACTAGAAACACTGTTGATTTAACTCAATAGGAACAGAGATAAACGGCTTATTTTCTCTGAATCTTTGATCATTTATGATTGCCACAGCTGGCACCGCCTCTTCATTTACAATCAGAGCCTGGCCCATATTCGCTCTGCCATAACGGCTTTAGACTAACCATATCCATCACCGCACAGCGAAAGCACATGGGCGAGAGTCCTAATTCTTAAGCCTTGTTAGATAGTGAGCTCCTATCAATTAGGACAGTCAGATGGTAAAGCTGATAGATAATCGAGAAACGCTCTCTTATTTTGTCTTACATTTAAAAGTGCTACGAATAATGCCAATTTTAATTGTGGTGCGTATTATCAGGTGAACTCAAAGATGGCCCTCACATTGACGGCAAGCATAATGTACTGGTTCTTAAATCAGCCCGGGGAGGAGAAAACGTTGAGTTCATCAGATAGCGAAAATGGAAGTCAGTCAGAAACAATGTCGAATTCGACCTCGGACGACAACGCTTCTGAATCTTCATTAGAGTAGATTCTGTATGATCTGAATATACAAAATCAGTTATTTGCCATGGAACTCTGAACTAGAGTTCCGTTTATTCTTTCCGTATCCCCCCTCCCCCACCTTTTTTTTGTGATATATTTTCCTTTCTTGATTTTGAAATTCTGTTGTTTGGAAGGATAATGTATGAAATTCACAGGAGTGAATAGTTTTTTGGTAAAGGGAAGAAAGTCATATGTGCATAGTTTTCCTGGTCAAATGATAAGTCAAGCATTTTGATTTTTTTTGATTTTTGTCTTGTAATCGATGGCATCTTTTTCTAGGGCATCATGTACCATGCTAAGCTAATTTTAAAATTCAAATCTAATTATTGTTGGACCGGTCATCTAATTATTGTTTAATGAAAGTACTTGTTTCATAGACGACAAAAAGTTTCACAAAGTGAAGAATCAATAAAGAACAAAAATATGCTTGCCGCATCTGGTTACTCCAACTATTCCACATCTTCAACCATAGTTATGTTTAGAGCTGACAATCAGATAACTTCGAAATATTTTAGAATATTTAACTAATGTGGATTGAGTTGGGTTAAGATCGGATAATTTTAGATTCGGATAAGATTGAGTAATTCTACCTTTTGAATTAGGTTTGGATGATGGTCTTTTTATATTTAGACAAACTTACGTTATCTTATCTTTCAAATAAGATTTAAATAGGTATGGATTAATCTATTGGTCATTCCATGTTCAATTCAAGTTTGAATCAAAGAAGATTTATTTTATCATTTCATAAGATTTCAAAGCCATGCCATCTTGAATTATAGGTTGTTTCAAATTATTTTATATTCTTTTGGTTAGAGTTTGTTTGGATTTAGATTTATTCATGTTAATTTTCTTATCATTATTTTATCTTTTTGACCTAATAATGTGTAAAATAATTAGGCTATTTCAAATTTGCTGTAAGTATATCAATGAGGAATGCGAAAATAAATTTCCATGTGAAATAGAAATAATGCATTTATCCATTCATATAATGAAACTAATATTTAATTAGAAAACTAAAAAGAATATTCATATACTTTTAGATGGAAAACAATGAGGATGATAATTATAACAAGCAACAATAACAAGAATAATAAGGGCAACACGAACAACATCAACAATAATATTAATACTATAAATATATTAATAATAGTAATATGATGCGTGCTTTTTGTTGATTATTTAGTTTTTAACTAGATTATCCAATCCAAAAAAAAAAATTTCAATATTTTGTTGATTATTCAACAATACATCATAATATTATATATATATATATATTTTTTTTTTATAGTTTTAAGTTTTTAAAATTTATTGATTTTTATTATATAAACTTTTATAATAATATGTTAATACTTTTTTTGAATAAAATAAGAAATTTAGATAAATATTGTTAAAAATATTAACTTATATACTATATTTATTTTTAAAAATCTTCTAAAAAAGTTACTAAAATAAATAAGCTAGTATTTTTATACAGATATTAGATATCCAAATCCGACCCATATTCGGTCAGTATTTTCAGATATTTAGGATTTAAATATTCGGTTTAAATTATGCAGAGTAGATTTTCAAAAAAATATTTGAATGAATACAGATATAAAACAATAGTAGTAGTAGTGGAAATAAAAAATAAAAATAAAAATAAAAATATTAGTATTAGTTATAGTAGTAACTATAATACTATAAATAACATAAACTATAATAATAATAACTGCAAAAATAATAACAATGATAATAATACTAGTGATTATAATATTAGTAATATTAGTAGTAATAATTATAATAACAATAATAATAATAATAATAATAATAATAATAATTTTGTTGATAATAATAATACAGTTTGTCTAGTGAGTGTCTTTGGTGACTCGTTCAGATTTTAATTTATTACCTAAAAATATAATATGATTAGTGCATTAATGATAGATATAAAAGTTGGATTTTTGTGGCATTCAATATTTATTTTATTTATTCTTTTAGTAATATTAAATAATGTTTGCGATTAGGAGCATAGATGAGCTGGACCGAGCCGAGCTAAGTTGAGATAGATTTGAACAATACGCATTATCTAAAAATAAGGTTGAAATGCGACTTGTTTTTAAATGAGCTAAACGGAGCTAACTTGTTAATTTTTGTAATAAAAAAACCGATTTTACATCTTTTGTACTATAAATAAGCTTGAACTCAAATTTTTTATGCTCCAACTAAATGAACCTAAAATTATTGTTCATGAGCGACTCATTTAGTTAAGTGAAGGAGGGAAGGGGCGTTTTAAGAAACCCACAAGACGACTTTATTTTTGTATAATCCTATTTATGATTATTTTTCAGACAAAATCACTAATTTTAAAGGATAGAGTAAGAAAAACTATGTAAAAGAAAAACTGTTTAAAATTTATCGAGTAAACATAAAACCAGATGTGTTTATAACAATTCAAATAGCTAAAATGAACCAGGAAAAACAAAAAAAGAAAAAGAAAAACTTTACTGCGATATTTATCACCCGACTACAAAATTTGAGTGCCGACGTTCTTAAGAAACAAGAGATACCCTATTTTCTTGGAAGCTAATTACTCAATTTAAATATCGTTTTCAAACTGAACCACAAGCGCCATCATTGCCACGTGAATGCAAACTACTCCCACCACTGAGAATCGACGGAGGAAACGACTGCGAGCTGATGCTCAATTAAGTAGCAGCAGCTTTCAAAACACCCGGATCTTCCACAAGTCAATGTCTTTCGTACTCAAAAAAAAAAAAAAAAAAAAAAAACCACCATGCTTCGAAATTATGGCGTGGGGAGGGAGGGACTCCCTATTTCATCAAGCTTTGCGATAATATTAGTCGCTTTACAGCTAGCTAGGAATGGATGAGCCAAAATCTTAACAGCCGCTTTGACTAAGTCCGGACTCATTAATGAGATTACTACCTGAATTGAATACGGTTATCGACAATTATGATTTGATTACCATGTCCCGAATCGAAGAAAAATTGTCGCTCAATGAAACGAAAGTCACCCTGATAATCTATAATTAATCGTCATTAGTGTACGAGTAAGCATCGCTGCCGAACGTAAAAAAATAGGAAAAAGATAAATAATTTATTTTAACGGAAAGTCAATATTCAAGGTTTAATATCTCTATTATGGTACTTTTTTTTTTGGAGAGTCTGTATTATAGTAACTTTGATACCATATCTAGAACTAATTTACCCAAAAAAATAAAATAAAATAAGTTTTTGATTTTACACGGTCTGCAATTTCATAGCATATTCGGTAAAGGAAAAAAAAAAAGGACGCTTACGTTTAGCCAACTTATTATTTATTTATTTATTATTTATCATTCATTAAAGAAACAATGATTTTTATTGATGTGTTTGCCAACCACTATATATATACATGCGTCACGGAGTAAGTAAACGAGTGGTCCTAAGAAAATATGCAAGGACATGTGATCGTGTTTACTAAAACGCTAAACATAATTATGTGGGTTTGTTAGAGCGTCTTAATTCTAAGCGTTCGTTCTAGCCTTAGCTTTGTTGTACGTAAGACCCTAGGCAGAACCTTGTCCCACCATGTTCTCCTCTTCCGATATATGGAAGGCCCATGCCATATTCCCTTTAATCAAAACCTTCCATCCAAGCGTGTGCGAGCTCTGATATAATTTGCTAGTCTTTGTCCTCTCTGTCTCTCTCTCTGTCTCTCTCTCTCTCTCTCTCTCATGGTCTTTACATTTTGTTACTTTCCGATGATAACATTAGGTATTGGTAATTTGGTACAATACATTGTATAAATGTTTCGGAAAAGCTATTATTATTATTATTATATGTTGTGTTTCCCTATTTTACTTTATTTATTTATTTTTACTAAAAATTTTATAAATTAAAAATTTTATAAATTTTATAAACTATTGGGATTTTGAGTCGGAGTTCAAATTAATGCGTTGGAGGTTAAAAAGAATATGAGATGAAATGCTATAGAAAGGATTGAAGAATAGCAAAGATGGAGTGAAAAAGGGTGAAATAAAGGCAAGTACGGCACCTAATTTCGTCCATACCTTTTTGTTAAGTCAATTTTCCGTGAGAGGGTCTCAGTCAAGGACTAGGAAGCTTGTGATGAGACCACGATACCCGAACGTGGGTGAGGATCTGGATAATGGATTAGATTTAGGAAGTCTCTTGTGTGAATTTCTCATGGCTCATATGTCTAGGATTAGATCTCTAAAATCTTAAGTGAGGATGATGAGCTCCTATTTAAGTATAAAAATTTTAATTAAAGAACGGAGTTCTTGGATTTTCTCGAAAGGTAAAAAAAGAAAACAAAAAAGGGGTTGAGTGTTTTTTTTTTTTTTTTTGGATTTACTTGAGTGGATAGTTATAAAAGTAATCGACACATCAACAATTCTCCTACACCGTAGCAAAGGGTTCCCTCCGTTTATCATCACACGCTCTTTTAAAAAGAAAAATGTCCGGTGCAAGTACTCTCTCCGCCTTCATGAAGTTACTTAGTTTTCAAATATCTACTAATTGTTAATAATGAATGTCATAGTGCCACACCGCTAACTCAAAAAAAAACAAAAAGAATCGATGCATCGCTTTCCGTGCACCATAACAAGATGACTTCCTCTATTGATGAGCGTAACAGGCAAACTAATTTCACCACCACCACCATAAGTCGTACATTTTTTTTTTCCTAACGATAATTTGCATTATATAGATATAAAAATCACTTCCTTCATCACCCCCGTCAATTATGACTATGAGACCAGAGAAAAAAGAGAGCTGTTTGTTTAATCGGGTCAAATTTAGGCACTAAGTACCCCTTCTAGCTAGTCAGCACCGTGGTTAATATGTATCTGTCATGTGTATATTGAATACAAGTTTGTTAATATGTGTGTGTGTGTGTGTTCAATCGATGGGAATAACAAACATCTTTGTGCAATCCGCACAATTCATGCCGTTAAACTTTGAATAATAAGCGGGTGGCCTTTTTTTTTTTTTTTAATAAGAATGCACAAACATTATGAACCGTTTCCTTAACTTTATAGGAGAAATTCCTCTTACTAAACTTAATCCAAGAACTTATTCTAACTTTAATGAGCAAAATCAGTCATCTACCGCACACTTGGTAATTATCAAACATAACTTTATTTCTAAACTCCCCAATAACTCATGTTATAGTAAAAAAAGCTGTATGCCAAATGTCTCCCCTCAAACCGATTCTTTTAATGCCAAGTCAAGGAGAAGCATGTTCCTCAATAGAACTTGGCATCACCCATGAAAAGCCCAGCCAATCGCTAATCTCATACAAAATCCTCCTTGTCATAGTGCAATGAAGGAACACATGATTTACCGATTTTTTTTTCCACCTTACAAAAAGGCTAGGACACCCTGTCTCCTTAGAATCCATAATTTGAAGTCTAGCCAATCTGTCTTTAGTGTTGGGCCTCTGCTGAACTGCAAACCAGGTAATAAGCTCAACCCTCAGGGGGGCTAAGCCGCTCTAAATCATGCTGAGATTCGTGTTTTGAGACCTGTCTCCTTCAGAATTCTGATAAATCGCCTGATAAAAAGACTTTACTAGAAAAAATCCCAATATCCTCATAAGCCCATCTGAACGTGTCCTCCTTATTTTTGGTCAAAGGAAACTGTTTAATAAACTCTTCCAACTGATCCACTTGCTCGACTTCCCATTCAAAAAGAAACCGTCTCCACCATAGATTCCAGGTCCACTGTGATCCGTTTCATCTCCCCATACTAGCTATCTTCTCTTCTTGTTTGACATGATACTCTAAAGAGTCTAGGAAATAAGGTTCTCAATGCTCCTTATCCTGTCCAATCATCATGTCAGAAGTTAACATCTCAATGCTCCATGCTCCTTATCCTTATAGGATTCAAACTTCTCAACTTGGCAATATCTACCCATGGAGTCCATCCTGTCTGAATACTCAAGTTGTGAATACCTCCAAACTGATCCCCATAATGAATTGAGGATATAACATTCTTCCTCATATATGTTGGCTGATCCCCATAATAATTAGCAGGTGTTATTGGCTGAAATATTACTCTGTTTGATTCAACATATATACTGTTCTATATTTTAATAATAAATGTTAATTATTATTATTTTTAATATATATTAATTAAAATTATAAAAAATTATATCATAAAATATTTTTAATGTAAGTATAATTATTACATTTTTATACTATAGTATATTATAATTTAATAAATATTAATTGTCAATTTAAAAAAAAAATATATATGTAGTGACATATTTTAAACCAGATGGAGTATTGACTAAATTACTTTATATTTACTCTTACAAAACCTATATAAATGCATATTAATTTTTATATAATATTTTAATATAATTTGTAATAGAAGAAGTATATTTTAGTATTTTTATATGTTATAGTATATCAGTTTAAATAAAATAACAATCTACAAGTGATATAATGGAGCTCTAATTGTACATGTTAAGAGGTTGTATGCATTTAGGTGTAGTTGGTTCATATTTTATAGTTAGAAACAAGTGTTATGTTAATTATTGATGTATGGAAATTTTATTTAATTTATTATTTCTCTCTTGAAAATATTTTTTATTTTTTTTAATATATGCACAAATATATTTTATAATTTAAAAAATTATCCTTTATTTTTTTGGTATCTATTTGTCTCTACTTTTGTATCCATACATTATTTGCTTTCAACACAAATTTTTGTTACCTTGATGAAACATTATTGACCAACAGAAACATAAATATATAGATATGAAAGAAGTCAGAACTCTCCCCATGCTTAAATTTTATATGCAGACCGGATAAGAAGATAATATATACCACATATATTAAAAAGAAAAGGGCTCAAAGTTTGTAGTACGTACTACTATAGGCTATAGCCAACAAATCTGCATGATATATGGAACCGAGATCATTGTCTTTCGTTTCAGCCCTTTCTCATCAAGGCACGTACGTGGATATTGACCGTCAACATTGTCCTTTAGTTGGAGTTTAATTTTTGAAATTGTCAAAGACAATGAAATGGCCAATCAATTCTTGAGCCCCCATGCTCTCGTAATATTTTTTATGCACAGAAAATTCAATCATGGGGCTTCAACAGTCCATCGTTCTTTGAACCCAACCATTTTTTTTTTTTGAGTTGATTGTTAAATGCCTATTTAACGAGTAGTCTAATCCTCGTCCACAACTAGGCAGCTTTGATTTAATTGGACAGCTAGTGTGTTGTATGTACATGACATATCCGAAGGGATGGCAATGAATGGGAGGGGTGGTTTGTGCAGTAATACCACGGCAATTGTTTCGTCCATCCATGTTATTCTAAATATATAAATCTACCTTAATTAATAATTTTTTGTAAATGACGTCAGGAAGGTGCAAAGAAAAACTTTTATAAGATATTATCCTCCACATCTAGTAGTGTCGATGGGTATATATTAAAATTTAATTCGTTATATTTATTTATTTTATACTTTATTTTTATTTTTTATTATATTATCCGCATTTCTAGTTTATTTTTTAATTTTAATTTTATGTATTTATTTTATAAGTAATTTATGAGTCATTTTATTTTAAATATATTCACGTATCATTTAAAAAATCAAAGTAATTGTGAATTATTTATCTTTTTAATGGAGGTTTTTTTAATAAAAATTAAATATTAAACAATATAAAATATAATTAAATGCATTAGTATCTACATAAGTTATTTTTTCTTTTTTGAAAAATTATCAGACCCACGTCGAACTCATTTATGGTCCATTTGCTTATTAAATCCCGTGAGTTTAGATTTGAGTCTGACTCAAAACTTTATGATCCAACAAGTTTGGATTGAACTTGGGTCTAGGTACTATAAGCGGCTTTGAATCTGATTAGAACCAACCTAGACACAACCTATTTCCATCCAGACACACACCATTATATTTTAGGATAAATGTATAACAAGGCATTAATAATAGTGACAGAAAAATTATTCCTGAGAGTATTAATTTTTTTTGGCATAGAGGTTTAAATAACATTTAATAAATCTTTTTTTTATAAGGGTTATTTTAGAAAATCAATGTTATAACTCTCACGTGACATGCATGCATTAAATCATAATAAGTTTTTGATAATAATTATGTAAAAAAAAATCTTTATTCATGTGTCATCGATAATAATTATTAAAATATTAGTTGTTAAAACCTATTTAAAGAAGTCCGAATCTTTTTTTAGTAGTTTATTTTTACAACCGTGCTTGTAAACAATTGTTATTGAAAGGACCCACGCAATTTTTAACTTCAAATTTCTCTCTCTTTTAAAAATATTTTGGACTCATTTCTCTCTTCTTCGTCCTTATTCTTAGTTCTTAAATCTCTTAAAAAAACTTTTGACTGCCCATTTATTTATTTATTTATAAAAAAACTTATCGACGGCCACCTATTCTAAGTGGTATCCTCCGCTACTGGTTCTATTTTTAGTCTACCACCCATTGTCCGGTAAGTTTTCTCTCAATTTATTCATTTTGTTCTTGGATTGTTTTGATTTTTGAGAATTTTTTTCTAAAATTTTTATGGTGGTGGTCACATAAGACATGTTTGCAATCGTATAACTTTCATTTAGTTAACAATGCACCATATGCAACACCATCCACATCATCTTCCCTGCTCTGTTAATAATTTGGAACCTTTTTTGGCAGGAGAACAACGGATAATAATTTACAACATTATCTATATCGATGTGTGGAAGGTCTTGTCTTGGTTATGCGATTAGAATGTTAGAAATAACACATATCCATCAACACGTGCATTTAGGAAAAGTGCACTACTATGTCAGTACTAGTTGATAATAGTGGCGATGAAATGTCTGGTGTGGTGGTTATGATTGATGGTCTGAAATTAGGACCCATAAAAATGACCTCTTTATACATCCTCACCAAAATTTTCAAAAGACTAGCTAGTACGCATTCTACATTAAGTAGGGTAGGTGGTAATAAAATTTGTCTACGATTACCGAGATATGATTCTAGACTTTTTTTTATATTAATTTTCTTTTCTTTCTAGAAGAATTCTTGAAACGTTGTTTTCTTTTCCCTTTAAAAATTAAAGAAATGACGAAGGCCACATATATTAATTGGTAAAGACTCTAAAGCAACTCTGATATACAAACCAACCATGTATCCATCAAATTCGGCGACTCTTTTTATGTGCCACTAGCTGCCACATATACTACGAGAATATTGCTTCCCTATTCCAGATGAGAATATCATTGTCATCCGACCTCATTCTTTCCTTGGTAGACTGAGAGCCTTCTATGTTATCATTACTTACGCCTCTGACTTCCTATCGTAAACAACCCTTTTGTATATAGGGGTTTATATGGCGCTACTTGTATGTGGTGGTTACATAAGATATGCTCAAGTAAAAATAGTATACATAGATAAATAGATACCTATTAACATGTAAGGTTTATTGAGAACAAACAAAATTTTTATAAGAGTTATTAGAATTTAATCATAAAATAAAATTTTAGGATTGCATATGTTGAAACTATTGGTGGTGTTATCTTTTTCTTGGCTAACGATTGTTGGTCAGCTATTGCTTTTGCTACTTATTATATTGCTTAGCTGCCACAACATGCTTGAAATAGGCCAAGTTAATATTCTAAGGTTTACATAGTTGGTTAAAATATGATATAATATAGTTATGATTAGTGTATAATACAAGGGTAATGAAAGGATTTACAAAGTGACATAGAAGTAAAAGTTACAAGGCAAAGCTTCATGATTCATACCTTGCATGTCTAGGGTTTTTGTTTAGCTTTGTTATTTTATGTCCACATTGTAATTTTTGTTGTCTTGTAATTGTGGAAGGTAAGATTGACGTCTTTTATGCATGTTATAGGGATTTTTGGTCTTAGTTTCACTTTACTAACTAGTTAAACCTAGCTAACATAAGTCGGTTAGGTTAATAACATTCCTATGTTAACATAACATCAGTGTTGACTAAACCTAGTTAGTAATGGACGGGTTAGTTAGAAAATAACCATAATATTCCAATTTTTAGAAACCTTAATTATAAAATCGTAATCATGTATAATTAATTAAAATAATTAATGTAGGGTATTTTGTATTATATATATTGTTAATATGTGTATTATTATAACGTATTAAATATAAATTTTATTAGGATAAAATTTGATAGAAATTGAGTTATTGAATTTAATCCTATTTTCTACCCTAACCTTATTTGCACCTAAATCTAATTCTAAACGCACAAAATTTCTTTTTCGTTTTCTCCTTCCCCTTTTCTTTTCCTTTTTCTTTCACACGCATCGACCTTCTTTATTCTTTCTTCTTTCTCTTCTCTTGTGTGGAAAACGCCCTCTGCCATGCCACCATCACCTACATCCTACTATCATTAACTCTCACTTCCACCTCCTACGCATGAGGGTTTGTGTTGAAAAACCTTGACTATTTGTCCCACCTCCTATATCACTCTCCCTTTTCCTATATGTGTGTATATATATATATATAACACATTTAATGCCTTAATAACTCCCTTCCTCCTTCCATTTTTTTTGTTAAAACTTAGCAATATCAAATGCATCCTTCTTCCCTTCCTCTACCTCCTTCTTTCCATCTCCACACATTCCACAAAACTCCCACCGGCAAGTTCCACTGCATCAACCCCCTAGCTTCATCATTTTCCATGGTGCTCACCCCTACCTTCAACCAATTGTACTACAACCTAACACCTCCCTTACCCCACTTCTTCTATTGCACATCACCCTCCTTTGGCCTCTCCAACTAATGTACACCCGTTGGCGATGACACAAACTATTGTTGCTTCCCCATCCCTTCAACATTCTCCACCAATTCCCATCCTTTTGTTGCACGAGCTTCTCCATTGTCACACCATCGTAACACCTTTGAGCTAGTTAATTCCTGTAACACCTCGAGTCGATATGACCACGCGAGGGCTACCTTGGAGTGCTTTCGGATTGATCGGCTGACTCCACAGATCAACACGAGTCCTTTCAGTGGGCTTTGTCCTCACTCACGCACTTTCTGAGAAATTTTCAGAACTTCCCAGAAGGTCACCCATCTTAAAATTTCTCCACGACCAACACGCTTAACTGTGGAGTTCTTAGGACAGAATCACCAAAAGGATGGTATACCATGTTGATATAAGTAGCCAAATTAATTCTTATAACACTCCCCTCAATTTGTGGTATTACAATTCCTAACCTATTTTTATTTGTTTTTAATTGATTTTTATTGTTGATTTTGTTATATTAGATGCTAATATGTATGTTGGTTGTGATGACGAAAGGGTTTCAAAGAGGTTTAGTGGAGACTAGTTGGGTGAATCTTAATTTATTTCTTTTCTTGAATAAGAGGTAATCATACCCTTCTACTAAGATGTGAGATAATGTGGTGACATATAAAGGTCGTGGTGTTGCTAGGTTATAATTTATGCACATGTTTTGAAAGGATATATGTATGTGCCGTATGCCAAAATTTTTACAATAGGTATGTAAATGTTATGAATAGGCATGAACATAAAAGTATAATAGTATATAAGTAGTTTGTAATCAATGTGTTATTTAATAGAAGATATAAGTATGTGTATTTTTTTGAAAGATTAATGTATGCTCTTCTAAGGTTTTGTTAGGGTTCTAATATTATCAAGACTATGATGTAAATGCCATGATAAGTGTTCCATGAATATCTTTCCATGGTAGCTAGGGTTGACATAAAAAGTATAAAATCATGCACACATGATTATGGTTAGCATACAATATTCATTATATGCATGCTTTAGAGTTTGATATGTTTTCCTACATGCACCGTGATATTAATTGCTCTATTACATGCCATATTATCCTATAGATATATGCATATGCGTTTCATAGAATATATAACATATTAGAAATGCATGATTAGGGTTTGTAGACATAACTCACTAAAGACATGAAAAATAAAAAACATAATCAATTGCTAAATTGTAAAGATTACCTACATACTAAAATATTATGAACTATTATGTTTTATGCTTTTCATGAAAAATTGCTCATAATAAAAATATTTGGTACGATATTTGGAAAATAATGGTGAAATTAAGGTTTGATGGCATTTTGGTCATTTTTGACAAAATACGCCTAATGTGAGTATTTGGACATAGGACAACCTTAGTCTTTGATAAGTTGACCTTATTGTTACTTGAATTTAACATAGACTGATGAACCTAGGGTTTACCTTAATAATAAAAAATAAAGGAAAATTGTTAAGTATGGAAATAAGAAATACTATGCAATGTGTGATGTTTGTGATCGCGTCATAAATTATTAGTACTTAAAATGGAAGGTCTTGAGTTTGGGAATAGTTTCTATCTAGGGTTAGCTACCCCAGGGATGATGTTGGATCCTTCGGCTTGTTTGGTTTCCCAGTGTGCCATTGTGCCCTAGTAAGGCCTTAGTTTACTCTTTAGGTAATCCACGTGCCCTATAGGAGATAATGATACTTAAGTATTAGGTGACCTAGGTGTAGAAGATTTTGTGTTGCCTTGTAACACCCCCAAAGTTCACTACTAAAAAATTTTGTTTTATTAAAAGATAATTGCGGAAGCAGATTAATAAAACGTGAACTTTGGGAGTATTACCGCCACACTTAGTACCAGACCGGTTCACTCATGCCGTTCCAGTACCAAGTGCTAAGGCTAAGGGAATGAAATACAACTTGAAAGAAATTCAACACACACAAATCAGAGTAGCGCATCAAATCGTTTACAAGAATAAAATCCACCAACGGTGGTTACAGTAACATATAGCATTAAAACCAAGAATTTAAAGAGAAAGAGAAAATCCTAACGATACCGGATAACTCCTTAATCTCTTTCCCGTAGCCCACTTGAGTAGCACCTGAAAATACCTGCAGGGGCACTGCCCATTGAATAGGCAGGGGCCCCATAAAGGGAATCCCTTCAGTATTACGGTACTGAGTAACCCTTTAATACCAGACTTAAAGACAAGCCCGTATACGGCACATAATGCAAGCTACACACATAAATAATGAGAGGTGCACACATAACAATAACATGCATAATAATTCATAAATCACGATCGATACTTTGGGCCTTAAGCCATGTCATAGTGTAAGATCAATACATTCGGGCCTTAAGCCATTATTTCGTCATCATTCCATCAATCTCATATTTTATATCCATGTGAGTAAGAGAACCCCACTATTATAGCCGGTGGACCTAAAGTAAACACACAGGGCATAACGCCTCTGACCACTATTATTGCCGGTGGACCGGTCTGGCCCCGACTCACATGGTGTTCCACTATAAGTGATTAGTATTTTTTCATAATTTTATTCACATACAATACTGGTTTTATTGAGCTCGGGACCCCCACTATTTTAGCCGGTGGACCGGAATATATATAAAATCATCATCCAGGGCACAACGCTTCTGGCCACTATTATAACCGGTGGACCGGTACTCATAATCACATACTAGGGCAACACGCTCCTGGACCACTATTATATTCGGTGGACCGGTACTCAATATCACATATCAAGGCAACACGTTCCTGGACCACTATTATAGCCGATGAACCGGTACTCAATATCACATACCAGGGCAACACGCTCCTGGACCACTATTATAACCGGTGGACCGGTACTCAATATCATAATCATCTGGGCCCGGCTCATTAATATTCCACTTTCAATAATAGTATCTTTCCTTTTCTTTAATCAGCACATCAATCATATTTATTTGCCTCGAACGAGAGATCAATAACCCGAGACACAAAGGTACACCGGTCGTACCGGTGCATATCAGCTACTCAGTACCCTTCAACCACGATCGCAAGGATGCAAAGGTACCCTGGTCGTACTGGTGCATAAAGCTAACTCAGTACCCTACCGACAAGGACACCTAATCCATAAGTATTCATACCCCCTAACTAGATCCGTAGAGCTAGAAAGAGTAAGATATAGGGCCTGGCTGGGGCACAAAGGCACACCAGCAAATACCAGAATAATCGTGGACTAAACCACATCCTTAGGGTAGCGACCCCTAAGGAGTCACCATTCCCGATCTCGAGGTCTTTCACTTTAAGTAATAGTGTCTTAATTAAGGTGATCACGAAAAGCACGATAATCCAATACTTATTCACTTTTAATCGTTATGATATCATTAATCATTTCTTATTCAGATGATTATCCAGAAATTCACAGAGAAATCATTAAGGCCAGACTAATTATCAAATACTCTTACTCGGCTCATCACCATTATTTGAATCATATTATAATGTTCCACACTCATAACAATATTTTAGGTGCAAATTACTCCTTAACCCCTTACTTATATAACTGCTAAGTATCCATTTCTTACTTGATAAATTACCATATTACCCTTAAGGTTGCATAATTACCAAATTACCCCTTGTCCACTTTAGATTACCAAATTGTCTCCTACACTTTTTAGATCACCATTCACCCCTCAAAATTACTACACTTATCATATTTCCCATTTGGTTGGTTATATTACCAAATCGCCCTTCTCCTTTGTTATAATTACAAAACTGCCCTCGAGTTGGATAAATTACTAAATTACCCTCCTTCATTATCATAGTTACTATTTTGCCCCTTTAGTTGGTTAAACAATTTTCACTTTACCCTTTAGTCGGCTAAATTACCAAATTGCCACTTAAGTTGGATAAATTACCAAATTGCCCTTCTCCTTTATCATAATTGCCATTTTACCCCTCTTAATTATTTTAATTGTCATTTACCCTTTTTAATTATCATAAATCCCAAATTACCCTCCTTCATAATTACAAATATTAATTTGCCCTTCTTCATAATAATAATTATTAATTTACCCTTCTCCATATTAATAATTACTATATTACCCTCTCCATCATTAAAATTACCATAATGCCCTTTAATTGGTTAATTTACCAAATTACCCTTCTATAGTATCATACTTATCCAATTGCCCTTCTACAATCATAATTTAATTACTAAATTACCTTTCGGCGTTATCATAATTACCAAGTTACCCCATACTACCGGGTTTACCATAATATCCTTTTATTTACAGAATTACTCTTCTACCCCTTACTTTCAAATTACCATAATATCCTTTTATTTATAAAAATTACCACCATACCCCTTTTACTTGTACCATTATCATGACATCCCTTTTACTTTACAAATTATTATTTTACCCTTTTACATCCAAACTTACCATTTTTATCTTTCCTTACAAAATTACCATTTTGCCCTTCTTTTCCAAAATTACCATATTACCCCTTACTTATAAATTACCATTTCGCCATTCACTTATACAATTACCATATTACCACTTATGAAATTACTATTTTGCCCCCTTTACTTTCAACATTGCCATATTGCCCTTTTACTTGAAAAATTACCATAATGCCCTCCTTCATCCAAAATTACTATTTTACCCCTACTTCTAAAATTACCATTCTTACCACTTAATTATAAAATTACTATATTGCCCTTTGACTCCAAAATTACCGCTTTACCCTTTTCTCCAAAAACTACCATAATACCCCTTTACTTATAAAATTATCATTTGACCATTTAATCATAAAATTTCCATATTATTCTTTTATCTCAAAAATTACCATAATACCCTTCTTTCTCAAAATTTACAATTTTATCCTTTACTTATAAATTATCATTTAACTCCTTTATTTTTAAATTACCAAAATACCATTTTACTTATAAAATTATCGAAATACCCTTTTCACTTATAAAATTTCCATTCAACCCCTCTATTCACCATTTTTATGAATTTACTAACACTACATAAAATAATGATATTAGTACTTCATTCTTATCATCTAAGTCCACCAACATGTCATTATTCAACATAATACTCATTAGCAACTGCCTACATTAGGTCACATACTTCATAAGCAAAATTACTAAAATACCCTTAAACAATAATATTACTCATACATTAGCAACATAATACATCATAAACAAGCATTTAACATTTCCATCAATAATCAAACTCCTTCCTTAATTAACATACCTACATATGGCACAAAATTTATCATGCTTTTCCCTTTTATCAAACAATATAAGAAACCATATACATATCATGCTAAGCACACCAAACATGCATAAAATCATACTAAACCCCTAATGTGCTAGCATACGTTTTTCCATATATTTAAGGGAGGATTAACGGTTACCTTAATCCAAAAAATATCAAATCTTACCAAGCATAATTAGCAACTCAACACCTAAAAATAATACCCATCATATTTATGTTAGAAATAAGAAGCCAAGCATAAAACTTTGTAAAAATTTAATAAATAGAACACTTAATATAAAATACCATTATACCTTAAAAATTAGCCAAGTAATTTTCAAAATAAGGGGGAGCTCACGCTGCATGAGCAGCGTGAGTTTCTGTAGAAAAGAGAGGGGAAAAGGCTCGAAGAGGGGTGAAGGAAGCAAGATTTATTATTTTCGGGTTAGGGTCTTTAGGCTAGAAAAGAAGGTGGTAAGGGGAGTTTCTAAGGCAGGGGAATGGTGCAGAAGTGAAGAGGGGGTGTAGGTGGAGGCTAAGGGTGGTTTCACGGCGGCATGGGGCGGCGGAGACGACAACAGCGAGGCGGCGAAGTTGGCTGCCAAGATGGGTCGAGGGAAAGGGGTTGTGAAGGAAGGAAAAGGAGAGGGAAAAATGGAGGGGTGAAAGGGTTGTTTTTGGCCCACTAAGGCATGGCGGTGGTAGAGGGAGTTGCAGGGTGTCGAATGGTGGGTTGGGTGGCGGCAGAGGTGGTCGGATGACGACGAAAATGGCGGTTGCAGGTGGCTCGGTGGTAAGGTGGAAAACTGGGGAGAAAAAGAAAAGGAGTGGAGAAGGGAGGAAGTGTAGGGCTCGAGGGGCAGCGTGGTGGTGCAGGGTGGTAGTAGGTGGTGGTAGGAGGCGGCGCTGGTCGGGCGTGGGAGAAGAAGAGAGGAGAAGAAGAAAGGGATGGCAGGTGGACCGGCGCAGGAAAAGAAAATAAGGCAAGCCGGCCGATCCAGGGGAAAATAAGGGAAGGCTAGGCGGTGTGCGGGTGTGCTGGACGGGGCGCGAGGAGGAGAAGCGAATGGGCGTGGCTGAGCGACCCAAGGGAGGAAAAAAATGGGAAAAAGAAGAGAAGAAGAGGAAAAGGGGGAAAAAGAAATGGAAATAGGAAAAAAATAAGGTAAATTAATTTATAATACCATAAAATGTAATTTTCTTGATAAATCATTTAATTTAATAATTTAATTCATTATAATCTAATATATTAGTTTAAAAAGAATAAAGTTGGTAAAATATTAGTTTGGGAATTTATTTAAATAAAAATAATATGATAATTAGCAAAATATTTATTTTTAATTTATTAAATAATCTTATCCAAATTTATATACTCTAAAATCCATAAAATAATTAAAATAAATAATTTTACAAGCTAATTTTATTTCAAATAAAGTCATTTATTAAAATATAGGTTTTATAAAATTTTGGGGAGTTACATGCCTTGTGTATAGTATAACCAGAGTATTATTATGCCTCTAGATTTGGTGGTTGGGAGGGTATCATGATTCTTTATGTGCTGGTATAATCGATGTACTTTTATGTCTCCAACTTATTATTGTATCTCCTTGAGTAACTAAAAATGGAAGTAATTATTTTGTAGGAACGTAATGGACTTGTTTTGGGTTGGTTTTTCAGTAGCTGCCTTTGTGTGTTGCTTGGTTTTGGAATGTAGTTTGGTAGTTACCTTAGTGGCCTACCATTGGTATTGGAAAGTATTTTGGATTTCCTAACTTGCCTCAGTGCCCTACACTTGGTATTTGAAATTGGTTTGATTATGTTGGCATTGGTCATTTCAGTATCACATTATATCCTTGATGTATCTATGCTATGTTGTTATCTATGTTCTTTATGTGACATTATATGTTAGTTTTGTATAGTGGTTCACTCAATACCATAGTATTGACATGTTCTATTTTGCGGTCCCCTACCTTTTCAATAGGTAGTGATGACCTTATATAAGTACTTTGAGGTTTTGACTTGATGGTTTCAGTTAAGGGTTTAAAGTTAAGACTATCTGGTGTCTGCCTTAGCATCTTTTGATCCGAATATTCTTTGGACTCTTATGCCTCTTTCTCTTTCTCCTTTTTCTATATTATAACTCCTTCTCTTGATCCTTTTGTACTTATCAGGATAATGTAATATGTAATGAAATTGTTATTTTTTTTGCTATGTTGTAAATGTTATTTAAGGAAAGTAACATTGCTCTATTTTTGTAACTATCGCATGGCTGTGTGCATGGTTGTGCATCACCAACACACAACCGTGAAGCCCATCTCATTATCTACTTATACCCCATTTTCCTATACACATGTCTCACATTTTCTTTGCACCACCTTCTTCTTCTTCTTACCTCTATCAATCACTTTTTCTTCTAGTCTTAGCTCAAGAAACAACCTAATGCCGCCACCAACCTCCCCCAACCTTGGCCTCTACCACTGTTACACCATCCTTTCCATTATGCCTAGCCTTACCTCACTTCCCTCGGCTACCACTCCAATTGTTCCCTTCTTTGCATTTCTCTGCCTCCCAACCATGACATTTCTCTTTGTTGCAAACATTACCAACACCACCCATCTCCTTCCTCATCGTCATTAACTTCTCCACCACCAACAACCAACACCAGCTTCTCCAACCCTTCCTGTGTGCCCAAACTCAGGCTGCTAGACCATGTAGCATAATGTTTCCCTTTTCCCCCTTTCACAGCTTAAGGGTATTTTGGTATCTTTTATTAGTAAGTATTTTAATAAAAAAATAATTTTTATGGATTAAATATTTATATGGTTAATGTGGTATTATTTTTAAGTACAAGAGGTTGATTAGTAGAACCTAATAAACTTTACTAGGTTACCTATATTGTATGTTTTTGATGGGAATCAAGTAATTATTATACGCTACTAAAATTTTAGATATCATATGATAACACATTAGGGTTTTGATGTATATATTATATTAAGCATGTTTGTCAAATTATAATTATTTGCCTAATAATGCTAGTACAAAATTTGATAAAATAGATCATATTAATTTGTGTAAATTATTATTGGAACGAAAACATGTTAATATGGATTTAAGACCATGAATAAGTTATGTATGTCATATGTGTCCAATATGGTAGGTTGAGCTTGCTCATATGCATTTTTACCATCATCATCATCATCATCATCATCATCATCATCATCATCATCATCATCATCATCATTATTATTATTATTATTATTATTATTTTGTGCCCTTTAAGCGTATATTCTGACAAGCATGCCTAATATTTCATAATTGTTGTTAAGTATGTAGATATGTGATTTAGCATGATTATTAGTATTGCGTGCGTTAGGGGCAATTTGGTATTTTTTTAGCATATCATTATATTTATATTGATAAGCATGGCTAATATGTATTACTTATTGTTAAGCATGGAAGGTGTAATTTTGGATGAATTAGATACACATGTTAGGATATTATGTGTAAGGGTAAAATAGTCATTTAATATTTATGGTAATTTAATTGTATGACAAATAATATAATTATTGTGTTTTAGTCTCTTTATGATAAATTAATAAATAAATATAATTAGTATTTAAATAAGATAATAATGTGGTAACTATGGTCTAGGGGCATTTTGGTTATTTTTGGCCTAATGTGACCAAAAGTGAATAATTGATCCTACGATGTCATTGGTATATTATGATGTTGACCTTAATATTGACTTTTCTTATGGATGTTTTGAATAATTAGAAATGAGTAAATTTTGTTAAGTATAGAAGTTGAACCTATTTGTGTATTATGTGGTATTGTGGTCACTTTAATAAAATATTAATATCTAAAGTAAGAGATCTCAAGATAGGAAATAGTGGCTCTTTAGGGGTAGCTACCCTAAACATATGGCTTAGCCTACAATTGATAATGAATTTTTTCTGGTATGCCTTAGTGCCCAAAACAGGCTCTATATCTTACTCTAATTAGATCTTATCCTTGTTCGTAGAGGGTGTGAGTGTTTATGGATTAGTTGTCCTTGTTCATAGGGTATTGTGCTACCTTTATGTGCCAATTAACTAGGGTACCTTAGTGTCCTAATAATCGGTAGAACACTGTGTTGCCCTTATGTGCTAGTATGATCAGAGTAATTTAGTGTCTTTGGGTTGATATGACCTCCCATCGAGTAAATAAACATAGAAATAATTATTTTTAAATTGAAATGATTATTGAGCTAGTTTGGTGGAAGCCTTTATACCTATTTGTGGTTTGATAGTAGCTTTTATGACTACTAGTAGTTTGATAGTAGCCTTTGTATCTACCTGCATTTGGTATTATGCTTTTGATCCCTACTTGTAGACCTGTGGACATTATTAGATTTGGTATTAAGATATGAGATATATTTTGAAGGTTATGGTTATTATGTTGAAATCAGCTCTAATCGTTGCTTCCTAGAGCATCTCTTGGATGATTAGTTGATAAGTTTCAGTATGTTATAAGTGAATGGGTATAAGGACTATATGGCCTAGTGATATTTGTTTATTTGATCCAATTATCGTATTTTGATCATCACATGTATCTTTTAATATTTTATATCATGTCTTGTTATAATGCATTTATGTGCTTTATGTGGGTTTTTCATATTAGTTTCATATAATGAGTTACTCAGTATCATTGTACTGAAGTGTTCCATTTCATCAACTCCTCTTTATTTATTAGGCTGTGGTCTTTGTAAGTTTTCTTGTGAGATCAATTGAAGGCTAGTATTTTAGGTTGAGAGTTAGGGTCATCCGCTATGTTGCTAGTATCTTTTGATCTAGATGTTGTTCTACTCTTATGACCTTTTGTATTTTCCTTTTATTGAATTTGGTAATCACTCACAGTTTTTTTATTAGAATGATATTAATTTACTTTGATTATCTCTACCTCGATTCTTATAAATGTGTTATTAATTTAAGTGGATTAATGTTTTTAGCCTTAGCACTTGGTATAATAATGGTAGAGGAAACTATACTTGTACCAAGAGTGGTGGTAACACTTTATATTTTTACTATTTTAGCTTCTACAATTAATTTTTTAAATAAAAATTTTAAGTCCCAAAAAAGGGGGTACTACATGAATTGTCTTTGTCAATGGAAAGTATTCGGCAAGAAATGCTTTTGATATGGAACTAGATGGTAGCGACTACAACTATACTATTTCCCTATTCTTTTGTGGAAGAAATAAGAAGAAGAAGAAGAAAGGGAATGGTCATAATTTGAACACATCATTTGTCAATCCATTCTACTTAGGGTTATTGTAATATTATGAGAATATTGAGAGGTATAGATTCAAATAATTTGTTAAAGCACCCCCAAATTAGTTCTATTGGATCATGGAAAGCAATGAGGGCTTCAACTCAAAGTTGTTAGCCGCAATTTTGGGTGAGTGATGCTTGAGTGTGCATGTTGTGTGTTTGGTGTAGCATAGTCTTTCAATGATTTCTTCATATTAGTCATTATAAAGTTTGGTTTACTCCTTATTTTTTTCTTTATATTACATATTTTTTTATATCTCTAAGTTGAAGGTACCTTTACATATAATGTTAATCAACCTAAAAGAGAGATAGTACAAAAGGAAATAGGATTGGAAAAAAAATATGCTTAGTTTATATAATTGATGAAAATAACCAATATTAAACATCTAACTCCTTAGCAACGAAACATGAAAACTTGATAGGAAAAATATATAAGCGTATGGACTCATTATAGTGTATCAAGGTTGTTCTTATAGGGGCTTAGTGCGAATTACTTGTATTTTCATTGTATGTCTATCTAAGCTAAAACATATCAATTTTTTTCATTTATAGAAAATTATGGATTAAGATATTGTCAATAGTTATAAAGATATATATAATAGTAATGAAATTAAACATAATAAGGCTTAGGATCGGATTATTGCCACACTTTTGGCGCTTAAAGTATGAAGATTTCAAAATTGATATGACTACCCAAGTATGAGAGGGTAGACTACCGAAGCTAACCAAAATCCAATTTCATGGTCAAGTAACCATGTTTAATATGACTTAATCACCTATTTTCATAGGAAAAAAATCCAATTAAACCCATTACATTTGCATGAAATTCTAATTTATACCCCAAGTGTAGTACCTTAAAATTTTATAAACCTTTGCTTTCATATGTTTTTCCTTAACCCTAAACATTTGCTTAATTATGTTTTTAACCCTTAAACCATTACCCAAATAATTTCTTAAATATTTTTCCTTTACCCTTCTCCCATAAGTATTTATTTTTCTAGTTTGTTTTTACTAATAAAAAACCTTAACCTAATCAAAATAAACCTCAACCAACTACATGCTAAACTAACACTCCACCCTTTTCTCATTTTCATCCTCATGAAACCCTTCCTCATCCTCTATTTGCTTATACAAAAAACTTCTATTTGATCTTTCTCATACCTCTTTTCTTGCACATGAAATCATCCTCCCAATGATTCTCCATCCCCCAATAAGTTTTTCCCGACTATTCCCAACCTAAACAAAACCTCCCATCCTTTCTTATTCCTCTTCCTTTATCCTTCTACCTATTTTCATCGTGTCTTCTAGTGGTAGTGTGCCATTTTCACAGCCTCACACCCCATCCACAACTTCACTTTACCACCATCCTAACAACATTATTTCTTCACCCTAAAACCTCAACTTGCATGCAATACATCCCCGACTACCTTACGCACCACCTCTCACCTCTCCTTCAAAACCATTTCCGTAGAATTATTCCCAGAATTCATAACATGGATAGCAACCAACCATCACCCCAAAACCAACCTCCTCTTGCGTAGCAACACCACCCTATGCACCGTCCTCCACAACCCAACACCTCCTCTCATTTCCAAAGTTCTTATATCATTTCTCTTGGACTTACAAGACCATATTAGCAACCAAACATCACCCTAAATCCACAAACCTCATGCATCCAACTCAAAAATTCCTAGCTTCCACACCCTTCCTCGCACAACTCAACATCTTTTATGCTTGTCCCAACCTCTACCTTGACCAAATCACATAACCATCCCCTGCTAAGTCACTACCTTACACACCTCAGCCTCATGAAATGTGAGTTTTGCACATTCTCCTACCAATAATTACATCATTTGGTCAGGTGGTGTTGCTTTTGTTGAATTTATTTTCAATACTTTTAGTTATTAAATTCTTGGATGATAATGTGTGTTTTGATCAGGTTTGTTTTTAGGTAAATAAGGCAGGTATAAAATGGAGGCTATACTTTGGCTAAATTGTTTATGTTATATTTCTTTCTATTTTTCTTGGATTTAAGGTAACCATATGCTCATCTAAGAATGTAAAAAATAGCATATTAAGGTTTTGGTTGTGTTATGTTGTAATATTCCCTAAGCATGTCTCGATATGATGTATTTATTTTCCATAAATATGCTAATATGAAGTTATGTGTCCTAAGCATGTAAATTATTTATTATATTAAGTGTAAGAATGTTGTGAATTGATTATACATGATGAATGAGGAGGTTGATGTATAACATGACAAGTCACACAAGTTATTTTTATTTTCGCACGATTAATATTCGTATACCTTAGGGTTAAATTTATCCTATAAGTGTGCTATGCTTATATTATTTAGACATCTATGCCTAAAAATATATTATATAATGTGAAGTATAAAATTGTGTGATTTAGGATGAGTTAGATACAAATGTTAGGGTTTTATATGCTTATCAATGTATAGGGGAAACCCTCAAGTCAATTGACATATTGTCTCACCCTTCCCTCACTGATTTTAACCACCACCCCAACAATCGACTATTAATCTAGCTTCCATCCTCTCTTGTTCTTAAAATCAATTCCCTCATCTTATCATCATCACACTTTACCTCCCTCACTTCTTCTTTTCCCTCTTTAAAGTGCAAGACACATAAACTTGCCCCCCTTTTTTTTAATTTTTTTTTCAATAACAACAAGAGGGTTGCGACCTTGTGATGTTTTGATTTTAACAGATATAATTTTCCCTTCTATCCTTCACTCCTTTCTTTGTTTCAAGAAAATTTATAAGTGTTGAACCTCTCTTTTCTCTTCTTGGGATCAATACACCTTGCCTTCCTCCTCATGATTCCATTTACTTCTCTATCTTATTACCCTTTAATTTAGTTCGTTGGTACTTACCCTTAAGAAAAAAGTGGACTAAAACTAAGAAGAATGTGAAGAAAACCCTTGTTCCAACCTTGCTTAAGAAAATTCTCTGAAGTGAATAGGTTTGATTTATTTTCCTTAAATTATATTTGTTTATATTTATTTAATATTTATTTAATTTTTTTATTAGTTTATATTATGTATTATTTGAATTAAAGGCGATCAAGGTATTGCTGAGGAAGAGTTACAAGCCTAAAAGCTTTCATTCTTTCTATTTTCTAGGAGCTTTGGACTTTTCGTGAAGTAACTAGATCTTATAGAGTTTTAATTTACATAATTTTTGTTGTTTCAAGTATGCCATTTTGTTTATAAATATGTATGAGTTTGATATCCCAGAGGTTTAGATTATTAGCTCATTGGCTTATAATAATATTGAGGTTTGAAAATTATTTTGGATGGATGTTGAGTGCATCATGATATTGCTTAATTGTTATGACGTTTATCTATGTCTTGGTTGATAATTTTTGAGAAGAATGATATAATAATGTATTTAGGTGGATTTTTGGAGCTTTGGAGCTTTTTGTTAGATTGGTGAGGTAGAGACATGTTATATGATTGGTTTTTATGATTTGAAACATGAGATTACTATTAAGTTGTTCATCGGTACTTTTGGAATGGTGTGTGGATGTTATATTTTGGTTAATGAAAGTTTATACGGATTTAACTAAGTGTGTTATGCATGGTTGACATGTGGTTTGCCAAAATCAATTGACTAGTCCCCACAACTGATCTCATGGTTAATTTAATTTTCGAAGGCTTTGGTTTTTCAATCTTTAACACATCGACTAATTTTGGAACAAGTAACCAACTAATCTTCTAGAATAGTCAATTGGTTGTGCCAAACTTGCAAACTAATTTTTTTTTTGTTACTTTTAAATATGATGGTTTGGTAGAGTCAAGATCAATTGGCTGGTTCTTGGAAGTAGTTGAATGGTTCTAGCGGGAGTTATTTTTTTTTCCTATTTTTTAGGTGAAACACAAGCCTCTTGCTGGCTTCTTACTATCAAACTTCTATGATTATTTCTTGGTTTCGTGAGGATCGTTTATATGGGCTATAATGGTGGATAGGTGATCATCTTGGGAAGTTTTAAAAATTTTCTGAAAATTTTTCGGAAATTGCGTGAGTGTAGACAAAACACTCTGAAAGAATTCATGTTGATATGTGGGGCCAACCGATCAATTCGAAAATGCTCTAAGATAGGCCCCGTCAGGTCGCATAGACTCGGGGTGTTATAAGGATAATTTATGTTTAAGTGTTGTATGTTTTTTACTATAGCTTCTGTGTTGTATGTTGCCTATAAAATGGAATTTGTTTTAGTAAATAGTAGTTGTATTAATATTACACTTTTTTTTATATTACTTGCAAGAGTATTATGCTATCAAAGACAAGGGGGACATCACAGATAGATTTATTCGTAGAGATGGGTTTAGACTCATAGTTACCATCATGATAAGAAGGACCTCCCCTTTCTCCTCTCCCCGTTCCTTCTTCTCCACCAAGTCCACCTCCTCTTCCTTCTCTCCATCATATCGTCCTGCGTTTTCTTCTACTTCACCATCTCGTCCGGTATCGCTTCCGTTTCCCCTACATATTGTCTTCCCGTTCCTTCTTTTGGTCTAATTATTTCCATTTTTTTGTTGCCTTCGAATGAGCTATTAATTCGGTGATTTTCGCGATATTGACTTCTTGTTTGAAGGAATCCTCTTTAAACAATGCTAATTATGACAAGGAGTCCTCGTTATGAGAAATATCTAGTACGGAAGGATTTTGAGAGGACTTGCATTAATTATATTAAGTCTCTCTTGCTCATAAATATTTGTGGTGCTGAAGGGTGCGATATTTTGAAAAATAAAAACAATAAAGATCCATGCTTAATACTCCATCAGTTGCACCGGAAAAACTAACGTGTGATGCTATAAATTAGTCAGGCTACAATGACAGTAACTTCAGAATTTTGCTGCTAAATATTCATTAATATAATATCATTGTTGTATCCCAAACTCGGCAAATTCAGGCTTTCATGTATTCGATGATACGACTCACGAGAGATATTAGTTTTTTTTAATACGCATTAAGAAGTGTTAAAATTTATAAAAAGGAAAAAAAAAACATCTACTACTACTATATCCTTATGCTATTGGATATTGTTTTTTATAAGCCTTTATATGTATTGCAAGAGACAATGAAGCCTAAAACTAAAAGTAAAGTATTTAATATTTAATACTTTTGTTTAAAAAAAATTTAGAATATATTTGGGTGAGCCATAGCCGTTAGCTATTGATTATTGTAATTTTTTTAAAACTTATTTAGAAAATACACTTATCAACTTTTGTCCAAATATCTAAAAAATACGATCGAAGAATAGCCGTTAAAACCCAAAACATTCCCCAAACATATCCTTATACTGAGAAATAAAATTAAAGACTAAATAACTTTCATAAAACAAGGGGAGTATTTGGGCGAGGCTGTACAAGGATGGTTGTGTTTCAAAACCACCCACGTATTATCAACAAAAAATATCATAATGGAATTGTATTTTGAAAAATCGGTGTAAGATTAGGGTTTTGGAGATCTTGAATAAGGATTGTTATTGAGCCTATAATGGTAATGCATTTCTTGTTCTACCTCACTTCTCATTTGGAAATCCAATAAATAATATAAATGAAATGGAATTCAATTTCTATCTTTTTAGAATAATTTGTTTGAGATATCAAAATAAATTTGCGTTATAACTCTATCTTAAACAAAGTTAAAATACACCAATCTTGTGAAATTAAAATACAATAAAGATAAAAGATCTATCTTCATTTTTAGGGAGTTCATACCAAATATGCTCAATATTTGTCAGAGAAGACTCCTCGACATAGCTTACTAAGTCTTTGTTTGATTTGAGAAAAATAAGATAGAAAGAAAAACGTGAAGGAAAGAAAATAAGAAAAAATAATTTTCTTTTCCTTGTTTAGTGGTTGGAATTTTTTATATATGGAAAACGTTTAATTAGTAGGAGCAACATAAACGTGAATATTAGTTAATAAGTTATGCTACTTACATATATTTGCTTATCATTATTTGTAAGTATTTTAATATTAGAAAATATCATAGTTGAAATAAAGAGATAATGAAATAAATTAAAAAAAAACCGACTTTAATCATAGAATACATAGACGTAAGTTGTGATGTAGTCAAATGTGAAGTTTAGAGATGTGAAGGTAGAGAAAGCGAAGTCGGGTAGAAAATAAGATTTTTTCCAAGTTTTTTTTTTCATTTTTCTTAACTTTTTATCAGGAAAACTATCTAAGATAACTTTCACACCCTTCGTATTTTCTTTTTTCTTTTCTAACTTTTTCAGCAACCAAATACCTAAAAATCAGCCTACTTTTTTTTTTCTTTCTTCAATATTTTCCATGAATCAAACAAAACTTAAGAGAATTGGGAGATTAGGATATTATTTCACCGGAAAAGGAAAAAATAGAAAGCCTTTTCGGGGTAATTGTTGCCATAAAAATATTGTAGGATGAGAGGCAAAAGACGGCTACCCCATGTGAGCTTTATTGCCTCCGTTACCGACCACACTCTCTATACAGTCTCCCCCTTTACGAATCCGGAAGGAACAGTGACACCGGCTCCAAGAGGACAAAATAAAAGAGTAAGCAAGACTCCAGCTAGCTGGCTAAGATAAAAGTAAATTAAATGTAAGGTAAGGTACAAGACTTCTATAGAATTATAGTACTCCATTAATAAGGGGAACAGAAGGGCAGGAGATGGAGGAGGAGAGGTGAGGAAGTCTTGGAACGGAACAGAAGCCAGTCAGGGAGAATGAGTGAGAGAGAGAGAGAGAGAGAGAGAGAGAGTGGGCCAGTCTTTAGTCCAAGTGGGTAATGGAACCATGTGCGATCATATGGTGGTTGGTCCCTTTCAGGCCCACTTTTGTCACTCTTTTCATATTACCTTTTTGTTTTATTTTCTTCTTCAGCACCCTCACTCTCCATCTTTCTCCGCCAAACAATTTATTAATGAAAACGAGACTTAAAGCACACTAATCTTCTTTCTATCTATCCAAATTAATATTCAGAAAGGAAAAGTCCTTAAGAATGCCATATAAAATTTAGGGTATCTTCTTTTCACCGTATTTTCACACTAAACTAGATTAAATAAGATACTATCATCTTATTTACTAATGAAAAGTATGTATTTTTAAGATCGATGATTGATCCAACAAACGTCCGGCATAATTCATTTTTTTTTTCCAAAAAAGAAAGACGTACATTGTTGAAATATATAATCTTATCAATTATTTTAATCTTTTATAATATATCTACCACATAACTTGGGATATCATATGCAACCCCATTCAAAATATACAACATTCTTGTTGTGCCTCAACCGTTAACTTTCATACTACAATGCATCACTAGAATTGTTTCCACTAGGTGTCTGCTATGGCTTTGCTCTGATACCATCCGTAATACTCCCTACATTGGTTGGAAATAAATACTTGAGGCACTTAGGGGGATTGATGACCGACCCCATAACTAACACGTGTACTTTTTAACATATTTTTTTTTCTCACTCACGCTACTTTAAATAGTTCTTAAGAGTTCACTCATCTTTATATTACTCTAAACCAAACACGTTCGATATTGTATAGTTTTCCAATACTCGATTTTCAAATATGATAGTCTCTCTCTCTCTCTCTCTCTCTCTCTCTATCTATCTATCTATCTATATATATATATATATATATATATATATATATATATATATTAAGTATTCACTATCTACCACATAACTTGAAGTATTATATGTGTGCTCGATAATAATCGATCCCGAACATTGAGAATGGATGTAGAGATTGTAGACTATAGGCCTCGTCCCTAATAATAATAGTTTCAATGTTTATATTTTAATAGGAAATGAGTTTAAATGTTTGTGTTTTTATAATAAATTAAACAACATGCTTTAACTTTATCAAAATAAAATTAAAATATTTATTTCATTAAATACACTTTTATATATAGTACTTCTATAAGAGTAATAGTTATTAGAATTCAAGATGAGGTATGGACCGTATGGTTCGCATCAATCAAATATATTTCGAGCACCATCTAGAAAGGATATTACATATTCATCTCATCATTTGCAAAGCCATCGATCGTTCATAATGAAATTTCTATCTAATAGTATCATAACATTATCTGTCTTAGAATATATCTGTTATATGTCATTTATAATTTGCAGCCCCCCCCCGACATTCATTTATAAGAAGTGTTTTAAAATGTACAGTGATATAAAATTTGAAGTACATGTAACAATGCTAACTGCTATTTGAAATAGTTGTTTGAAAGAATATAAATATATATGTTAACCGAATAAAATTATAACTTGTTGGTCTGACGAACAACCCACAACCCTAGTTGTTATTATTCGCAGGTAGGGTCGAGTTATTGATGATTTATTTTGGTGAAGGCGTCTATCAACTTAAGTCGTATGAATATAAGGGAGGGGGAAAAAAAAGAAAAAAAATCGGATTCTATTTTAATATATATAAAAATGAATGACAATTAAAAGAAAAAAAAAATTGAATTGATTCCCAAGTGTTGTCTGGCCCACTATGACCACCTATCAGTTGCCTTCTATCTTCTCTCTCTTCCCTGGCTCCTTGTTTTTTTTGCCCCCCTCTTTCTTTGTCTTCTGTCATTCCATTCCCTTCACACGTTTGCCTCTCTTCGACCATAAGATCCTTTTCACTCTCTAACATCTTCTCGCTCTCTGTTCAGTGATGCTATAAAAAGTACAGATTTTGTGTCAGAAACTTGTCAGAAAAACTCTTCCTTCCTTCCTTCCTTCTACAATCATATAAACGTACGTACCCATCAATTAAACCTCGATCGATCAAAACGCTCTCCGTACCCTTGCAGCCGGCCGGCTATTTTCTTTCATTCTGTCCAACATCTCTCTCTCTCTCTCTAATATATATATATATATATATTTATAAATCTATCTAGCTAGCAAGCAAGCAAGCTTAAATATGGAATCAGTGCCTCGTTTGTTGTCCATAAACCCTAGAAGATCAATCAAAACGAGGTTTGCCCTTCGCTTCCTTGGAGCCCTAAAGAAGATAAACAACCAAATATCATCATCATCATCTTCTTCTTCTTCGATTACACGACGAGGCCAACGGGTTAAGCTAGCAGCTGATGTATCTATGGCTTCGGTCGTTGGTCCTCGAAGGGCATGGAGTCGAGCTATCCTTCTGAAGAAACTACAGCTGGTCAGAGGTACGACTTATAATAATAATAATAATGGAAGCCGCCATGCACAAACAGGAGCCGACTTCCTAGTTAATAATAATAATAATAATAATAATATTGGTACCGGATTGGTCATGAGAAGAAGAAGAAGAAGAGGGGGAGTCATGAGAAGCAGCAATATAGGGGAAAGAGGAAGGTCAAATAAGTACTCTAACAATAAGAGGGAGAATAAGAAGCTCGTCAACAGAATCAGAAGCTGTAGCACTGCTGCTACTTGTAGTAATCATGGTGGTGGGCAAGCAAATGAGTTAAGGAAGTTGGTGCCTGGTGGTGAAGAATTGGAGGATGTGTATAGCTTGTTAGATGAAACTGTTCATTATATTCAATGTCTTACCACACAGGTAAAAGTCATGAGAACTATTGCTAATAATTACTGCTCCACTACCTCAAAAAACAAAAGCAGCAATTAACTAGCACCTGTGATATATGTAATAAAAATTCTATAATGTCTTATATATTTATAATAAAAATATCTTTTTTTATTATCAATTTATGATGAATATCTTTATTTATGTCGATCGATCGAGGATGATTTATTGTGTTAAAGAATAATAAAGTTGTTAGATAAATTACTCCAATACATGAGGGGAGAAAACCCTGATACGTATAAGGTCAGATACAATGTATATAACGTATGTTGGTTGCTATACATGTATTTGTAGAGAAAAAGAAGATATAACCGATGTCGTGATATACATGTATGTATCTAAATTAGTGAGTTTTTTTCCCTTTTATATTTTTCACTTCAATTTATGTTATTGTACATTTGTGAATAATTTTTTTAGAACTACTTATTCAAAATAAGTATAATTATTTGTTTTAGAAATTATTTAAGATAAATTTTATATAAATAAAATAAAGATTGTTGCCTTAAATAAGATGAAATATTTGTGTGCGCATTTTGAAATATATATTTTGTAAACAATGAATTACGTCATTTAAAATCAAGGGCTAATTTGTTGATATTCTAGCTAGCTAGTCAGCTAAGGGAATTATATTATTCTCTAGCTATCTTCTCACAGGCTCCTATGTCTTAATCTCTTGATGCCTCCCTTTCCCCCCTCCCCTACATTAACAATGAATAGTAGTCAAACAAAGGGCATCCAAGCACATGCCTTCCCAACTACACCCTTTCTTTCTTCGTTCTTTGTAGATATTAAGAGAAACCGTGAAATAATAACTAATAGCCATTTAGAAGCTACTTAACTTCAGCAGTTTTCATTGATTACATGTTTTTGTAAGGTTATAAATAAAATAACAATTATTATACCGTGGTTATTTTTATTTTTAAATAGTCTAAATGGACACTTAGGTATGATCTCATCACTAAGTTAATTTATAAATGCCGATGGTTAGCTATTGCAATAGGTCTTATTTAGAAATAATATACGCATGCTAAATTTTGTGCAAATTACCAAAATCCATGGTTAAAAAATTATTAATTGAGGCTAAAATTAGAGGTGGCAATCAAGGTGGGTTGTATCAGATCAGGTCATTCTTGGGTGGGGCAGTTTCTGGGTCATTTTTATACGTATCGATTGTAGATTGGGTAGGGTTATTCTATAGTATTTTATTGTTTGTAGGTTTATATTTGGGTAGATGTAGACCCAAGTTGTATCCTATTGATTTGTCGAGTTAGGTTCGAGTCACTTTCAAATAACTTGACCAATCATGTCAAGTTAGGGTTGTTTTGGGTTAGCATGGCGGATTGAGTCGTTTTGAGTTTTAATGGGTTGGGTCAGGTTTGGGCCGAACTAAGCTCGGACAAGATTACTTTGGGTTTTGGTTAAAATAAATATTGACCACTAATATTATTCAAGTTCATTAACATTGTAAGTAAGCATTAGATTTAACTTCACGTAAAAGTGCAATTAAAAATGTATTATTAACTACAATTTATTTATTAGTGACTTTTTAATGTTATATTTTTGTGCATAAAAAATGATGAAATTAGGATATTGTTAGTGAGTAAGGATGTTTACGGTAAAAATAAAAAAAATAAGTAAACTTTATAAAATAATATATTTTTAAATTTTTTAAGTAAATACTAAAATATATTCATCTTTTATCATCATAACTAATTAATTTTATATTCAGTCTTGTTGAGTTGGGTTGATGTTGAGTTTTGAGTTACTCTAGTCACATGTTGATTTGAGGTTGGGGCACTAATATTCAGATTAGCATCGAGTCAGGTTGGGTTTGAATCGGATTGGATCAGTTTAGTTTTGTTTAATTGGATGGTATAGTAATTCTTTGTTTCATAGGAATAGCTACATATGTAGACCAATTTCCATTTATTTAATTACCTAGCAAAAAGGAAGAGGAAGAAAGGCGAAGAAAGAAAGAAGGAAAGTAGTAGGTGTCCCTTAATTTTTATTCATAAGTATTTCCTAACAAATATGACCCAACTTTGGATTTTCTCATCAGAGAACTAAATATCTTAAACTTTAACTCATGATTCACCCACAAGTTAAGAGGCCATAGTTACATTGGCTTTCTTTTTTGCGGCTAGCGAACAAGCTAGCTTATACCTAAATCATTAACTCAAAGTTAAAAATTATTTTTTAGTAAGAAACTAATAACTGATAATGCCCTTTCAAAAGGTTTTTTTTTTTTTTTTAAATTTAATAACTACGAGCCAAATACTATTTGATTTTCTTAGAAATGTTTGTCCAAAGTAGTTGTTCAAGTATTAGCGGAGTAGTATAAAATTAGCATGTCTACATTTAACAAACACGGAAGAATGAACTAAAGTGTATTCCGGGATAAACAAAAAAAGAAAAATGTTATATTAATATTATGTTGCTATACGTTTTTTCTTAAACTTTGCAATATGGTGAACAATATTTTTTTTTATAAAAAAGAGAGAGAGAGAGAAATTTATCGACCAAGTCAATAAGATAATTTATAAACAAGAAAAAACAAATTACCCTAAAAGAACAAAAGATGTCACCTCAAGTGGTCATCATCCCTTCGTATATGAAAGGAGATCATTTTAGATGTAAATTTTTATTTGCAAAAATTGAAGTCATTTTAGTAAAGTTAAGGTTTTTATTTTTATCTGATTTTTTTTTTCTCTCTCTTTCTAATAAAAGATAAAGTTAGGATAGTATAGGAATGGTATATATAGCTCGTAAGAAAAATGTATATACACCCCTTCAAAACCTTTTGGAAAATCGCTATTATATATCAGTTTCAGAATTTGTTCTATTACGTAATGCAATGAATTTGCCATAATTAAGTGATATATCATATGAATCTTTCGAGAAGAAGAAGAAAGAAGAAGAAGAAGAAGAAGACAGTCTGTTATAATAACCTACTACCGCCCCTAGCAGAGATGAGACGGCTTCGTTGACGACAAGGTCATACGAACACATGCATTATCCTGTAATTAAACTTCCTCACATATCTACTCGAATTTGCATTATTCTTAGCAGCATTATGACGGTATAGGAAACTTCCAAAGCGAGTCATATCCATCCAACCACCTTATGAACTCGGAAAAAAACGACGGAAAGCTAAAGCATGATATGGTTGGGTTTTTATCTTATCTATCCAACTAATGATGCTTTATTCTCCCAAAAGTCAGCTTAATTTGTCAGTTAATTAGAATGGCCTATCATGTCTGTGCACCTAGATATGTGCGTATATTTATAGTTAGCCTCAAATTATATTCATAATTAATGTACTCAACCGACAGCCGCTCGCATGATAAGAAAATGTGGAAAAGGTTAGGAGGTTTCAGACGTGCGTGGAAAAGAAGAACAGCAAAGTATCTTCGCTTTCTTCTGACAGTTAAACGCTGTCGTAAAAGTCGTTGAGGCAGACACATTCATATACATATATACTCTGTGTGCGTGTCGTGTGTGTACGGTTATGAAGCGTGTGGAATCGGAGGTACATGTAATTATGATGGTGAGGCAATGAGGTTGGATGATGACGAGTCACTGTAGAGTAGAATGATGGGGAAAGGGCCTTGGTGCTCGGCATGAAGCCCTGAACATATGGCTTTTCGTTTTCGAGAGAACATGGAGAGAACAGCTACGATGGCCCTAGCTAGTAACCTATATGTTTGTCATCCTACTCAAATATATTTATATATAGATCCTGTGCAATTATCTTCATCCCTCCCGACCTCCGACCTAAAACCCCGTTTTCACATAGATCCGAACTAACATAAACAAAGAAAAAAAACCGATATTCCAAACCATCCGCAAAACCCGTCCCTCCACAACTTGGGTTTACGCTCCCTCCCCGCCCATATCACTGTCTGTGTCTATGTTTGCCTGAAAATTGACACATCAATTAAAAGCAACGAGGCACACTCTCAGCTCCGTCCACTACTTTTATCTCACGAAAGCAGAACTTTCACGATCATAACTAACAAGGGGAAACGTAACGGGTAGAACAGAGTAACACAACTTCTTTCTGACTCTTCTTTCATTCTCTCCATTATTATTTTTTTTAAAAGAAAAAGTACGATGTCACAAAGCATTGAAATATATAAAAATCGCTATAGGGTATGGCCATGTTAGGCACTTATGGATCCTTATGTTACTACCATGACACACGTTCATAGAAGAGCTTTTGTACCGTTCTAAAATCTTAACAATTGGACCATATGATCATATAATAGAGTAATAATAATAATATGGGTCCGTTATGCTTATGACATATGAAATCATCATGTTCTTATTGTTATTATTTCATGATAATATATTTTAATATGTTTATTATACTATAATTAATATGACCTCTAGCTACAACATAACCTTTGTCCATGTTATACGATAGACACTACAAAAAAATGATTCTTTGCTAACGTATTTTAGCAACGGTCGAAAAATTTTGTTGCCATTTTTTTTCTGCAACAACCGTTAACTATTGTTGCAAAAACTTGTTGCCATAAATGCCTCCTTTTTTACAATAATAATATCTCATTGCTATAAAGAATATTTTTATTTCCACAACAAATTATCATTTCTAAAACATGCATGATTTTTGCAAAACCAATTTTGTTGTAAAAAATATTATTTTGCAACAACATATCAAGTTGTGAATAAAAATTAAATGAGACTAGAGAACAAAAAAATAAAAATAAAAATACAATGTTAGGTATCTTATTTATAGTCACGATACAATGTTGTTGGTAAAAAATGACGATAATGTTGTTGCAAAAATATATTTTTAGCAATGGGTTTTAGTTGTGGTTAAAATATTTTATAATTATTATTTTTATTTCTCATAAGTTAAAAGAATTATTATGATAACAAAATTTGAAAAAATATGTTATGCTATTTTTAATTTCACAAAAATTAATATAATAACAAATTAAAATAAAAAACCATTTTGAGAATAATAAAAAAATATTACACTACATTTTTTTTAATTCATGAAAATTAATAAAAGAAATAACTAAAATTCTTTGAATAGATATAAAAATTTCTCCATTCGTAACCCCTCTCATGCTTAGAAAGAAGGTTGAGAGAGACTTAGTATATAATAATAAAGTAATTAAATAGATAAATTCTTGTATTATATCCAACCATTGGAAGGCATCCAGCCCCTACCATTTTATGGGATATTAAAATTCGAATACTTTGTGAAGTGCAATAGGCACTTTTTTTTGGGACCGCTTGATTTAGCATACAGCAGTGCAGCATCATACATGAATAATTAAGCATACAAGAACAATCACACATCTTTCTGGTCTTTCTAAACCTTATACTATTAATTCGGCATTTCCCTTTAGAGATATAAGAAAATTAACACTCTTATTTAGCAAAAAATTTGATTAATTATAACCAAAAATAGTTTTTCAAATTTCAAACAAACTTTAGCAACATATTTTATTAATCATGGAAAAAAATAGTTTGATAAATTTTAATATAACTTTAGCAACGAATCTTATTAATTGCTACGGAAAATGATTTCACAAATTTTAAATTAAAGTGATCTAACTTTTGTAAGGGATCTTATTAATTGTGACAAAAAATAGTTTCATAAATTTGAAGCTAACTTTAGCAACGAATATAATCATTACAAAAAGTTTAAGCTGGCGCAAACATTTTAGTGGTACTTTTTCATGCTAAATATAATAGTATGAAGTGCACGACCCTACCTCGGAGCACAAACAAAATCATAAACAAAATCTCTTCTAATAAAGTCACACTATTGGCATGGCACAAACAAAATCACAGGGAGGGTGTCAAACGCACGAGCTTACCTCAGAGGCCATCCTGAGGCTACTCAAGGTGGACTGTTTACAACTAACAGCTATAACCACTAATGTGACCTATAGCACAATTCCCATAGGTGGACTAAAACCACCAGCCATGACAAAAAATGTGACCTATAGCACAATTCCCATAATTCATTCCTTTCACTTATCACTAGAGTTATTCATACTTTAGGTCCATGACCGCATATTCCATCATATAAAACATAATCATAAATGTTATTAACCATTACATATGATTATCAATTGAGTTATTCAACCACTTACATCTGTATTAACAAACATGATATCAAAAGAATAGATCATGATACATTTATACAACTTACATAGCATAACAACTTACAAAATACAACTACAAAGAAATGATTCATATGCGAAGAGCTACACAATACTATACCACAAGATAGACATATATCTTAGTCACATAAACTACACGCCTTATTAACAAACCCTAACATGTTATTAGCATAGCATAAATATAGAATAATACACATTAACACATAAGATTATATTAACTAGGAGTTTAGGAGGTTTACCTAGCTTCCAAGTTATCCTAGCACAAGGAGGAGGAAAAACCCTAGCTTTAGGATCCACTAACACTCCTCCCTATATCACCTTTGAAAATTATAGGGCTAAATTAGAGAAAACAAATCCAGACATAAAATAACATACAACAAGTAAATTTTATCAAAAACCACTTATATAATTACGGTTTATCACTCAAAACATCAAATAAAACAATTCAAAAATTTGATCCAATCAATAAGTTAAAACTCAATTTCATTGGTTTTAAAACAAAATAAAATGATTAATATGTGAAAGAATCAAACACAACTAAATTTCATAAAACTATTCTAAAAAATTAGGGTTTTAAAGCCCAAAATACAAATTGAGACAATTCAAACCAATTAATCCAAATTGAAGGTTTTAGAATGCAATTATGGTTATTTCAAACAATTCTATAAAATAAATTGTAGAAGAAAAATTCATACAAATGACTAATTTCATAAATTTTATTTCAAAACTAGGGTTTTAGACCTAAAAATATAATTTGGTCAAATTTATTAATTTATTTTAATTGAATGCTTTGAAATGTAATTAGGCATATTTTATAACATAGTGTATACTTAATTGATTAAAAACAATAAAGAAAGTGTCTAGTTTAACATAATTAGGATTTTTGAGCCTGAACTGCAAATTCGATAAAATCTTATTCAAATACTTAAATTGATAGTTTGGAATTAAAATTAGAAATATGCTAAAACATATTGTATAATAGATTTAATAAAATACCATAATTACACAATATAATTTAAATTAGTAAGAGTTTTGATCTAAAAATCCAATTATGATAGATTTCACATAGTTTTCCCAAATTAACAATTCCAACATGAAATTACGTACATTTCAAAGTATATCGCACAATCAATTTATCCAAAATAGCTTAGTCAAATGAATCCAGGTATAACCTGGTTAAAAATTTAATTTTCACAATTCAACTATATACATTGCAATTAAATACTCCAAATCACTCATACCATAAATATATACATAATTCAATAACTAATTTAGCTTATCATAATCTGACTTAAGACACAATGTAAGCGCATTTTCCACTTAAGACACAATAACCTGACTATTCTTGTAGTGTACTAGTAATATATTGTTGGGAACATTTGATGGATTCATGTGCAACTCTTGCTTGTCATTTTATTTTTTAAGTCAGTAACAAAAGTGGATCTAGATTTATTAGAATCTGTGAACCCTTATTTTTGGTTCCTTCTTCAGATTCCAACCTTGAAACCATTGGGAAATTATGTAGGTATTGATTATTAGGACAAGATTTTTCAAGTATGCTTGTCTATTATCAAAGTGAATATGCTGAAAGAACTAATTGATTATATACATGAAAAAAAACATGGAAAATTATTAGTCAAATAATTAAAATAGATTAAGTAATAGTTTGGTTAGAATTTGAAGAAGTCTGAAATCATCTTATAGTAGAACTATTAATTTTGTAATTAAGCAAATGTTTGGTAACTATAGTGTTAAAGTTATAAATCCTGGTGAATGAATTTTAGCATGTACTAGATTTTCACTTGACGATGCATAGAGGAATTTAAAATGTTGTTATGGATAATATTTTTATAATTTAAGTATTTAATAGTAGCTGATATTAAATTATAAGTTAATTAAAATAAATTAAATGTATGTAATCTATTTTTAATTTAACAAATATATTAACAACAATGTTTTAATTTACATATTTAAATTATACAAAAAGTGCAATTTCAACAATAAAGAAAATCTTCTTATTATATTTTTATTGTCTTAAATAATTTGCATATGCAAACCTTTTTTCATTTAACAAATATAAAAATTCAAATAAAATGGTGTATGTAATTTATTTAGAAATTATAAAATAATTACTTTTTGTGTATAAAGTTAATTTTAGTCCCATTTTTTCTTTTGATATCATGGATTAGAAAAATTGATGATTAATTTGTTTAAATGTATATTCATTTGTCATAAATAATTGGTCATATTGAGTTTGTGTTGACAAATAATTTTAAATTTGCATGTTATAATTTTTCTTAATAATATGTAATTATAATATTGGGTGGTCTAAATATCTCATTGTGGAGCAAAAAATGTCAAATGGATTAAAATTATGGGACAGTGGTAGTTATATAAACCACTCAATACTTAAGACATATTTTATTAAATAAAATTTAATTACCTTTGTGAGGATCATGGTTTATTTGAATTTTTCTTTAAGGGAATATATTAACAGTAATTATTTTGTAAGGAAATGTAGAATTTTGAATATCATAACCTGGATTTTTGATTACATTGGTATATAAACCTAGATCAATTGACTTGAAATTTATGTTCTTACTTCTTTTGCATTAAAATTATTTAATTTTCATGCTTCATGCTTAGTTTTTGTATCTTATGTTGTTGTGCATGTGTATCTTGTGTGATTATTTATGTAAGCATAGGATGATAGTGACTCTGTTAGTATAAAACTTGACTCTCATGACACCATTATTATATAAAAATAAAAGATAATATTATTAGGCATTAGTATATAAAACTGGATACTTAAAATCATTTTTTCATACTATTATATTTAGCGGTTAATAATTTACTTTAACATCTCTATTTCTATAGATTTTTTTTTCTTACATTTTTTGTTTCATATTCTTTTTACTAATATTATACTATTTGGCATATGTACCAATTAAAAAACATGAAATTTTTTAACTTTTATATAAAATTGGATGCTTATGACATTGTTATAACATTTAGACACTTAGGACACTATTACATAAAACTGGACACATAAGATACCAATTATTTAAAGTTTAAGTAGACATTACCAACTTTATTTTATACAATCGTATGTAGATAATTAATTTATATATATTTACTACTAATTTATTTTTTCTACTAACATATTTTTGGAACATGCATAAGGCATGTAAATTTGAACTTGTGAACATAGATAACTACATGTTTGAAGGTATATATATGATTAGCAATATTTGGAGAATGTCGTAAAATCTTTAGGACTTGTCTTATTTTTATTGCATAATGTGCATACCTATCTAAAAATTATGAATATTTTGAATCTTACAACTTTTAGTTATTACTTTGTGTTGACATTAACTTGTGAGTGAGTATTTCATTATGAGAAGTTTTTTTTATTAATGGATTTGGCTATTGCTTCCTTTTGATGAGGTTTCTTGTGGTACCAATATTTCATATGTTCTAAATTTATTAAGAAGAGGGAACATGAATGTGTTGTGGTAATATTCTTTACCTGAAATGCATAAACTGTAAGTGGTCATTTTAATTGTTTGGCTTTGATTTGAGAAGAAATAAGAATGTCAGCGCCGACTAAGAAAGAATTTGTTATAATATGTTATTAAATTATTGTAGATGTACATTCTATAGCAAATCCATTATGTGTATTTAGCAAACCAAGGAGGTACTTGAGGAAATAAAAGAGAAGGTTAAATAATTAAGGGATAGAGAGAGAAAATCATAAAGGAGAGAGGAGAGAGCAAAAGTGAGAATGTGTATTAATGATTTTGGATCTCTCAAAATGAGTACACTAACCTATATAAATAAAGGTGGGATGAGTATAGGAAGGAAATGGATAGGATATTGTGTGGTAGGATTCAAATGGTTATTCCTGCACTCCATGACTGATTGCCTCAGTATGGAACCAAGAGGGGAAGAATCCATAGACTTTTTGACCCAATCTTCACTCTTTAAGAAGGCACTCCTTAGTCCCAATAGTATTGATTTGGGAAATAACTATGTCATCATTATCTTCAAAACTTCATCCATCGCATCGATCCTTCTCTTAGGGCAAATAGGTTAACTTCTTTGATTTGTTGATGTCCATGTGCACCATCTAGTTATTCCCTTAAATAGGTAATATGAACTTAACTGATTTTTTGATGATCCACATTGTGAGCTTACAAAGATGAGATATTCATCAGTCATTTGCAAACATAATAACAAAAATACCATTAACAACTTACAATTGAAAGGATTATTATACAATAATCATTGGTTAACTACAAAATATCATTGCTATTTTACAAATGTAATTACATAAGAGTGGCGATGGCTACCTAAAAAGTACAATAGCTAAAATATCATGAAACATTACTCATATAAATTAGTGGATGTTTTAGACTCAAATCCAATATGCAAAATCCATCGACAAGTCTTGTTGAGAGAAAAATAAAATGACACCAATTTCTTTAGTTACTATAAAATTCAAATTTTAAATTTTGAGAAAATATAAAATGATACTAAAATGAAAATTCTCAAGTAAGATTCATTTTATTATCCCCTACATGTCTAGATCATATGAAAGCTCTTTTAATGATTGTTACATTGTTCATTCATCAATTAATATAAAAGGGAACAAGTGTTTAGGTCATTGTAGACAATTTATTTATGCATGGTTATTTTGCATAAGAAAAAGCAATGAGTGATGGAAAATCAAGGTTTGATTTGATGTTCTACCTTCTCCAAAACATGATTATTGAAGAGATTGTATTAGTAAATTCAGTAAGCCTGCATCGCTATATATGCATCATTTTTCTCATTTATTATCTTCTTCCTTACTCTTTACAATTACCATTCTCTAGTTCTTTGTTGAAATTGTTCTTTATCCTTAAACCTTTAACCCTTACATTTCCATCTCCATCATTTTTTAGGGATATTGTCGCAACAATATCATATTTGTCAATAGACATCATCACAACTCCTTCTATAGTTCCTATAAGTAGAGATGTGCAACGTTACAAGCTTTTGGATAGGAATCAAACTTGTGGAATTCATGTTACTTTCGCTCTAACAATCAATTTTTGTGACCATACTTGTAAATATCCTACTCTATTGAGGGTTTCTTCCCTAAAATATCTTACTAATTCTAAATCCCCCTTCCATCTCTAAGTCTTCACTTACATCTACAACATCATCCATTTCTATTTTACCTTCTTTATCCTTGATGATCCTGTCAACTACGAAAATCTCAGTACCTTCATCTCTTTCTCATTTCCTCTCATTTACCAATATAGCTAAATCTTCCTCTCTCAACTCAAAAACTCTCCATTTAAGAAACATTACTGATGCTTAAGTTGAGAATTTTCATAGAAAATACTTTATTCCCTCTTCTCTTACTCTAATTATGCCGAATCCATTGCATAAGGTTAATATACTGCCAGACATGTGCATGTTATGGTATTGTAACACCCCGAGTTTTAGATAAACCTAATACCGAGTAATTAATATCATAACCAAATTCTAACCTCACAAATTTATTTTTCTATCTTACCCAAACTCCCTAATCCTAAATCTTACCCTAATCCCAATTTTTATTTTGGGTTATTAATATTTTTTTTCTAAATTAAATCTAATTTTAGATAATTATTTAATTAAAAATTTCAAAATATCCTAACCTAGATTATTTAACCTAAACCTAAACTCACACCTTTTCCTTTCCCTTTTTTGTTTTTCTTCCCCTCCCCTTATCTTACTTTATTTTTTTCTCTCTCCGCTGATCACCCCACCTTTCTTCTCTTCTCCTTCCCCTTTTGTATGCATGTCTCCCCGTGCCAAAGCCTACCCATCTACCCCATCACCTCCCCTCTCTTTAGTTCTAGGGTTGAGGTTGAAATTGTGCCCGATCGCCACCTGTTCCCTTCCCCTCCTGCATGCGTGTGTGCGTGCATATATACCCAGCAATAAATGCACTCCAATGCCTCCTTCTCTCCCTTTTGTTTATGAAGAATTAGAACCACCAAAACAGCCTCCCTCCCTCCTTCTTTCCCCTCCTTCCCATCGCAAACAACCCTAAAAATCACCCCCACCGGCAAGCCCAACCAAACCATATATAACTCCACCGCCAGCATTTTCCACACCTCAACCCCAAGCATCGGTAGCATTTGCTGCATCTCCCCCTAGCTGTAGCAATATCCATTTTTCCTACCCCCTAGCTTCAGCAAAACCATCCGATCCCCAAGCTTTGGCAAACTTCACCAAAACACCTCCCTATCCTTCGGTAATTTCTACCGTTGTTTATCCCCTCCCTTTGGCCAACTCTACCAATCCCACCCCCTCCTTTCGGCATTCCTTATTGTTGCACCACCTCTAGCAATAGCAGGTTGTGCCATTGCTAGCCTCCCTTGCTCGACAACCCCAACCAATCCCCCCTTTGTTACATAATTTTTAGCCCACACCTCTTTCTAACCTCGGTTTGATTTTTTCCTCATTCTTTTTCTTTCCATTTCCTTAACCTTCATTAATTATATCATTAATTCTAATTATTATTTTTAATTGTTCTTAGGTGATATTCTGAAATTTTTGAAAGAAGCGGATTAGGATAAACATGCTTAGAGATCGGAGCCTTTATTTGTAAGGATACTAGTCGATGTTTAGGGTTTTATGTTAAATGCTTGTATGATTATGTGTGTTATCATGTTATTGTTATACTATTAAAATGCATGTTGTTGATGATATGATATATTAATATGAAGTATATAATAGGAAGGAAGTAAGAATAACGAAAGACTTGCTGATACGATGATAATACGTTAAGTCGTATTTTTGTGGATGAGTATAAATTGTGGGAGAGTAGTATGGGCCATTAAAGTATGATAAGTGGAAAATAATTATATTTAATGTGTATGTTGATAAATGGAGGATTTGGAAATAATGATAATGAAAATATAAGCTTTTTGTAAAATGAGGGTTAACAACTATCATTAAGGGCATTTTGATCAATATGGGTTAATATGGAAATTTTGGTATTTTAACATGTTAGATGGACTAAAATATGCTAATAACACCATGTTAAGTGTTTGGGAGTGATTATGACTGTCATAAGTTCTTCAAAATGAACAAATAACCTAATTTGGGAATAGTAACTTTAAAACGATAATATTATTATCACATGCGTAAAATGTTAGATTTAGGCTACGAATTTCGGATATGTTGTTAATATTTATATTTTGGGGATGTATATTGAATTTAATAATTATATAAGCTTATAGAAAGAGTTATACCTTACTTGTGAAATTAGGATTTTGGGAGCCTTGTAAATAGTAACTTTTAAGATAGGACTATTATCGCATGTGTGAGACGTGGGATTTAGATCTTAAGGGTTGGGTACATTAATAAAAATAATACTTTAGGAAGATATATTAAATATATTGGGTAAATGATCAATATGGAAGGAGTTATGCCTAAATTGTGAATTTAGAATTTCTAGAGAAAAAAATAAGTATCTTAACCTTTGAAAACGGTCTTGTTAACTGTATGTTGATGTCTTGCTTGACTTAATTATTTTTTTACTCATCAAATCAATCATGAATAAGATATTAATAATTTAAAGCAAAAGATCACATGAGTTAATACCGGTTGTATAAGTCCGTTCCACTGGACGAGAATATTAGTCGGGCGTGTTTTGCCTTGAGGATGTATATTATTACTATTCTACCATCAAGAATAGTGCCTGGAGCATTTTTATCGAGGTTGTATATTATTACCATTCCACTGGTAAGAATAGTGGCCAGGAGCATTTGTCTTGGGGTGGAATAACTGTTCTACCGGTTGAGAATAGTGGGGTCTCTAAACTCAATATAAAATAAATTCCGAGAATGATTATAACTATTGATAAGATACTAAACACTTAAAGAGTAAGACTATGTGAGTTAGGACCAGTAATACCTGTCTGTTCCACCAGACGAGAATAGTGGCCGAAAGTATTTTGCCCATGGGTTTTATTGATAACCGTTCCACTTGTAGAGAATAATGGGTTCTTTGAACTCAACGCAAATAAAAGAATGGATCATGTTATATTCTAATAATATGAATCTGGACCAATAATTACCTTGTATCAATTTTTGTATATTGCATGTATTCTATTTCTTACTAGGGCTGTTTATGTTATCCGATATTTGCTTATTTGATCTGATATCCAAATTGATTCGATTCAAAAAGGCAAATAATCGATCTAATTTTTTTTTTCAAATCAAATATTCAATCCGGTCAATGAAAAGTCAAACAAACCAAATATCTGATCCAACAAATACAAATAATATCTGATCTGAAGAAAAATATTTATACATTTTTTTATAATTTTTTATTTTGTATATAATTGTATATAAATAAATTTAGATGTGTGTGTGTGTATAGCTTTTACTTTATTTATTATTTGTGGCAAAATTTAATTTAGTTGAACTTATATTTTTAATATAATCCTTTTTTAGATATTTATAAAAAAATACTTTGCGTGCCAATAGACTCCACCCATCCTTTCCTTATTTTAGTTTTAACATCGAATATTTTTTGATCAAGTCAGATATTTGCTGAAAGAATCGGATATTTGATCAGCAAATCGGATAATATCAAATATATTTGCAATTTAGTGGTTTTTTTATATTTAAAATTTTATTAGGATGATATCGGTTATATTTGATATCCGATCTGAAAATTTGGATATCCTATCTTTCGAATATCTGAAGTTTTAAATCAAATATCAAATATCATTTTCAGATATATGAAATTTCGGACATCCGACAATCAAATATCCGAAATATTGGATATTTGAATGCGAACAACCCTACTTCCTACTGTGAATGCTTGTAATTATATGTTTTCCCGTTTTGACTGTATTGTCACCTTACTCAGTATATAACATACTAATCATCATTTTCATGGGTGCTTCTCATTTCCACGAGTAGAGGACCTTGATAGTTTTGTATAGGTCTTTGAGGGCCCAGTCGATGATTTTGCTGCCTTTGATGCATTGTGTGGGGAAGAGTGACTTTTATCCGTACTGGGTATTTGGGAAAAGAGTCATGTTATCCAGATGATGTTTTTACTCGGATACCTTTTTAGAGTCTTTGATCGATGGTATCCCTTTTGCTGTATTTTTTTATTGTAATCAAAGTTAATCTCTAAACTCGTATTTGTGTTATGAAACTCCTCTTATTTTCTGTTTATCCTATTGAGCATTTTAAATTATTTTACCTTGTGATTAACGTAAGGTGGGGATGGTAAGCCTGACTTATGTCAATTACGGCAGTAACACATGATTATTCTGATTATGTTTCCGCTGTAAAACAAAAAAATTTTAGTAGTAAATTTCGGAGTGTTACATGTATACTTAGGCTCTTTACAATGGCATCCATTTTCCTTTACATCCTTTTGTGAGGGAATTCCACCAGGAATGTAACCTTATCCTGGCACAATTCATTCCCAATTCTTGGAGAATGATAGCAGAATTCGTATACACATGCCATTTGCTAGAGGTCATGCTAATAATGGGCCTTTTCAGACACTTTTTCAAATTCTTAAGTTATCCCTTGGTTCTGCGCTTCTACTCTATTTATTCAAGATGAGAAAACAAATTGACTTTGCACTCCTTTTATTTTGGAATATTTTGAACCGAATCTTGCTTGGAAAATTAAGACTTCATCCATTGCAATTGAGTTTGCACTTCAAAAAAGTTGTTGAAGTTGAGCATTGGTTGCAGCTAAATTGATTGAGAGCTTCTGGATTGCCTCAAAAATATCTTGAAAATTCGATTCCTCTTCCATAGTAATCAAAGTACTAACACACTTAACAAAAGATTAGTAACTCCTTAGGGTTTCGATTGGAAAACCAAATCACTCAAAGGTTTTCCTTCGGTTTTGAGTTAGTTCTTGCATAAATTTTTGATTCTAATGAATCAAACACATAGCCATCAATCAAAATTATCACACACGCAAATGAATTATGACACTTTACACGTTTCTTATTAATTTATTGATATAGAATTCAACAAAAAAAAAACTAATTGCTGGATATCTTCTATCAAAATTATGTATGTATCTTATGATCTAAATGCTATATGAATAGAGTAGATTCGAAACACTAACATATATGTATTAAGTGTATGCAACTCACAAAAAACTGTCCAAATGATGGACTACATACAACTTATATTTGAAGACACAAAAGACATACACTCAATATAAGTATTAAACACACAAATGGAGTTTAGGGTTAAATGTTTATTCAACTCTCATGCACTTTACTCAATCATCAAAGGTATTTATTCTTTATGCAAACCTATCCTAATCATGTACAATATCATGCATAATAGTTCTCTTCAAGATCAATGCAATACAAATAACACACACACACACACACACTCTCTATCTCTCTCTCTCTCTCTCTCTCTCTCTCTCTCTCTCTCTCACACACACACACACACACACGCACGCACGCACGCACACACGCACATGTTTTCTCCCTCAAATCACTCGAAACATTTACATGCACCTGCTACCTTTTAGTTTGGTCTCCAACACGCAATTATTCAATATTCACTTCAAGATCATCATATCACATTTCCTAAATACATATTTGACCATCCAAGAACATACACATGCATGCAAGAATTCAAGAAAAGAAATCAAGATTCAAAGAACCATAGCATGAATGACCAAGAACCTCAACAAAAGTCAATGTAGATGTGTTTGTTTGTTTCCCCCTTGAAGTTGTGTTCTTCTCCAATTTGTGTTGAACAACAAAAAAAGCCCGGATTTGATACCAAAATTGATGTGTAAGATAATGGATGAAGTATCTTTCACAATGTATGATCCTTTTGGTTTTATTATTGAAGAACAATGTCGATCAAAATGGAGATATTCGAAGTTATAGAAGTCTTCAACTCAAATACATGATTGGAAGTTTTTTATCTTCCCAAGATCAAAATAATTCTAAAGTGAAAACGCTAATTTCTATATAGAACAATACCTAAACTCTCTCACGATAAACTCACTTTAAGAGAAAGGAAGAAAGGAAGGAAGGTCAAAATCTAACCAAGAGTTTTGGATTAATTCTCATTCATTCTTATCCACCTCTTCACCAACTATACAAGTCTACACACACACACACACACACACACACACACACACACACACACACAGCTAAGCTTAACATTAAATAATCAAGTAATCAAGCTTCATGTCTTATAGCTTTGTCTTTCATGTGACTTTGTAACCCTTAAATTTTCATTGTTTTGCACACTAAATCTCTATGGTGAAATCTTCTTCTTGCAATTATATATAATTTATGCAAGAATCACTTAATGAAATATTATTAGGGTTACTATGAAGGTGTTTAAGATTTTTAAGAATAATTGGTACCATCTCCAAATATAGCTCTTGACCTTTAACATGAGAAGAATGAGAGGGATATTATCCTACATTAAACTTAGGTAGCGATGGAAATAGAGGGCCTCTAGTGGTAGCAGTAGTAAAGGAGCGGTTCTTTACAAAAAAAAATTAAAAAGCACTTTTATACAATATTCAACCTTAAAATGAAGATTAACCAAATATAATATACATTGCCTACAATTGTATCACAAAATATAATATAATGATTTTATCCCTCAATTACAACTTACAAATTAAATTAGGTAAGTTGAAAAATGCATAATAATCAAACAAACATCTACCAAAAACCAAATAATAGAAATAAATATTATTTAAACTACAAACATAAAAAAAAAAAAAAAGATGAAAATTTTGTGGAGATATGGAGGTTTGAAGGGTTGAAACTTCAGAAATGGAGGAGAGGGGTTGATGACCAAAGAAGATGAAGGAAATGATAGGATAAGGTAGGATTGTGCATTTATATAGACCACCACTATGGTAATGACTTGGGTCATGACTATAACTAAATAGTCATTATAACAACCCCTCATTAAATGGAACTACTATGTTTTAATTAGGTCTACATCAGTGACTCTCGCCTTATATTACGACAATGGCCAATACAATATAGGCTTCCAGAATTTTTTCCCACACCAAATTTTAAATAAGTTTAGTAAGAGATAAATTTGTAGCAAAAAATTTCAACTAGCCCTACAATGACAACCTTGGTGCTACTATGTCAGCTCGTCATGGTTAAATATGTGCCTATTTTATGCTAGGAAACTTGTTTGAGGAAAAATTGGCATCAAAGACTTTGCAAAGACAACAATGATATTGCAGCATCTACATCATTGTAATTAATTTTTTAATATAGAAATTAATTATAGAAATTATTAGGAAAAAATAAAATGCATAGCATTGTCGCAATATACATACAACAATGACACATGTCATCACTATGCCCTTATAATTTTTAGTTGTCAAATTGCTTCATTAATGACTACAAGTCATCACAATAGACCTCCCTACTATGACAACAATAGCTGTAAAAAATAAAATAAAATGCTATCACTATATCCTAATATTGGTGTAGTGAAAGTAAGCTTTGCAAATCACATACACATACGTTGATGAATAGACTCACAACAAATGTTAGCCGATAAAATTTCCCCTAAAGTCAGCTGGGTACAAAGGAATCATTGTGCCTATTTCCTCCATAATAAATATGTAAAGAAGTTAGAAACCATATAGTCAATGTTAGTTGGTCAATCCATACTATTCAAGCAGCACAAAAGCCATTCATGTAGAACGTGAGAAAAACTAATTGTTGTATCATAGTCAAATTGTTCCGACATAAAATCCATTCGCATAGAACGGGAGAAACACTATGCGTATCATATGTTTTTCCAAGGTGATTTTGCTCCTCCTATATTGATTTTAATATATATATATATATATATCCATCTCAAATATTGAAGAGTCCAAATTACATTAAAACTGATTGATTATTGCATGCATTTAAAGGTGTTGTTGCAAACTTGCAACTATAGTTGGATGGGACCATTACTCACGTCACGAAATTATGAGTAACTCATGGAAATTTCTTTTTTCACGGGTTATTTGACAAAAGTTGGGTTTGACATAGTTGTCTACCTGTATTTGAAAGCTAAAAGGAAAATGGTTTTTTTTTTTATAGAAAAAGTGTAATGGTCCCTTCCCTCTTTAAATTCGTAGAGACTCGTAAAAAGTATATATAAATCATCATATCAAATTTCTGGTACCTATAACCATTAAGCCAAACCTCTTTAATGTGTAATAATATCTCTACTAAGTAGATCATGCACAGATATCTTGAGTTTATTACAATAAATTATTGTTATTATTTTTATAGAAAAACCAGGAAATTTAATTAATCATAACCATTATCAAATCCTCCCCAACTTTTTCTAAGGATAAGATAGAACTAATCAAACATTTGTTTCATCCCCTTCCAAATAACAATACACAAAAGAGAGACAATCCCCTACACCTTGCAAATTACACGGTGTCCGTAGTGCTAGTAAGTATGTTGCTCTAGGGTAAATTTATAATATTTTTATTATAATTTTACACATTAATTTCTTGTTTATATATACTTATAAATATACATATTTTACGGTAAAATACACATTTTCCTTAACAATATGGCAGAGACGGGGTATTTTTCATAATTTTATTAAAACAATATATATCTTATTCAAGAAAATACATATCTTTAAAATATATATCTAGCAAAAATATACATCTTACGTAACAAAATACACATTTTTTAGATATAAATACATATTTTATTAGAAAGAATACATATTTTTGCCTACAAATGCACATTTTATAATTATAAAGGCATATCTTATTTTAACAATGCATATCTCATAGAAATAAAATTTATATTATACAATGATAAGCACATATGTTATATTGAAAGATGCACATCTTATAACATCCTTTATTTATAAAACAATAAGGGACAAATACATGTGTTATATATATACATGTTATTGAAATAAATACATACTTTATCTAATAAAATACACATCTTTTGTATTTAAATACACAATATTTATTTATAAAATAATAATGGATGAATACATGTGTTACAAATCCACACTCTTTTGGAAATAATACAGATTTTTATATGACAAATGCGTATCTTATAGTTATAAGTACATATCGACTGATGAACATGTTCTAGATCTTATATTTATAAATACACGTTCTAGATTACTAATATATATCTTATATCGATAAATATATATCTTATACTAGCGGATACATATCTTATAGCAATAATACAAATGTTATAGATATATGAAAGATGTGTATTATCAATTTAAGATGTGCACGATATATAAGATATATATATATATATATAAGATGTATATTTGACATTATACTCAAATCATGTATGTTTTTATTTTAAAAAGATGTATATTTATTTTTATAAAAGATGTATATTTATCTCATAAAAATTTTATATTAGTGAAAGAAAGAAAGAAAGAAAAGACCCTAATTGAAATCTCATTTATGACGCGCCATTAAAATACTATGCATCTTGTTATTAGTTGTAGGATGCAATGAATGGAGGGAGACGAAATATAGCATATATCGACAAATAATTACATTATTACTCCCTAGGTAACATTGTGCTGCTAGGAGTATGCTGCAACAATTGTGTGCCAACTAGCAATATATATATACTGGAATCAAACTCCACTATGCAATTTACGTGGGAAATCCACTTTTTACCTATGTTGCTCAAGAACGAGAACACGGACATAGAGAAGCTAAAAACGTCGATTCTCAAAGAAATAAAAAACATAAATGTCAGAACATATCCACTCTTAAAATGTTAGAAAAAGAAAAGAAAAAGAAAAGAAAAAAGAACACAACACACACAAAAAAAAAATCATAATGAAATGAAAATAAGACTATCAATTCGAAATTTTCATATAAAAACTTTTAGATATAAATATTCAACGGTTAAATTTGATAATCAATGCTCGGATTAAATATAAGTAAAACGAAGATGCAAGAAAAGAAATGGGTCATATCCAACCCAACAAGGGAAAAAAAGGATGGCCTAACCCATTAACTAAATTTATATACTTATAGTTAGAGTCGGTAGAATTTAACCTGATTCGTCATATCGAATCCGTATAAAATTTAACTCAATATAATTTCAGATATTCATCAATCCGATCTAACCTAAATCTGACTACCACTAACCTAAATACAAGTGATCTGACCCAACTCGAACCCATCCTGTAACTTGACATCAACCAAACCTGTCATCAATTTGATGCGTCATCAATCCAACCCAATTTTTTTAAAAAAATCAAATTTGATATTAATTATTTATGATAATAAAAAAAATATGCATGATTTATTATTTATTTAAATATGTTAAATATATATTATTTTATAAATTTTACTTATTTTTCTTACTTTTATTGTGGACATACTTATTCACGAATAATATTTTAATTTTACTAATTTTTTTTGCGTAAAAACGCAATATTAAAAAGTCAGAATAATAAACAAATGACACTTAATAACACATTATAAATCATATGCTTATATAAAGTCAAACTTAATATTTGTAACAAGGTAAATGAGTTAGATTAATATTGGCGGTCTATGCCCGATTTAATGTAAAATCAAAGTGATTCGATCCAAAATTAGCTCTCGACCTATCAAAACCTAAAAGACTAGATTTGTCAAGTTAATCCAAACCTAACCTATTCAATTAACTTGAACACGAAATCACCAAAATACAAGCTTGTTCGGCCCAAACCCAACCCGACCCTAAACTAGCGCAACCCAAACCCGATTTGACATGATAAATTAGGTCGATACAATCCAAATTTACAACAACCCGAACCTAAACCCGACTCAACTCGAACAATAAAGTGGCTCAAAATAACCTGAATCCAAAATAATCCAACCTAACCCACAAAAAAAATAACCCATAAACTACTCGAGTCGAAAACAATTCAACCCAGTATAACCTGACCTATCTGACCTGATTGTCACCTATACTTCTAGCTAGGTTATTGAGGGGCATATGCAATTCATTTATGTTTTATACCTTAGCCCCCCAACCATCACTCATTAGCTTCCTTTCTCTCTCTTCTAGTCTTTTTGTCCAGATACCCACTACTCAAAACCATTCAGATCTTCATTACCAACCATTGCGCATCGATTTCTTCTCTCCATCTCCTTCCTCTTTACCTCCCTCTCCATGATTTACGGTGTTGATTTCAAATGAAGTAGAAGGATCAACGACGATTGAAGGAGCAACAATGTTTCTGACGTTTGGTCATCTCGACCACCATTCCTATCTTCCGAATGTTTCCGAAATGCTAAATGAAGCATTCATGTTGTTTTCATGCTTCCATTCTCCTTACTACACATCACAATCTAAGTGAATAAAACATAGTGAAAACTAATGCTCCATTGGTTTTCTGTAGATCCACCAACAACACTGGAAAAACAAAAGAAAAAAGATCCCTCTAACTACACAACATGCCCCTAAGGCCACACCTGCCTATATTTCATAAATAATGTCGCACTCTTGTTCCATTTTTATCATCCAGCGTCTAGCGCTCCGCCCATCAATACATGAAAAAAAGGTCACTATTATTCGCCCTACCTTATCGTCCGCAACCAAGCCCATTGTCACGAGGTGACTTCTTTCACCTAAGTCTTTCTCCTACGGCACTTAGAAGCACAACACCTTTAGTGCTCACTAAGTCAGCCTTTCCCGAACTTGGGCTATTACCAAGCCTTTGAAGACGAGTAAGAACACTTGGAGAACTTAAGAGGCTTAGAGAGAGAGAGAGTGAGAGAGTTTGTGTGTAAGAAGAGAACTCTTATTGATGAGAGAGGAGAGAGCTTTACAACTTGAGAGGTGATGGGAGCAAATGGGGTGGTCCTCTATTTATAGTTGAGGTCCCCCTCCATTTCCCTCCTTTGGTGGAAGATTCTAGGTCTTCCACAATCCTTTAGATAATTCTAGAATACCTTCTAGATTATAAGAGACTTTGGAAGACTCTTCTAGATCCCTTCATGATTCTTCTAGTCTTTGGGATTCTAGAGAGTTCTACATTAATCTAGGAGGTCTCTAGATATTTACACAAGGTTCTATATGTTTCCACACAATTCCACTAGAGTCTACACAACTCTAGAACATTCTAGAACCTTCCGGACAAAAAAATGTGAAAAAAATAAGCGGGTCGTGACACCATGCTCCTTTTACATATGTAACACTCCTTGTATATTAAAAACAAAAAATTATTCTAGTATTAAATTTTTATATAAAAATATATTTTAAAATGTCTAAACATGATTTTTAATTCTGTCCTCGCATATTTTTTTCATTATCGATACATTAAATGCTTTTTTATTTTTTAATAAATAATGTAAGTGAAATTTTAAAACTATTTTTATTATTTTCTATAAAAATATGTTAATTGTTATAATAATTTTTATTTTGATACCAATGTAGTAAATAAATTTGAGATACCAGAGGATAAAAAATATCCCAACCTCTTACCTACCATCTATGGAGAATTAAGATTATGTCCATAATCACTCAAACTCTGCACAATTTATTCCTTGATGGTATTTCCTTGTTCGAAACTATTTAAATGTGTATTTATTCAAAATAACATTTTTTTGAAAATTTCTAAATTAAATATTTTTAAAAAATAATTATATTTTTTTAAGTAAATTCAAATAAGAGATACGTCAATAGTTACTTTCCAAGAATATCATACACTTACAGAAAAAATTGTCGACTATTCCTTTCTTAACAAGGAAACACGCCTCATCTCCTTCCAACTTGAATACTTCATATTAATCTTCTACGATACCATATACTCGACGGCACTCAATTAAGGATGGCAATTTCAGCTATATCCGATCTAAGATTCTTTCCATTACTTAGATTCAATTTCAATTCACGCTCATTGAATTACAATTTTAGACCTAAACCCACCAAATCTAGAGTGTAAAAGGAGTCTAACCAAATCTAACCTTTTAAAATAAATATGTAAATAATAGTGTATATATATATAGTTTAATATTTAATTTTTGTTAAAAAAAATGCTCTATTTGAATAGATAAAATTTTTTAAGTAATTATCTTAACTTTTTAAATGGCATTTTAATACTTCTAAAATAAAATATTGCATATATTAATTATAAAGAAAATACATAGAAATAAAATTAAAAAATACATAAATAAGATTATTAAACATGTGTCAAACATAATACACACACACACACTCACAGAGCTAAAAATAGAATTGATCCTATAGATCTATGTAGGCGGGGAACTTATTGCCAAATCTACGTTTATCATCCAAGTACGAATGGTGAGTATCGTCCTCCTTCGGTAAAGACGCAGACCATCTATTGTTAGGATTAATGGTGCCCAACCGTTGAAGCTCCAACTTCGTGCTTTTCCCACCGAAGCCAACCGGCATAGCAACTCAATACGTGATGATAAATTCCCAGCCACAACTCATATCCAGTACATTAATGTATTATTAAGGTACCATTTAATAAATTAATATATATTCTAAATATGATCTGAAATGATATGTATTGACAATTTTTACATGCATGTTAATATTAATTAATTAATTTAAGGCTACTTTATAGTAATATGTGATAAAAAATAGTTTTAAAAGATTATAAAAGTAGAGTGCTTCATTATCTGAAATTAACGAGTAATATAGATGCCCATCTACTTTTTTTTTCTTTTTTTTTTTGATATATATAGAGATTAATCAAGTTCAACAAAACAAAGCATCCTTACAAGAAAGCTTTGACATTATGGACCGCTTCCTGGATTCTATAAGGAAACTCACGCCTATTCGTCTTAATCCAGGAGCTTATCCTAACTTTAATAAGCAAGAGTAGCCACCTATCACACACTTTGAAGTTATCAAACATGACTTTATTCCTATACTCCCATATGACACCAATTATAGCGAAGAAAGTTGTACGCCAGAGGTCACGCCTCAACTCGATTCCTGTTAAGCTAAACCACGCATAAGCATGCTCTTTAATAGAGCCTGACATCACCCATGTAACACCTAACCACTCACTAATCGCGTACCAAATCTTCCTTTCCATAAGACAGTGAAGAAACACATGGTTCACCGATTCTCTTTCCACCATACAGAGGGGGCACTCTGTATCCGCCAACTCCACAACATGAAGTCTAGCTAACCTATCCTTAGTATTAAGCCTCTGTTGGACCACAAACCAAGCAATAAGTTCAACCCTCGGAGGGGCTAACCCGCTCCATATGAAATTGAGATCCAGGTTTGTAGGCCTGCCCCCAACAGTCTTCTGAAACGATGCCAGACAAAACGATTTGACGGAGAACGACCCATTGTCCTCTAGAGCCCATCTAAACATGTCCTTCTTTTCTCTACTCAGGGGATGTTGGTTAATAACCCCTTCCAACTGCTCCACTAGCTCGATCTCCCAATCAAAAAGAAGCCGTCTCCACCTTAAGATCCATATCCACTGTGTTTCTTCCCATCACCCCATATCGGCAACCTTCTCCTCCTATTGGCCTGACACACTGAATAGTCTAGGGAAAACAATTCTCAGTGCTACTGATCCTGTCCAATCATCATGCCAGAAGTTAACAGACCTTCCATCCCCAACAGCAAAAGACAACCCCTCTTTTATGACAGGATCCCTACTTCCCCCCTTTACTATGTCTACACACAGCGACCAACCTCGTTGATTCACAAGACTATGCATACTCCCACTTCGGCCCCCATAATGAATTGAGGATATCACGTTCTTCCACGAAGCACCATCAACCGTATAATACCTCCACCACCATTTGAATAACAACGCATTATTCATCATGGTTAGGTCCCCCACTACGAGGCCACCCAAGCATTTGGGTCTCTGAATCACACTCCAACTGACTAACGGTAAGCTTTTCCGGTCTCCATTCTGCCTCCAGAAGAAATTACGCTGAATACTAATAATTTATTTGACCATGCCTTTCGGAATCCTAAATAGACTCATATAATACATGGGAAGGCTGTTAAGAACACTTTTGATCAGAACCAATCTCCCTGCTCTAGAAAGAATTTTTGATTTCCACCCTGCTAGCCTCTGTTTCACTTTATCAATCACCTTTTTCTTCCTGCTTTTGCCCCTAATGGAAGGCCCAAGTACATAGTAGGTAACTTGCCGATGGCACATCCTAGAATAACAGCGGCCTCCCTCTGGAATTAATCATCTATTCTAAGGCCTATAAGCTCCGTTTTCTCAAAATTTACCCCCAGACCCGATATCAAGAAGAAGCAATCAAGCACTCTCCTCCAATTTCTGATGTTCTCTGTAGATGCCCTGCAGAAGATCATCGCATCGTCAGGGAACTAGAGATGAGTGACATGACACCTATATCTTCCAACTCTTAAGCCTTGAATCAGACCCTTGTCAACAACTCTTCTGATAATCTGGCTAAACCTCCACCGTAAGCACAAACAAGAACGGAGATATCGGATCCCCTTGTCTAAGCCCCCAACCCATATAAAATGGAGGAGTAGGGGTCCCATTCACGAGGATAGATATAATAGCAGTCGAAATACACTCCTTAATCCATCCCCTGAATACACCACCGAAGCCCATAATCCTCAAAATATCATCCACAAATTCCCATATGATACTATCATAAGCCTTTTGAAAATCCAATTTGATCATAACCCCTTTTATATCCCTTTTCCTCCTGGACCACTACACAACTTCATTAGCTATCAAGGCCCCATCCAAAATACTCCGTCCTTCTATGAAAGCTGTATGAGAATCCCCTACCAGATCATCAATCACAAGCTTCAGTCTTTAGGCGATAATCTTTGAGATCACCTTATAAATGCATCCAACCAGACTGATGGGTCGAAATTGATTCACCTCTTCTGCATCATCCACTTTAGGAATCAAAGTTACCAAAGTTGTATTGATAGAGGGCGGGAGCCTGCTAAACCGGAAAAAAATTCAGAACCACCTCTGTAAACTCCTTCCCAATTACGCGCCACATCATCCGGATAAAGCCCATGTGATACCCATCGTAACCTGGTGCTTTCAGGGGGTCACATGCCCAAACTGTCTTCTTAACGTCCTCCTCCAACAAGTGCCAAGCTTTTCTCAGTTGTCAACTTATTAAACCCTTCCTCGCTGATTTCTACTTTAGGACAACCCTGCTGCTCGTACAACCTCTTATAAAAAGAGGTAATGATCGCCCTAATCTCTGCTTGATCAATGTACTCCTTCCCATTGTGAACAAGTCTATTAATAAGATTCCTCCTTCTCCTGTCCTGACTGTTGCGATCGCGTGAAAATACTTGGTGTTCCTGTCTCTCTCCTTAAATCCTCTTACCTTGTAAACCTGTAGCCAATAAGCCTCCTTTCTCTTGTGCCAAATCCATAACTGACTCTGTAATGCCGCCCTCCTGGAAAGCTCCACATCATCAATAGGCCCTCCAAGACTAGGGTCATCCAACTTGCTCAACTCTGCTTCGAACATCTTAATCTTCGACTCAATATCCCTGAAGTTCTCCTTATTCCACTTCCTCAGCATTCCTTTCATTGCCTTCAATTTTTCATGACAAAGCCTCCCCTTCAAACTATCCCAGCATTTAGCCACAAACCCACGGAACCGAGGGTGCGTGAACCACATATCCCATGATTTAAAAGGAATCGACCCTTTCCCAGAACTCGAAAGTCTAAGACGGATAGGATTATGGTCTGAAAGCGACTGACCCAACCCTATACAGCCAATATCGGGGTAGGACACCAACCAGCATGGATCCACCAAAAACCTATCCAGAAGACTTGCAGAATTTGCCTTATGCCAAGAGAACTTCAAATTTGAAGGCTTCACGTCGACCAGACCCATCTTATCAATCCACTCGTTGAACTCCTTGACACTGCTACTATCCACCCACCCTCCCTTCCTTTCTTCGCGTGATCTTACCTCGTTGAATTCCCCCATGACTATTAGGGGACCTCTGCAACTCTGTCCCAGCATACAGAGTTCCTCCCACAGCGCCCTCCGATCCCACGAGACCAAACTCCCATACACTAATAAAATCCCACAATCAAAGGGAAATGAATGAAAACGCCCTTCTAGCAAGATCCATCTACTTCCACTTCTAGTGCTTTTCGCCACAAAAAACTGAGTGTTCCACCCAATAATCAATCCCCCACTTCTACCCTGTGCCTCTGAGTCCCTCCATTCAATCCTCCCGGAAGCCCACACCTTATTTTTCCAGGAGTCCCTCACCACATGATGCTTTGTTTCCACCAGGCCACAAACCCATGGATTTTCCTTCGCTATCAAAGATTGTAAACATGAAATCTTCCTCGCGGCCCCAATCCCCCTTATATTCCAGCTAATAACAACCATTAAACACATCAGACACCCCTTTTCTCCCTTGATCTTACCTCTACATCTTCCTACTCTTTCTTTGGCTCCTTCTGAGAACAAGTAATGTTTCCACTCACTTCTTCTCTTCTTTGGAAGAGAGCCCAATTTCCTTCCCAAACTTCTAGCATTCAATAGCTTCATCCAACCCCTCTTCATCCACCTCTCCCCCTTTGACTCCCTTTCCTCCCATCCGAGCCTCTCTACCTTGTCCTTTCGATGCTTCACCAAGATCTTTCCTTCCAAATCTGGGTGGAGGGCTGTCAATACTAAAACTTGAGCCTTCCACTCTCCTTTCCTCCTCCTTATCTCCCTTCCCACCACCTTCTTTTCCAGCCCCAACCCCTCTCCCTCTCAGCCCTTCCCTTTTTTTGCACCTTTCCACCATCTGCCTTTCTTCTTCCAAGTTGTGATCTACCCCAGCAAAAATAGTTCCTGTAGAACCGACCGACTCCTCCCCATAAGCGCCAACTACCGCACGATCAAGCGCCACCTCCTCACGCCTCACCACGTCCTCCCTGGCAGCACATCTCCCGATCCCTTCTCCTACCCCTACAGTTGTATTCATCCATCTGTCGGCTTCTTCCCATTCACCTCCCTGCCCACTCTCATGCATATGCCGTAGCCGCACTTCCAATTCCCAAGGTCTGCATAGATCCTCTTCCTTCCCTGGTCCAATGTCGCAGACAACATGCAATAATTCCTCCTCACCCCATTGAGTGCACTTCTCCCTTTCCCAAACAGCCGATCCCTCTTCCTCATTATCAGAGGCCAGCAGCAAACCAATAGGCGCCTCCTCCTCCCTCGGGCTCACCACATGCTTCGAAAAGATGTGCGACTCTTCCCCTCCCTTTCAAGCTCCCCTGTGTGTTCCCTCCTCCCTCGACCTTTCCTCTTCCTCGTCGGAGTCCGACAGGCCCAGCCAGAAGGGGCTCATGCGATTCACCGACTTCTGCCAGGGTGTATGCCCTTGCCCAACCTCCTGCACATACAATGTTACCTTCTTACCATTAACATTTAACTCCAGCTGTTCCTTGATCTCCTCCATTACCGGCGTGTCCACCAGCACCCTGGTGGCCTCCATAGACTCACCAAAGTCCTTGCCTTCTTCCCAGCAGACCCACCGTCCTCACAGAAGTAGAATCTGTCTCACAACCACTTCCTTCCACACCACAACCGGGAGCCCACGGATTTCTACCCAAGCTCTTCTCACGCAGCACGCATCCTCCATCTTCTACTTCCTGACTACTTCGAAGGTTTCCCCAAGAAGACTATCCTCCTCCATTGCAGCATGGGATGCTTCCACAGATTCAAAGGTGAGAAGGAGTTTAAATCAACCAAGGTCTCTTACCTTACAAATCCAGGAGGCCATCAACTGTTGGATTACAAGGTCCAGCATCATGGGCCGCTTCGTTTCCACAACAACGCTCCGCTCCATCCACTCGACCTCCTCCTTGTCGACCTGCATCTGAATAATCCTCCTATCCCCTTTCCCTATAGTAACGACCGCATAGGATCTGCCATCCCTCCAAGCATCATTCCATCTCGAAGAGCCAGCCCTGCTCGTCTCCCTACTCCTCCTCGCCGAACCATGCCTCACCCCTGCCCAAACCTGCCAAACCGTGCCTCCTTCACGTACAACTTCAAGCCATGCAGCAGCATTCCATTGCACTTTCGTACTGCTTCTATCACCTCTGTTTCAGTCCCAAACCACACTAACCCAAACATGGCTTTTGTCCCCCACCTAACCTTCTTATTGATATAAACGTCCTCCGTCTTCCCAGCCCCTTCAAACACCTCCTATAGTTCCCCTCTCCTGACATCCCCAACAATGTTATCCACGAACACAGAGAACAGCTGCTTATCCAGACGTTTAAGCCGATCCCCCCTTTCGAAGGAATAGAAGCCCTCCTGCTCCCATCTAGACACGTGCGAAATATTCGGTGTGGTGTGCTACAGGTGTTCCTGGATGTGCATATGGTTAGAGGGATGGTTGACGAAGAATCTTTGTTTGCATGCATGAAGGTGCCTGCATGGGAGCGAGACATGCTCTCTCCTCTCTCCTCGATACTTGTTTAAGCTCACTTGGAATCAGATGTCCATGTACTATTTGAAAAGTAAATTATTATTAATGAAAGGGTGACTCCCTTTGATTATATCAGTTTTAAAAACTTGTCCATTTGCTACTTATCTCTGTTCAAGATGCTGGCAGGAATAGCAGCAAGATTAGAGGGGATGTGCTGGAAGTTTTTGTGGAACGGATGTAATAAGGATAGGAAAAAGATACTTCTCACCAAGTGGGAACTCATTGAGAGACCAAGAGCTATGGGAGAGTTGGGAGTCGGGAACATTCGACTAAAAAATTGAGCTCTAATCTTCAAATGGGCTATTGAGGCAGCATGAAGGTCTATGGCAGCAAGTATTTCGGGGAAAATATCAACAATAAACTCACTCCTGCTTATGTTCATGGGAGGATCCAAAACAGGGGGTGTGTGGAGCAGAATTTGTTCCACGATTGAGCACAATAATCCAGTTATGAGAATCCTAAGACAGGGAGTGAGAATGAGGATCGGGAATGGAGAAAAAGTGCTATTCTGGGAGGACATATGGCTAGGAGAGGAACCAATGAAGCTCATTTTCCCTAGTTTATACTTGGTGACAACAAATAAGTCCAACAAAGTTTTCGAGGAGGGCCGGTGGGTGTGTGGCGTCTGGGTTTGGAATTTTCAATGGTGAAGATCACTTCTTGCATAGGAGGGGAGAGTTCAAAAGCTGAGGTAGGCATTGAAGGAAGTGTAGCTAAATTCACTTGTGTAGATTAATAAAACCGAAGCATACGCAGACGGAAGAAACAAATCGAAACAAAAACAGTAGAATGATACTTATCAAATTTCATTGTGCCGTGAAATTGATTAACTAACCTGAAGTGAATTTCGATCGGACTTTGGTGCAAATCCCTGCATAGTCAGTCCACCCCAAGGTTTACACAACGCCTTCGATCCCGTGCACTCATGATCGAAGGATTGAAATTACATAACTTTACCCAGAATTTTTTGAAAGAGAAATCGCTTGGTCGTTGGAAGAATACAAGTGCTCAGTTTTTATTTTCATGTATATATAAAACAAATGAAGAGCAACCGGTTAAATAGAGAAAAAAATGTGGAAGAGTGGAACGTCTTCCACTCCTCACACGACGAAGGCAACGTTCCAAAATGCCATGAATATCGTAACTGTTAAATACCAAGTTGACCAAAAAGAAAGTCGGGCCTTATCTGGATCTATAACCCACCCATACCCACACCCAGCCCCGCCCGAACCGGACAGGCGAGCAGCGGCGTACGCGCACGCGTGTGGTATATAGTTCAGTCCATCAGCCCATTCAAAACAACCCAAGCTTTTAACTTAAACATGTCAAAGGGCGAGGGAGTATAAAAACTGGTTAAAACTAATATTCCTCACCAATGTGGGATACCAAAAAACCAGCAAATAGCAGCTTAAGAGTTGCCATTGCCCAACAACTTGATGAGGATAGGGTATACTTGAAGTGGAGCAATAGAGGAGAATATTCGATCAAATCAGCAGTAATGGAGATAGATAGAAATTTTTTTCAACCAACCGAAGCCCCGGTATCACGATTCTGGTGGAATTTATTCCCCTCCAAGTAGGGGTGTTTGTTTGGCTAGCCCTAAGAGGTAAAATACTGACGAAGGATTAACTGCAACATAGAGGAGTAATGAATATGGATGAGAGATGCCTGATGTGTTCGGATGAGGAGGATATTATACAACACCTGCTATTGACATGCCCGAACACAAGGATATGGCAGTGGTGGTTTAGGCTAACAAGCATAAGTTGGGCGGCCCGAGAATCACTCATCAGGCCATATGATCAACGATGTAGCCCCTCGAGAGATAGATTTCAGGACAAGGTGTGGAAAATTGCATTCGTCATCTTATGGTCGATTTGGAAGGAAAGATATAGAAGGGTGTTTGAGCAAAAAATAAGCCAAAATATGGTCATCCAAGATTTGATTTTGTTGAGACTTGGGTGGTGGATGAAGGCATAGGAACCCTCATTCCCTTACTTAACTAAAGAGATCGTGCGAATGCCAAGGTGCCTGTTTGACTTCAAGTTACAACAAAGGGAAACGGTAGTGACAGAACAAATAAGCAGGTAGACTGCCCCAGCTTATGGATGGTTGAAGTGGAATACCGATGCATCGATGAGTAGCAAGACGAACAAGGCAACCATCAGGGTGTACTATGAGACTTGCATGGGAATTTCAGGTGTGTTTTCTCCATCCTAATTGAATATAAGGAGATAAATAGTGGAGAAGTAGAGGTAATACACATGGCATGTGTCTTAACACAACAAAAAGAATGGATAGAACATTTCAAACTGGAGGTTGAATCGGACTCCGCAATGCAGTGAGATGGTGCTTAGACAAGTGTAGTGGACCTTGACAAATGTCGTTCCAGCTGAATAGCATAAGAAGTATGTGGATAAGGAGGCCGAACTTCCAGATACGGTATAGGTCCAGGGAGTCAAACCAAATAGCTGATAAGTTAGCCAAACTGGGAATCCACAAATTAGTTGCACTGATAGCATAGTTATGAGTAGCAACAAGAGCATAGGGCAGGAGGAGTACACGAACTCATGGTACATATTTGCAAATGGAGCCTTGACAGAGGACGCCATGCGAATGGTGTCAGCCCAAGAGAACTACTAGATACCGAGATAGATGGAGGATAGAAAGGAGTAACAAATATGCACCAGAGAGGTAGACAAAAATGGAAAATATAAACACCCAAAACTGTTATTTACGAAGGTAAGGACCTATGGATGATCTGGTAGAATTTTTAACATGGTTGTTTGGAGGATAACCACAGAAAAACTGAAATGAGGAGCATCCATTGCTAGCATCGCTGAGGATAGCTTAATAGAATGCAGTAATCCCATGGGAGATGACTTGTTGAATTTGAAGGCTACAATGATTGAATTCAAGAATTCTAATATGATTTTAGAGCCTCGAGAGTAGCGATTTTCATTTTTAGAAACTTTTTGGCCTAGGGTAGCTTAAGTGTTTGTTGCTGGTTGAAATTCAACACCGCTAGAAGGTAGGAGATATTACTCTTACTCTTTAAGCTGATATTATTGTACTTACCAACAATTTAATAATAAAACTCTCCTTTACCTATCAAAAAAAATATAGATGCCCACACACATGCTATATATATATCACTCCACCCACATATAAATAAAAAAAATAAGAAAATCAGTGCATTTAAACTTTTTACACTTTTTATGAGAGCATTAAATAATAAAAATTTTTAATTTTATCCTTTCCTTTATAATCACCTAAAGAGAGAGAATAAAGTAATAATTATTATATTATATAGAAATATAAAATATGCACAAATAAACATAAAAGTTAATCTTTAACTTTCTAAAGTGAGAATATTTCCTAATACAAATTGTTTTCACGCAAAGTGAATGTGTTTTGTATACAGAGGAACCATCTTGTTTTGGCGGCTTAATGCACCGGACGCCAGATGGATCATTGATATTTTATTCAAGTATTATTTGTGTTTTACTTTACAAGAAAACTCATGCTAATTTTAGGTATAGAGGGAAATCATGTATTATCTCAACTGCAGGCCCGAACACATGTAGGTGTCCGTATAATTTTATAAAGAACGCACCCCTGCATTTTTGTAAGATAACTCTCTTATGTACATAAGAATAATCGCTATTTATAGATAAAACTCTCTTCTCAACGCTGGATGCATATATAGGAAATGGACTGCAGAGAACTAACATCCCCCACCTAGTGACTGACCGGTGACCATGCATCATGTTAGTTCTGGATGGATATAATTCCATACGTATGATAACCTGCGTCAGCTTATGCTGTGGGGCAGCAGGCTAAGAAGTCATCCGAAGTCCTAAGACTCCGTCCCTCCGAAAATCAGTTTACCAATGCGAGAATGCTGGGCATCTTTCCTCTAGCAAGCGCATTGAGACATATCATTAAACCTGGACCGTAGAACCAAAACGTGGAAAATGGTAAAGTAGGTCTCTGATTCGAAGTCCACTGCCCCAGAACGCAGCAAGACTAAGGCCCATTATGGCCATTACGACAACAGAGCAAGCAGGTGGGACTGCTTGGCTGATTCCAAGGAACTGGGTTGCTAGGAGCCCTGCCAGTGTAGAGCTTTGCATCCCAGTGCACAATGAAATCGTCCTACAAGCTGCTTCTTCTTGCCTGGAAAAACATCACATGAGATCTTCAGTCCTTCTGACAACAAAAGAAGATTCTTATACACCAGTGGCAATGATTATCAAGCGTTCAGCTTTCACCACTTAAATCTGGTCAAAATGGCAGCATTGGAAAATTCAATAGACAAAATTAATTCCTCAAAACACAAACTGCCATCTAGATGTGCTCATATCACCTAGGTAATGATTTACCAATTTACCAAAAAGGTGTTGTTTGAGACTAATGAATCTCAGGATTTGGGTACCTAAGCTCGCATGTTCAAATCTCCCCATGCAGTACCTTCCTACTAGTTGTAACCTATCTGGAAGCAGTACATAAAGCAGTTTATGACTACTTGGATAGAGACTCCCAGAGTTGAATCTCAGAATTAATGCATGTCACAAGTCATTCATACTCTTAAACTAAGATGCAAAGAAACTAACATATTGTACCCAAGTTCGAGCCAGTGTTGGCATTCTGACCAGACTTGCAACCCATTTTACTCGGGTCTGCCAAGCATATCTGTTCAAAAGTATATTCTACCAAGTGAACATGTATCATGCAAGAAAGGCAAGGAAAATCAACACTGAAATATTTTCACTTTCTCTGTCCGCACTGACAAAGAGATAAGCCAAAATATTATAATATATTTTAGATCCATAAGGGGCCTGTAAAGGCAAATACAAATTACCATATAGGTGACGGTGCCATAAAAGTGTTATAACACCGAGAGAGGAGGGAGGGGGATTCAAACCTAAGATCTCTGATACCTAAGAGTTAGTCTTTACCACTAGACCAAATCCCATCTGATAATAACTGAAACTCAAACACAGCGTACACAGAAAGGATTTCAGTCAATTGCTAGATAGGAAAGCCTGATTATAGTTTGTGGAGGTATTATGCACTAGAAGATGAGAGAGTTGCAACAAGTACTGAACCACAAACAGGATTCCAAGATTCAGAGGCTACAAAAGCACATCCCCTGCATATTGTATATAGATGTATCCTCACCCTAATTAAAGGCCACAGCCAATATTTAACCCTCATATAACGTCATCTAAAATCCCTTCTTTAGCATGTGCATGCGCAAGCATTCGTTTTCATGATTGATATTGATAAAATCTACTGTAATGTTTTTTAAAAAGATATAAACAAACCAGGATAAAAGATGTGGCTTCCATTCTCATCTTTATTTCAGCTAAACAAGAAACTGCCTTCATAGAACAGAAAAATGAGTAGAGATGATTACCTCAGCAGTGGAAGTTTAGATACCCAATATCCTAAGGTGAATGCGGCTGCATGAAATGTTAACACAGGGGTAATCAATCGAAGGCCCTCTGCTGACAAAATTCGGCTTCGGTTTATTGCCAGAGGGCTACCAATACACAATGAAGTGCACAACATGCCTACAAGAGGCATCACAGGCTCCAGAATCCGCACTACTGGCTTTGCATAAGTGTTAAGCACTAAACCAAGACTGATGGGCACTAGAACTACCTAACAGAAGACAGAAGCTTGGAATCAAATCAATTGTGTCACAACAAACTACAATACGACTGCTTTCTTCCATTAAATTCTAATGGAGTGATCCATACCTGTAATATAGACTTTGACATAGCCAAAGCATCAACAGGAACAACAGAACCGATGAGAAGGCCAGTCAGAAGAGGAGTAATAACTACTGATGCAATAGTGGAAGAACTGGTCAAAAGAATGCTCAAGGCAGTGTCCCCCTTGCTCAAGAAGCTTGCATAGCTAGAAAGCTGAGCACCTGCAACAGAAGCTGTGAGAACAAATCCAGCATAGAACATTTGGGAAATCCCAAACACTTGACCAATCAATACTCCAAGCAGTGGCTTGAGCACATATTGGGCGATAAACCCAAGAGAAAGTGGTAAAGGCCTGCATGTGAAATTAGTTCAGTACTAAAACTAAGACATCCACGAACAACAATAATTCAAAATATTGCAGTAACCTTTTGAATGCGAGAGCAAAGTCTTGGATGGATAGTCGGATACCAATAGATAACATGATTCCACCAAGAGCAGGGGCATACATTTCCTTTGATACCCTGCCACACAAGTTTGTTGATAAATGAAGCGACTCAACATTTTCATGAATATAAACGTATTCCCTTCCAACTTGCAGTTACCAATTTACAATCCTTAGTTTAATCAACTTGCATAATTTATCACTAGCAGCTGCATATACTTACATTATCAGGCTTCTACTTAGAGCCGCTGCGGATCTCCTAAGGGTGAAAAATCTAACATAAACATCAAGAAGAGTCTAAAACCCCTTAAAGGGAAACTCAACATAAAAACAGAAAAATAAATGATACAGGTGGAAAAAACCAACAAAGTAACACAAACCAAGAGCATCACAAAAGAATGAAGTAAGGAATTTAATATATCAATGCAGACTAACTTAATGAAATAACCGCTCTACAATTCAATAATCACATTCTAAATAAGGAATATCACAACTGAAATTGAAGCTACTCTCCTTGTCATAATAATAAGGAATTTTAAACAACATCAAGAATATCAAATACGCCATCATCAACTAAAGAAAGATTTACCATCAAGTGAGTCATATACATGTTGATGCCTCAAATCATCACAAAAGCCAAGGCCTCAAGATTGAAGTAGAACAGGAAGATCAATGGAATTCAACAATACTGCTTCATTCCCACAAGAGATACAACAAACCCTCAAACGGTGTCAGAGAAATAATTCAGCTATAATCCATAACATGTGTGAGAAGAACTCCAGAAAACCCAGTCAATTACATGCCTACTTACCCAAAACTTAAATAAAACTAAAATTTGAGAACATAAAACTGTTAATGCGACAGCTCTCACCAAGTAAAAGTAGCAGGCTGAGCTAGGGCGGCAACAGCGGTGGCAGCCACCACAAACGGAAGCAACGCCGACAAAATCTGGGACGACGAATTACCCTTAGAACTTTCCGATATTTGATCATCATGTACCCCAAAAGACAACAAAGAAACATTGCCTTCTCTTCTATGAAACCCAACTCTCCCGACGAACGGCGTCGTTGGACACAGAAACGCAGAAGACCCACCAGAACTATCATCACCAACACTACCATCTTTGAAGCTTTTTACATTGGTCGATAATTTATAATATTTTGAATTTCTTCTCACAACTGAACATGGATATCGTGAACTTGAGATGGGAATTGAGCAGGAAGGGAGTGAGGAAGGGAAGATAATGTTGGGCGGGAAAGAATATTGGAGTTTATGGGTTGAGGTTCGTGAAACGAAGGGAATCGTTGCCATTCCGAACTTATCGAAAGGGTCGAGATGACCGTTTCTTAATCTATTAGTGAACAGAGGTTTAATGGGTGGAAAATGGAATAAGAAGGTTGGGAAGAGGAGAAGATAAGGGAACTTTCTTTCGTTTATTCAACTGTCCGCGACACCAAGATAGATTACACTCACAGTCACAGGCGCCCAGAACCTAGTTGGATTTTTCATTTCTTTGTTTGTTTCATTTTTATTCTGCTTTCTTCTCCTCCTCATTTTGGGACACATGGGCGATCGCCGATGAGAGATTGAAAGTCAAAGGTGAAGGTTATATTCTTTAATTTTTACTGTATTCTTTTCTAGGCTTTCGTAGTTTTATACTTTTATCCATGCATATCTATCTATACGTATCAACTTGCGAATATAGCAATAAATTTTTTATTCTTTTTTGTCTTAAATGATTTATTATTATTACTACTGCTTTGTTTTAGTTCACTATTGGCAATTATTTTTGACCACTAATAATTTTTTGTATGTTTTATTTATTCTATAATTGTATATCTACTATAGGCTTAAACTTTCATATTCATTTATAGAATCTATAAACAAATTTGATAAATATATGCTTGTATAGAACTATTTATCAAAAGCATTTATTTAAGATAATTATTTATTTTAAAAAAATTAGGCTATTTTTTAAAATAAGTAATTATTTTTAATAACTATTTTTAATAAATAATTTCAAATATTGACTACTTTCGATAATTATTTAATTCATATGATATTTGCAAAAGAGAGCTAAAATGGGTTGCTCAACAAAGAAGAATACCTAAATGGAAGAATAGGGCCTTAAAAGTTTCTTAAGGTAGCCACAGTATACCACTTTTGGAGATAAAGAAATATTGTATATTTTTATAGCATTTCACCACACTAGACAAGGGTGTGCATAAATCAATTTGAATCGAATCAACTAAAAATTCATGGCTTCAATCTAGATCAATATGACTATTTTGGTCTCCAATCAAAGGTAAGTAAAATAGTTCATATTTAAATTTCGATCCAAATTGATATAGTCTTTCACTTCAAATTGGATCACCTTTAACAATTGACTAAAATAATACATATTTTAGTTTTTTATAAAAAAAAAATATCCATGATTTTGGAGCTTTGGTTTGATTTGATCTAAGACCCATTCTCCGGTTTTATCTAAAGACCAATTCTTTTGATTTGGTCTTTGATCCTACTTTTAAAAATTCCATATAATATATAGGTTTCAATTTGTTACAATTTTGAACCAACAAACACCCTAAAGGTAGATATTAAAGAATATAGTCGAACCCACTCAAAGAATGTAGTTCCGAATAGAATCATTAAAGAGAAGTTTACCTTAAAAGAACAATAGAATGAAACCACGTCAGTTGATAGTAATACAATATTTACAATGCTAATTATATCTACAAAAAAATATAAATTATTTAAAAGATATATCTTAAATTATTTAAAACTCATATTACTATTTGAATAATGAAATATTGTTTAAATTAATAAAATAATTTTATTCCACCATTAATACATTTTTCAATATATCAATTTTTTTTTATAATGCACTATTTAAATTTACTATATGATTCTATTTATTTCATTAGTGGATTTTGAGAATAATATATTAATTGCATAGTTTTAACATATTTCTAATTACTTCATTTCATATTATTTTTAAATTATTTTCTAATATTATATAATTTATTATTATTATTATTAAGGTTTTTCTTATAATATATAATTTAATAAAATATTAATAATATGACTATAAAATATATATTATTTATTTTCTAAAACCGCTCATACATTGTACGTATTGATAAACTTGCTTTAAATCAAATGACATGAGATGGAATAAACTAATATTATAATTATGATAAATATGCTATAAAATAATTACTCATCATAGAATGTAGCTAATATTAATAGAATTACTTGTTCACATGTTGGAATGAAGTTTTCAGAAGAAAAGGATGCTACTCAATGTACCTAAATATAATTTATTAATAATATTTAAAATTAATTTTATTAAATGGTTCTACGCATCAAAGAGGTCGAAAATGCTTCATTTGGATGAAAAGATTGCTTAATTGAAGATGAAATAAAATGATATCTAGCTATGAGACCTTCAAATATATACTTCAATATTTGTTATTTATTTCAAAATAATTTATAAATAATAAAAAAAATAGTTTAAACTTTCTAAAAGATTAACGGATCATGGTATATAAAATATTAATATGATAGTAATCTTATTACTAAAGAGTCGAAAACAATGGATTTATACCAAGTATTCTAAGATAATAGCATACCTCAAATTATTTAACCAAAGTTGCTTTCTAGTTATTCTAAATTTGAATAGGTGAAGAAGTTCTTTCATTCGCAGCTTATGCATAATTTGGGTGTATTATTATTATTATTATTATTATTATTATTATTATTATTATTATTATTATTATTATTATTATTATTAAGGCTATATCTAAGGCGAGTCAACGTATGTCATCTATAATATAAGCTAGACTCATTTAACATAATTATTTTTTGGACTTAAAAAATTAGATAATTATTTGCCTAGTGACAAAAAAAGTTGGAATCGAACCATTAATACAAGTAAATTAGGTGCTAAAATATGAGAGAAACTCTGTGGTAGGAATATATGATGATGAATGTTTGGGTGATAATTCTTGAGGATCGTGTAAAAAATTCCAAAAATCCATTCTAGTATATGAGATATTTGAATAAGAAATATACGGTTGCAAATTGGACATATACTCCATCTGATTTTTATTGAATTATTAGAACCAATATATCATCCCTTTTTTTTAATGTATTGTATTGAAACATATTATATTATATTTTGAACATATTGTATTGTATGTCCAATATTTAATTATATATTATATTGTATTTTGCACATAATAAAGCATAATATGTTGCATTTTGGGTGTATTGCACTGTATTATATAGCATAATATTTTGTGTTTTGTGTGTAATAGATATGGATATAAATATATCTCAATATATATAGATATTTGGTTTTGCCCAATCCATGTTTGGGCTTCTTGAATTAGCACCACCTAATAACTACAATTATTCATGTAGTGTATCTTTGAATTAATATTTTTGTTAAGGTTTACCTTATTTGACTAATTTTAGATATGTTTAGATAATGTGTTTTTTTTTTTAATTTTAAAAATGATTTGTCGATAAATTTATACTAGCTTATGACATACAACTTTGGAATTTTTATTCTATTTTTTTTTTATAATTTTAACATTGAGCTTTCATTTTTCAACAAAATTTTTAATTAGTCATGTCAAATATACCTTAGAACTGAAATGATATATAGCTATTGAACGAAAACAAAGATGCTAGAAAGAGATAGACACGTAATGATTTCATTTATTTCCATAGGCCATAGCTCTCGTTTCTACCTCCACAATCTTAGCATATATTCCCTACATCTAAAAGAAATGCTGATATTTCACAAGTATATTCTCTTCGATCATAGCACAACAAAACAAACATTGTAATGGAGAGTAAAATGGTGGGAGCCAGGGCGGAGAAAACACGCCACAGCTCCAAGTTAATGACATCGACGTACAGCCCTTTTCCATACCCGGTTGTTTGCATAGACATGACTTAAAGCAAAGGAGGAACTCAAAGGTCACTTATCATAGCCCATTATTCTAAATTCAAATTATCTTAGGTAATTAGTTTAATTAATTATTTTAAAATATTTCAAACTCATTTATTCAATTCATTTGTGTGAAATTTATTCATTTCTTTTAAATCGTTAAATCTCGAGAAAACTATTTTATGCGATTGGACTTTTTATCCAATTTTACACGTTTTCCTTCATTTGAGCACAAAATCAACTCTAATACTAAATATATATATATTGGGTTTATAATATTATTATTTTCTGTTCCATAATTTTTCATAATTCTTAAAATTGATTTGTTATTTTCCCTAATAAATGTCCATTATTAAACTTTCTTACAATTTATTTTTCAAAAATTTATTGTAAAATTAATTCTCTAACTACTAGTTACGATCCAACTATCCCTCTAACTAAATGAAAGAAAAAAATCAACTTAGTTACCTTTTATCCAACAAAAAATGTTATCAAAGTGTATAACTATGTTTTTTATGATAAATTTCTTACACAATCAACCCTACTCTAACATCTCTCTTACGTTCCTAATCTTACAAGTCAAGTGAGGTAAAAGTCAAACAAAAACTCACTCCATACTTTTCCCGATTAGATCATACTCGACCTCCCTCTTTATGCACACATCACTTCATTTTAATTTCAAAATATCAAAAAAAAAAAAAACTCATAATTTGCACCCTTTTTCCTTCACGCCTCTACTGATTTTTTTATTTTTTTTCATCTTTAAATTTCTCCCACTTCCTAGTTCTTCATCCTTTTTTTGGATTAAAATATTGCATCTCCTATTCCGTTTACTAATCATTTCCCCTTTTTATTTTGTGGATTTTTCTATCTCTTTTCCCCTTCCACTTTTGGGTCTTGATTAGCATTGCATCTGCTAAGGCTCTTTGTTTTTTTGCAACTATGACTTGCGATTATTGTTTGTTTCTACTTCTTTTGTTCTTGATTATTTTTTATTGGTTTTGTTCCTTGTAGTGTATAATTCCTTTAGCTACTGATTTCCTCCTTCAAACCTTGGCCCTTCCTTCTTCTTTTTCCCCTTATAGAGTTGTTGTTGTTTCTAATTTCTAGATCTACGCCACCTTCTTTAATTTTTCCTCTCCTTATGTATAACATTTACTATAAGTGTTGGGAGCCAAGCTTTGGTCAAAAGCGGAGGTTTTATTAGTTAATCATTGCCTCAAAGTTGCATATTTGCAAGATGAGGGTAATTCTATTTTCTCTTCCTTTCTTTCAAACTTTTCCATATTATGATTATATTTCTATATTCTCTTGTGAAGTTGATCAAGATACCTAATGGGTGGTGGGGTTTAGCTCTTGGTTTTTCTTAGAGATTTCACTTAGGTACATGACCAACATTTAGAAAATAGGATTTTTTATATTAAGAGTTTGATACGCTTAATTTTATGCATATTTATCATTACTTTAAACAAAAGCATGAAATATACATACTTATATATATATGTATGTATGTTGCTATCATGTATGTATAAGCATGGAAATCTAATGGAAGCATGGATTGTTTGAATTTAGTATGTTTTCATCCATGTTGTTACATTGGTCAATATGCAGTTGGTCTCAAATGAATATTGATAGGTACTATTTATGTTGCTCAATTGAAGCTTTAATGTAAATATTTAATGTGATTATGTGATGGATTTTTACATACTTTAGTCCACGTATTCTTGTTTACTGCTCCTAATCATATTTTACAAGTATTTAGAGAAAATGGGATCAAAAGGAGCTAAAACACAATGTTTGGAACAAAATGGAAGCAAAAACAAAAGAGAAGAAGAAATTGAATTTTGAAGCGTGCGATGTGGCATAACGCGCCTACACTTGCGGTTATGGCAAAGAAGAAGAAGGGCAGCCCACGAGTTATGGAGTCCTCTTCGGCGAAAAACACCGATCTGGTAGCGGCGATTGCTCCAACCCCTAATCGATCTTTGTTGTCTGCTCCGTCTCGAACAAATAGTGATGTGCCTTATATAGATGATCATATTGATATTTTTCACCCTAAATCTGTTTCAAAGGAATTGGATAAAGATGTTTGTGAACCAAAACCATATGTTGTTTCTTAGAGTGAGATTTTTCGTACCAATCAACATCCATCTCAATTACACTCCTTAAACTATCAACCCCCTAATCTGCAGGATGGGGTTTTAATGGATTGAGAAAATAGGACGTTGACAACGAATCTTTATATTGGCAACATACATTAGTTGGTATGGTCAGTGGCATCGAACTACTTTTTCTCGCATGGAAGCATTTGTTCGGTTTGTCTGGAATCATGTGACCCCTCCTCGAATTCATCTCCATGATGCAGGATTCTTCATGTTTTATTTTGATTCAATAGAGGATTGTAATGCCACTCTCGATGCAGGTGCTTGGACATATATGAATAGACCTTTACTACTTAAGAAATGGCATCAGGAATTTACATTTAGCAAGGCAGAATTCCAGTTTCTTCCATTGTGGATTAAGTTTCTTGGTTTACCTTTATCTTTCTAGTTAGTTGATAGTATAAGCAGGATTAGCAGCTATATAGGTAGACCAATTGGAATGGGTCCTGTTATTGCAACAAAGGGAAGGATTTTATATGCCAAAGTTCTGGTTGAATTGACAGTCTTCGACCATTACCTGAGGTTGTTCACATCACGAAACCTGATGGTTCTATTCTTAAACAAAGAGTGGATTATGAATGGAAACCAACCTTCTGCTCCCTTTGCCATCAACCTGGTCACCTTGCCGACTTTTGCTCCCAATTTTCTATGAATACCATCCATAAAAAGAGGTGGGTTGTGGTAAAGGATAGAAGACCTGCAAGAAATGATGAAAATCCTCCTATTACTAGTCATGCTGAACCTGCACAGGTGCCTGATACCCCAATATTAAGCACTCATGATGATCAGCCTAGGTCAAATTCTATTCCTAAGACTTCCAGCCAATTCACAAGGCCTACTACTATCATAAGGGGTTCTTCCATTACTACCATAGCAAGGAGATTTGTGAGCTTACAATCTTCATCATCAAATCACCCCCTGAGGATCTTAATACTCCTCTTCTAGCTGAGTCTGAAAATACTTCACCATGGAGAATAGTGACTAGTCGGATAGGTTCAGAGATGAAGCATTCTTTGCATGAATTTAATATCCATTTCTCATGACACTGGGCTGCTGGAACATAAGAGGTGTAAATGACCTCAGAAAATAGAAGGCAATAAAAGATTGGTGTAAAGAAAGGTCTTTAACTCTAGTTGGATTAACTAAAACTAGGGTTAAAGACATCAATTTTAGTAAAGTATCTAAAAATCTTATGGCTAATTGGAGTTGGATCAATAACTATACTTCACATTATAATGATCGTGTGTAGTTAGGGTGGGATACTCAAATTTAGAATGTCATTCCTATTGCTATTCATGCCCAGGGTATCTACTGTCAAATTATGAACTCTGTAGGTGAAATCCAAATTTACCTTACCATTGTATATGCCTTAAATACTGGAGAAACAAGGAAGGAGTTATGGAACTGGTTATATGCTCATCATCCTAAAAACTACCCTTGGCTGGTTTGTGGAGATTTTAATGTAGTTTTGAATAGAAATGAAAAAATTCGAGGAGAGCTCCATTCACAAGATATGGAGGATTTCAGAAGTTGTTTAACTTACCTCCATCTCACTAATCTTAGATACATAGGAGCTTTTTACACATGGTCTAATAGACAAATGGGAGATGATAGACTATAGTGTAAGCTTGATAGGGTTCTTTGTAACCCTGACTGGATCATCTATTATGAGACCTCCTATGCACATTTTCTCACTCCATTCATCTCAAACCATTCAACAATGATTGTATCTATTAGACAGACACTACTTCAAAGAACCCCTTCTTTCTGCTTCTTTGATATGTGGACTATAGATAAGGAATTCTTACCCCTCATAAACTCTTACTGGCATCCAGCTTCTACCACTACTAAACTTTAAGATATTGTGACCAATCTTAAAACCCTAAAAAAGCCCCTGAGACAGTTTAATAAAAATAGATTTGGAGGCATTAGCAAAAGAGTGCAACAAGGAAGACAGGATCTGGAATGCATCCAACTTGCACTAATTCAGAATGTCTAGGGCCATACTCTCCATCAACAAGAACAACACTTACTCAAGAAATACAACCATCTGTCCAAGTGTGAGGAAATGTTCTACAAGCAGAAGACACGTATTCAATGGCTCACTTTGAGTGATGAAAATATAAAAATTTTTCATGCCATGGTAAAGGGGAGGCAGATGAAGAACCAAATCCATTCATTAACTGATTTTGCAGGAATTATCCATACAGATTAGAAACAAAAATTTTCTATCTTTCAAGACTTTTATAGCAGTCTTCTGGGCTCATCTTCATCAACTTTTTTCCCTCTTGATAAGGAAGCTCTCGGCAAAGGGGCCAAAGTCACAAACTCACAACAACTATCTCTGCTAGCTCCTGTCACTTATGAAGAAGTAAAAAGTGTTGTGTTTTCTTTAGCTTCTAGTAAAGCTCCAGGACCAAATGGCTATACCTCTCATTTTTTCAAGACTTCTTGGGATGTTATTGTTCCTGATCTATTCGTGGCAATCTCAAACTTCTTTATCACAGGTCATTTGCCTAGAAGCCTGAATGTCACCACTCTCAATTTAATACCCAAAATTCCAAATGCTTCTTCTCCAGGTGATTATAGACCAATTATATGTTGTAACTCTGTATACAAGATTATAGCAACTCTTATCACAATCAGGCTCCAACCCATTTTACGATCTTTTATAGGAGAAGCTCAAGCAACTTTTATCAAGGGAAGATCTATTACAGATAACATCCTTCTTGCCACAGAACTCATAAAGGGTTATAATCAGCAGCATTTATCCCCTAGAATCGTGGTCAAATTGGATATGAAAAAGGCTTATGACTCTGTCCTTTGGGACTGTCTTGAAAAGATCCTAATTGAGTTGAATTTCCCTCCCCACTTTGTTAAGATCATCATGGCTTGTGTGTCCACTGTTAGGTATTCCATTGAGTTTAATGGTGTCCTTCATCCACCATTTCATACTAAAAGGGGACTGAGACAGGGGAGATCCTCTTTCTCCCTATCTCTTTGTCCTTGTTATGGAATACCTAAATCATGCCTTCCTCACTTTATGGACTAAACCTTCTTTCTCTCATCATCCTAGATGTAATAAGCTGAGAATCATTAATCTCATGTTTTCTGATGACATCCTTTTATTCTGTAATGGCTCTTTTGAATCTGTTTCCTCAATTCTTAACACTTTCAACCACTTTTCTCGTACCTCTGGTCTCAACGTGAACGCAGCCAATAGCCATATTTATTATGGAGGAGGGTATTCCCAGCAGTTGAAAGATGTAAATTTTCAATCTTTTCAAATTCCTGAAGGGAGTTTACCTTTCAAATACTTAGGGGTTCCCCTGGATGGAAGATACATTTCAAAATAGCAATATCAACCTCTCATTAACAAAATCACCTCCAGGATGAGAGCTTGGCAGAATTGTTTTCTCAGCTATGCAGGAAGGCTGCAACTAACACAATCCATCCTGCTCAGCTTTCAGACTTATTGGAGCATGGTTTTTCCACTACCAATTCATGTAATCACATAAATAAATGCATTATGTCGTGCCTTTCTATGGTCAGGAAGTTCTCATGCCTCACGATCAACACTAGTAGCATGGGATTTAGTCTGTGTACCTAAGAATGAAGGGGGCTTAGGCCTCATTAACATCCTATGGTGGAATAGAGCTACAATGTGTAAACTCATATGGTATCTTTCTAAAAAAAAAGACCTTCTGTGGGAAAAATGGATTCATGCATAATACCTCAAAGGGGCGGATATATTGGAGGTTAGGGTGAGAAATTCTGCTTCTTGGATCCTAAAAAAATCCCGGATCTCAGAGATTATTCTTGTGTCACCTTCTAGCAACCCAACCTATCAAATAGCATCCATCATGGAACATTTTTCCATCTCAAAAGCTAATTATATTATTAGACCTAGCCATAACAAAGTGCCTTGGTTTCCTTTTGTGTGGACTAACTACTCCCCCAAAAGGCATTCTTTTATCTTGTGGCTTGCTATCCTAGATCGGCTGAGAACTCAAGACAAGCTTCAAGCCTATGGTCTGCAGGTTGAAGGTGAATGTGTACTTTGAAATGAGGCAATTGAGACACAGACCCATTTGTTCTTTAACTATTCATTCACTAAACCAATTTGGCTTCCTCTACTATCAAAGATAGGTTGTCACCAACAGATTACAAATTGGCAACATATTATTCAGTGGGCAACTCTAGGTGGTCAAGGTCCTAGGATAAGAAGGCATTTTATTCGTGCCTTATTTGCTGCCACAATTTATCATATTTGGATGGAGAGAAATCAAAGAATTTTCAAAGATGAATCAAAGCCTACCAACACCATCCAGAAGCACATTGTCATGGATTTGGCAGGAAGGATGAATAGATTCCAACATTGCACTTCGTTTAATAGATTGATGAATTGTATTGATAATTTAGTTTGAAAGCTTACTTTACACTTTAGTCTCTAGTCTTAGGTCTCTAGGATGATATGTAAGATCTAAAACTTTGTATGTTCTTATCTCCTCTTTATTAATGAAATATACATTTTACCTAAAAAATTAATATGATATCTTAATTTTGGAAAAGAGATAAACATTAAAGTTTTATATTTTATATCTTTTTGTTATCTTTTCAATTCATTAAAAATTAGCTCAATCAAAGGTCAAATAAAGAAGTCATGATCAAAATATGCTACATGGTTGAATTCTTCTCATAACCTAAGAGTCGACATAACCCCAACATATCATTTGAAACTAAAATTCCAACCACAACCAACAACTATAATGAATGAAATATGACATGGGGTGCTCGGGTTGATTTCCCTACCTACACATATAATATATTTGTTTTACTTGCTTTCAAAAAAAATTGTTAAGGAAAAAACTAAACATAACTTGGAGATTGATCTTGGGATATAAGGTTCATCAATTTATATTTCATTCCTTAACCTCAATCCATATACAATATATCCTTGATATCCCAATTTTGTAATCTAAGTGAGGCGATTGAATGGTGTAATCCAATTAACAAATAAAAGGGTGTTTCAAATTATGTTCTTAAATTTCCTAATTTTTAGTTGATTATTGAATGCTTTATTATTTGTGAATATGTGTTTATATGAAGTTATAATTGGCAAATTATTTTATGCTAAGGTCACAAAATACCACCTGATCCCAACATGTTGAGAAGTTGAAACTCTAACCTAATTCAAACCTCAACCATATGTGTTGTGTTAATGCTTTAATTAACATAATAGAAAATTTCATCACCTCCTCATTATTACCTAGAGAAACTCTAATGAGATTCAAGCGATGAACTAGAGTGAGAAACATTAACATAAATAGAGACCAAACCATAAGGTTAAGAAAGTTGGTTATGTTTATGCAACCTAAAATAGGGGATATTAATTAATCGATAATGTGTTGTATATGTGCACATTTATACTAGTGATATATGAGTCTCCTTAGGAAATAGGGTATAGTGGATGGATAGAGCATTACACTTTATGCCTTGGTTGTCATTTTGACTATGTGGTCCGTATTTAGGTTTGGGGTTAAGATTTAATTGCATTAGGATTTAGGAGGATTAACCAAATCCTTAAAATTTTATCTCTTTTGTTTTTTTTGAATTTTTTGTTGGTTTTTTTTCTTACTTTATTTTCTTTGCTTTATTCATTCACCAATTATCTGTTATTTTTATTCTAGAAATTTCATACCCAAAAGTTCTAATCACCATTTTGGGGATCACTCTTCAGTCCCTGTGGGATGATACCTTGAGTACTAATTTAATTTCATGCACTTGCGGATAGAGTAGATTAAGTTTTTAGCGCCATTATCGGGGACTAGCTATGACTGACATTAGAACTTTGGAGACATTTTATGAATTGAACAAATTTTTAATTAATTTTATTTTTCTTTTTTCTCTCCTTTTTTTAAAATTTTTATATTCATCTAATCTTACTTCTAGTGGTTTGCAAGTGCTTTTTGTGAAGGAATATAAATCAATAATTAGGATTTCTATTTATGCTTAGATGGATGTTTTTTGTTAAAATATTGATAATTTGAGCATTGGTAATGTGTAGGTTTAGATTATAGGCTACTTTTTTGGGTGGAGGACCAAACATTAATATAAAATATCAATTAGATAATCTATTTTGTCATTCATATGAACAAGATAACTTAGTGGATAATTTTAACAGGCAAAATCGCTACTCAAACACTTACTACTTGGGATGGTGCTCTCATAATTAATTTTCAAGGTGGGATTAGAATCCTATTCCAAATTAGTATTAAGTGAATAAACCACCATTGTGTTTCGAAGGTCCAAATCCAGCTCAAGAGATAAAACCTAGCTTGGATGAACTTCTGACCAAGTACATCTAATCCTTTCGAGGTTAATTTTCAAAATCACGAGGCATGGATGAAGAATCAAGAGTTGTACTTAAGGAACTTGGAGGTACAAATGGGATAGCCAAGCAATATATTAGCTGAGGGAGATCAAGTGACCTTGTCTAGTCATATTGAGACAACTATTAGGGAAGAACCAATGACAATAATTGTGATAAGTGGAAATGAACTTTTAGATTTACCATTTGAAGCTTGGATAAGGATGATAAAGAAAATCATAGTGATGAACAACCTAATCTAGAAATCGAAATAGGGGTAATGAGCATATTAAGCATGGGTTGAGGTTAGATATATGCATTTTTTCTACTTTGTTTAAAAATTAAACATTGGAAAAAGGAAACAAGAGATAATAAAATTAGGAAATGACCTTTCATTAATAATAATAATAGACGATTATTTATCATGAAGTTGCATTGAGTTTACTTGACTTGTTAATACCCTTTAAAGTTCTTTTGAAAATGATTTTGATTTTTGAGCTTAAATGTTTTGGTTATATTCTTTTGGAATGAGCATGATTGTGTTGTTTAAATCAAAGATCATGAGTGCATTGGTTTTTTCCTATGGTTTATTGTTGTTAACTTATGTGTTGATTCATTTTATGATTTGAAGGATTAGAACTAGCACTTTTGTTTGGACCTTGTGAAACTTTAAACCTAAAATATTGCTTCATCAAATATAATCTCACTCCTTTCATTTTTGCATTATCCCATCATAACTTGTAAAACTAGAACTTGCAATATTTTTCTTCAAAAGTCCATATAACTTAGGGCAAGTATTAAGATGATAGAGGCACATCTTCGTCTTATGATATATACATTAGCCAAATAGCTTGAGATTAATGTTTTTTTTTATCATTTTCTAACCCCATTGTGCTTTTGGCTTATTTTTATTAATTAAACCACACTTGTAATCCTTTTTCTTTTGGTATCCCATGCCTTAGTTTATTACTAGTGAGGTGTTGAGTAAGATTGAATAAAATTGTTAGGAGTGTGATTTAAAATAAGCACGAGAAAGGTGTGAAAATATGATTAGTTGTGTAAGATGAAAAAAAAATGAATGAAAAAAATGAGAAAAGAAAAGAAAATTTTGAATAAGAAGTTTAGGTATGTTTCTTATATTGAAGAAGTTGGGATTGTTGATAGAAAAATATTGAATAAGGTGGAGGAGTCTTTTATAGTGTTATTAACCATACTCCATTGGTACTAGACTTTTAGCTCCACGCACCAAAGACAAAAAAATGTGTCCTAACCTTCTAACATTTTTCTCTATTACAACCTTAATAAAACATCTTGATTGTTACATGCTATGAGTCTTTCTTGTGGTGGAGAATTGAGAATAAATTCAAGCATAAGGGTGATCATGTTCGTGAGTGTGAATATTTGAGCAAAAATTCAAAATGAATTCACATAAATAATCACATGAGAGGGGTATTTTGATTCCTAAAGTGTGGTTGCTAATTTGAAACTTGATTCTTGAATGAGTTTAATATATAATTGCATTAAACCCACCTGACATGTTTACTTTAGCATGTTTCTATTTTTGTGACTTTAACCTAAGAATTCAACAATAATTTTTCACTTCTTTCCTAAGTATGCAACCTTAAAGTGTATTAAAAAAATGTGTTTCATGTTTTGATGAGTTTTGGGTCTTGATGAGTTCATTTGAGTTAGTATGATATGAGTGCTAAAATAGGTTTTTTTTTTAGGAAGATATCTCATTTATGCCTATCATTTCTTTTGTGTGCTCTTATATGTGATGATTGCTTGAGGAAAAAACATCAACTCAAGCATGGGGGTTTTGATAGGTATGGTTTATGTTGGTCAATTGAAGCTTCAATGTAAATATTTAATGTGATTATATGATGAATTTTTGCATACTTTATTCCACTTATTCTTTTTTACTACTCTTGATCATATTTTATAGGTATTTGGAGAAAATGGGATAAAAAAAAGAGCTAAAACACAATATTTGGAACAAAATAGAAGTAACATTGAGTACTCAAAATGTGAAAGGGTAAAATGACATGAAAATTCAACCATGATTCCTTCTAAATTTGGAAAAGTGCTAAGCATAAAAGTTGTAGATATTTTTGTTATCTTTTCCCCTAAAAAAAATTAAACTCAAGAAATGGTCAAACAAAGAATTTATGGTTGGAATATGCTACATGATGCAAATTGTCTCATACAACACGAATGAAAGGAACATGACATAGAATTCCTGTGTCGATCGATTGGCTAATGTTGATTCCCCTAGCTATAAATATAATGTATTTTGACTCATTTTTTGGATAATTCTCTAAGGAAAACCTAAACACAACTTGGATTTTGATCTTATGATTTAGGGTTCATCAATTTATCCTTCATTCCACATCACCAATCCATCCTTGAGGTCCCAATTTTGTAATCCAAGTGAGGTAATTGAATAGTGTAATCTAATTTGTGAATAAAAGGGTACTTTATATTGTGTTCTTTAATTTTATAATTTTCAATTGTTTAATGAATGCTCTCTTATTTGGTACTATATTCTTGTATGAAGTTGTTGTTGTCTAATTATTTAGTGATAAGGTGAGAGTAGATTGCTCAATCCTAATGTGTTGAGAATTTGAAACCTTGACTCAATTCAACCCTTAGTTGTATGTGTTGCGTTAATACTTTAAATGACATAATGATAAAATTGATCACCTTTCCATTAATGGCTAGAGATAAATATGCAAGATTTAAGAGATGATAAGGAATGAGCTCCATGGACATAACTAGGGACCAAAGCATAAGGTTAAGAGACATTGGTTTGGTCTCTACAATCTAAAAGAGGGAGTAATACTTAATTGATAATGTGTTGTATATGCGTGCATTCATATTATAAATAGCTGAGTCTCCTTAGGTAATAGGATGTAGTGGCTTGAAATAGCACTACGCTTCACTTCATACCTCGGTTGGCATTTTGACTCTATGGCCTAAATTGGGGTTCGGGGTTAAGATTTGGTTGCATTAGGATTTAGGGGTATTGACTAGAGCCTTAACCTTTTGTCTCTTTAGAATTTGCCTTTTTTGTTCCTTTGTGTTAGTTTTTTTTCTTAGTTTCTTTTATGTGCTTTAGTTATTCACCAGTTATCCCTTATCTAGGGATAGTAATTTTTCCTAAGGGTTCAAGTCCCGTTAGGGATTTATTGTTTAGGTTCGAGTTCAGGGAATTATTTTGGGGATCGGGTTCAGGGCTGTGGATTTTTATCTGGGATTTATTCAGGAACGGATCGGGTCTGGGTTTAGGTTCCCCGTCCTCAAACCCTCCCCGAATTGATAATTAAATACATTGGGCTAACACCCAACCACCCAGCTCAACTTCGATCTGGGTATTCTGCCCGTCCTGTCTCATTTATGAGTAGCGTGCCCTACTGGCTTGCTCTACTCCCAAATTATTTCTCGCTAGTTGCCACTCACCAAACTCTCCCTAACCGAGTAACCCTCCATAGCTCCATCCTTCGACAGTTTGATGAATCAACTCCCTCGTTCCCTCTTGTCCTGTAACTCTATACGTCTTTTTCTTCTTCTTCATCCAATTTTCAATCTTCAATCTTCTTCAGTCTTCACTTAGCCTCACCTTCCCCTTCCTTTAAACTCTTTCCTTCCTTCAAACCTTCCGCCGTGGCCATGCCCCTCTGCAACAAACAAACCTCCATCTAACCCTAATTTTTTATCCTTCCCGATCCCAAATCCCTTCACTTCTTCTTCTTCGAGACTTCAACTCCTCACTTGCACTCATTTGTGAATCTGAGAGTCTCCATTGTTGACAATCGAGTTAATCGACTGCTCGACAACACTATAACAGGCACAACCAACCTTTGAAATTGAGTATTCAACTATTCTGACACACAGACACAACACATCCATCATCCTATCATCTTCCATAGTTCCATTATTCATATATTTAGTCTCACAAATTTAGTCTTCAACACACAGCCCACACAGGCATAATACTTGTGAATCTAAGGTAATTTTTTCTCTCTAGGCTCCAACTAATTAGATGTATCATGTGAAATGCCCCAAAAATTTCTAATTTTAAATAGTATATTTAAATAAGGTTTTATTATAAAATTTAATTATGTATATTAATTTATTTAAAATAAAAGGAAATTAATTAGGGCAAATCAAGAATAAATTTATAAGTATTTTAATTAGGAGGAATTTGGGTATTTGAGCTAATTAAGGATTTTAATTTGGGAATTTATTTAAATAAATTATTTTATTTAAAATAAGGAGGAGAAAATGGTTACAAATTAATATTAGTTTTATAAATAATTTAATGGAAGAAAATTTGGGTGTTTTGCTAATTAAAATGGAATTTATGGAAAATCTTTTAAAAATCCTAATTTAGTCTAAAAAGGGATTTAAATATTATTTTATTTAAATATTATTATTTTAAATATCCTAAATATTCAGATTAATTTAATTGGCCCTAATCTAATTATTTTTCTCCTTTCCTTTTTCCCTTTTTCTTTTTCTTTCTTCCTTTTTCCTTTCCTTTTTCTTTCTTTTTCTTCTTTTTCTTTTTCCTCTTCTTTTCGTCGACTGGGCCAGCTGCGGCCCAGTTCTTCTTCTCCTTTCTCCTCTTTCCCTCGGCCCAGCCCGCGCCCGCGCGGCCTTCTTCGTCCGACTCCGCCGCGTCGCGTTTTGGCTCCGTTTACACCAAAACGCGTCATTCGGTTTAATGACGCCCTCACCGCGCGCGAACCGGCTCGGTTCTCCTTTTTTCTTTTCTTTCCCCGGCCGACCGGTCCGCCTCCCTTCCTTCTTCCTTCTTCCTCCTTCCTCCTCCGTCGCTGCGACGCAAGCTTCGACCCCGTCAATGGCATCTCCGGTTACGGTGAATAATACCGGCCGTTTCTTGTCTCATTGACTTCCTCTTAACTCCAGAAATAAATTGGCATAATATTCGTGCGTTAACTCTCGCCCGTTTCTCCTCCCCAACCTCTCGAAATTTCGAGCAAACCAAACGATGCCCGACCGTTTTCTGCCACCGGCCACCCAAATTCTTGCATTTAACACTTCCATTTCGACCTCCAGCTCCCCATTATCCATTCCAACATCTATAAATAGCCTAGTGATAGGAGTTTTGAAGATTTTTCTTCCCCGAAAACCCTCGGCCCGAGCTGCCATCACCGCGACTTAAGATGCCTCTTCCGCCTCCTTCAGCCAACTTCAGCACCACCGAAGCATTCCATTTTCTTCCCTGAAATTTCCTCTAATTAACTAAACTATTTTCAACCTTCGATTCTTCTTGTACGAGCCTCAATAATCATGCAAAGTTGGATGCTCGTTTCGCCGGAATTTTGACCCCGAAGCCTTAAACCGCCTTCCGCCGCCGTGCGCCGCCACCTTTGGCTGCACCACCACCATCATTTTGTCCCTCTCCTCCTGGGCAACAATAAACACCTCTTATATCACCTCAATTCTCCCTATCTTTTTCCCAACATCCATCTTTCCCTTTTTTCTTCTAATTTTTCGGCCACCGCCGCCGCCGCCGTGAACCACCGCAGTGCCACCTATCCCTACCAGCTTAAGGTTGAACCCTAGACCCTCTCAACCATTTTCCATATTATTATAAGCCTTTATTTAATTTATTTCAATTAATTGCATATAAATAACATTATTATTATTCTTAATATTTATATTCTTAATATGTTTTATTATTATTTGATATAAAATTTATGTTGAATTGTACTTGCAGGGTGGAGAGTGATAATAAAATAATTTTATTGTTAGTTTCGAATTTTAAGTTATTAATTGAATTATTATAGGATTATTATCATTCTTCTTCTTATTATTATTAATATTATAATTATTAGAATAAGTGTTATTATCATTTTATTAATTATTCTGGAAAATCTTAGGCCCTAATTTTGTATTAACATTCGCACTTATTTATTTTAGTATTATTATTTCTATTGTTCTTATAACTATTGATAATAATATTATTATTATCTTTATTATTTTAATGTTATTATATATGTTAGTAATTTTATTATTAATATTAAATAAGTGGTAAGTCATTAGTTATAAGTAGGGTCGAAACCCCACTTTAAATTTTAAAGCTTATTATTATTATTATTATTATTATTATTATTATTATTATTATTATTATTATTATTATTATTATTATTATTATTATTATTCTCATTGATATTAGTTTTATTATCTTTGATATTATTATATTAGTATCATTATTATTATTAGGGTACAGTCTTTAACCCTATATTATCAAGGTTTATAATTTCTCTATTATTTTTATGTCTTTTGTAAAGTTAGAATTTTGTTAAGGTTATTATTTGGTCAAAGCTCTAAGGAGGCGTAGGAGCGTGCTCCAAGACCGGTGTCATTTTAGGTAAGGGGTGCTAAGGCCTTTTATGTGCTAATGTGCATTATGTGCCTCGTATGTTATGCATTCTATGTTTATGATTATTAATTATACCGTATATGATATGACGTGGAGTTGAAGTATGTTTTCATATGGCATGTGTATTATTTATGTATGACCCTGTAAGACATGCATGTGAGGATGTTGATATGATTTTATGTGGGAGAAAGGATGAAAAAGGAGGACGGGGAAGAAGTTAACTAAGGGAAGTGAGTTGACCTAATTTTATGAATTTATAAGGAATAATATATTCATGGTTTTATTTGGAATAATGTAATCTATGATGTTATATGGGAGAATCGAATTATTGTTTGTTTGGGAGAATCTAATTTATGATTTTAATTGGGAGAATCTAATTTATGATTTGTCTGGTGAAATCCAATTTATGGTTTTATATGGGGAAGTTTAATTTAGGGTTTGGTAAGGATGGATACTTAGTTTGGTATGGATGAATCTTTGGGTTTTATATGGTTTGAATCTAGGGTTTGGTATGAATGAATCTTTGGGTTATGTGGAATGAATTTAGGGTTTTGTATGATGTGTAAAGTTTGTATGAGAGTGAAGTTTACGTATGGAACGCTGATTTGGGATTTGAGGAAAGTAATGTAAGTGTTGTTTGGGTGATTGAACATTTGAAGGGAAAATAGTGTGTGGAGCATTATATGGGTACGTAGGAAACCGAGCTAGGGTTCGTGTGGATAATTAGGGTTTGGTGCAACTGCTTAGGGTTTTTTCGGTATCAGGTGTTTTTGGTGATTAAAGTGGAGTCATGAGGATGGAATTTATGAGTTACAATGTGTGAAGTGTTAAAGGAGTGATTCATGCATGTCTAGGGTGAAAGCCGTTGAATAAGATACTTAAGACACTAATTATTTAAAGTGGAAGATCGTTGAGACGGGACCAACCGATCCACCGGTTCGGAATAGTGGTTAGGGTGTTTACCCTATATGTGACCGATCCACCGGCTATAATAGTGGTTAGGGCATGATGTCCTATGCGTAACCGATCCACCGGTTATAATATTGGGGGTTCCCGAGCTCAACAACCGCAAACCAGAATTTTGCTAAAATGCCTAAAAGATACTAATTACTTACAGTGGAACACCATGCGTGCCAGAGCCAACCGATCCACCGGTTAGGAATAGTGGTTAGGACGCGTAGTCCTATGTGTATCCGATCCACCGGCTATAATAGTGGTTAGGGTATGATACCCTATGCGCCTCCGATCCACCGGCTATAATAGTGGGGGCTTCCGTTTTCGCATGGATTTGATAAAAAGACATGATGTGTATCGAATTCCGATAAAAGATTAATTAAGTAATTAATCTGGACTATGATTGAGCCTTCATGTATGTACCCGAATGATTGGTCGATATTATGACATGATGATGGTCTTTATGTCCTTTTATTATTATGCATGATTTTATGTGCTTATGTGTTGGCCTTAGTGCTCGGTTACCTTACTCAGTACGTAGCGTACTGATCATCCTTTTCATGGGTGTTGCTCATTCCCACGAGTAGTATGCCCTTCTGATTTGTGCAGGTGGGTGAGATATTCGGTGGGACTATGTGTTGAGTTGTGGTTGGCTCAAGTTCGAGAGAGTTGTGGCCATATTTCAGTCTCTAAGTAATTCTATTTATTTTGTTAATCTTTTATCGGTTGTAAGTTTAATTCTCTTTTGGAAATGAATTACATTTCTTGATGCGTACTCTGATTTTGTTTAAAACCGTTTAATAATTATTTGAAGTTTAGTTTGTATTAATTTTGTAATTGATTGTAAATCTTTTCTTAGCCTTAGCACTTGGTACTGGAACGGTCGGAGATAACTGGTCTGGTACTAAGTGTGGCGGTAACATTTCCAGAATTCACGGGTTTTAAGTATTTCTATTTTAACTGCTTCCGCTTTTCAAAAAAAATATAGTGAATTTTGGGGTGTTACATCATGTATTATATTAACTTGGTTAAATTTGATAGCTAATACTTAGGTGTTTCAAAAAATTTGATTTGCGATTCTGTATTTAGTCGCAGATAGGACACAGGTCACACAACACACTCACTAACTCTGTGACTCACTGATTGAGTGATCGTATGATTGATTTTGAATCAGATAATCTGATGTTACTGAAAGAAATTTTACCTATCATGGAGTATAAGATTAATATAAGATTTCTGATTGAATATATACATGTATCTAATTATAAATTTATTGTTGTGCAATCACTGTAGTGTAGTCGGCAATAAGATTAATAAATTTGTTGTTGTGTATTCAACTATTGTGTACTTGCATTGCTTGTATTTGATCTTCAACATCTGATTTTGCTTCATTGTCTTTGCTTGGTTTATATTATTGATTCATTGAAAATTGAAATGATAGTCAAGTCTAAAGTTGTGTATTTGTGTTTTGTTAATTGTTGATAAAATGCTGAACTAACTGACTGGTGGTTGGAACTAGGTGACCGACATACTAGTTAACTAGTTATCATCTAAACTAGTTGGCTAATTCCTTAGGAACACAACTCACGTATTGAATTTGCACCTAAATCATTCTTTTTTACTCCATTTTAAGTAAGAAGGTAAAAATGAAAGGGAAAAGAAAATGAAAAAAAGAAAAAGAAAAATAAGTTTTTGGTTAGGGTTGAATTAAAATTAGGTTAAAATAATTTAGATAGGGAATCGTGGTAAAATTAATTATCAACCATCTCTTGTTAGGTTTAGGAAAAAATTAATTATTAACCATATGTGGTTAGATTTAGGTTAAAAATATTAATGACCTAGAATAAATATTAGGATTATATGAAGATTTGGGATTAAGAAATTAGTGTAGAGTAAACATATCAATTTCTTCATATTATAATTGGGTTAAGATATTAATTATTTAGGATTAAAATTAGATAAATTTTGAAGTAATGTATGAGGCATGTTATTAGATTAAGGCAAGGAAGGCATGCAAATGTAGGGGTAGATGTAGGGGCTAAGTTGTAGGGAGCAAGTGTCAGAAAAGGAAAGCCATGCATGAATAGATGCATGGTCTGAAGAGGAAAGAAAGAAAAAATGTCAATTGGGATAATAGGAGAATAAAAATAAAAAAGGAAAAATAAAAATAAAAAGGGAAATGAAAAGGGAATTTAGGGTTAGGAATAGAATTAGATTTAAATTCAAGATTAAGACATTAAGGTAAAATTAATCAATCAATCATCTGGGGTTAGAGTTAAGTTAAAATACGAAATCTATAGAATTAGGGTGGGGTTTAAGAATAAAGGAGAATGGAAAATTAATTTAGATAAAATATATAAAACTTTATTTAGTTTATAGATAAAGGGTTAACAAAATAATTGATCCAAGGCTTTAGGGTTATATTTTGCAACTGATATTGTTGAATTGGTACAAAAGTGAATAACCATCCACATAGAATAAAAATACAATCAATGATTCAAGTTGGAATAAAAATGACCAAGTAGAATTATTGATTATGTGTTTGATTCATAAACCATTTTTAGTTAGGCCTACAAGTGATATGCAAATATGCATGCAAAGATTTTTGGAACTTATCAATCACATATCACATTATTCCTTCTTCTTTTCATACTCCTTCTCGTACCGCTTCTCCTTCTATTTCTTCTTTGCCTTCTCCTTCTTCCTCTTCTTATTATTCTTCTCCTTTTATTTCTCCTTATCCTTCTCCTAATGCTTATTTTCACATATTTTGTATGAGTCTTATATGTCCTTGCACCCCCTATGGATATTAAATTAAGCCACAAAAAAGGTTAGGAATATTAGTTTCCTTATCCTTAGGGGGACAAGAAAGGAGATTCAGATATGGGTCAAAAATAAAATTAAATTACACTTGATAATGCTTATGATTGCTTTGATTTATTTTATTCACAACTTACATTTATTATGGTTAATAAATTAGAAACTTTATATTTGGCTTGACAATATTTTCAACTCATGGAGGTCATTGTAGTAACTTCTAATAAATTAATGGCAAGTATGACACAATACATTATAAGCATATGGTATTGGTCCAAAGAGTTAAAATCTCTAAATAGGAGCTATAATCCATGAACGGGATATCAAATTTGCCACAATGAGTTGGCATATCCATATGGATAGAATATAAGAATATATTCCACTGATGAATGAAATGTCCATAAATTATCCTTACACTAGTGTAAGTTGGTATGAGGTAGACATGGGTGATGTATTTACCTAAATACTTAAAACTAATCATGGATAAAAGTGAGAATTATTTTCAATTCATTATAGAATGTCATTGGATAAATGATTGATGAGTTAGAATGTATGTAATACCTCCATTTTTCACCACCTAAATTTGTTTTTAAAAATATTGTAGAAGCGAAAATAAATGACAATCCCATGAAAAATTGGGTGTTACTACCATATAGAACACAAAATAGATGCCTCACCGCTTACCTCACTTTAGAAACAAGGTTAATTATCCAACTAAACAAACATACATAAAACTAGAGTGTGAAAGAAGACACTTAGAGATATGAATCAAGGTTTACAACCTAGGGCTGTGTAAGCCTAAAATTGATGCAAGAGATATACTAGAAGAAAACATTAACTAGAGGAAATACATTTCAATATAGGATGCCTTGGTTACTCAAGGACATTAAGAGAATTTATCCGGGATACCTACACTCACATAACCCAACTAAGCTGAAGAAGAGGATATACCACTCACTGGTCGTCCTTGAAAACCTACACAAGATCTCCTACTCATGGGATAGAGTAGGGAATTACCAAAATAACCTCATCAGTATGCATACATATTGAGTGATCCAATCTACCACTCTCATGTAGAACATAGTAAAAGAAACCCATATAGGTAAGCCATGATGTGGACAATTTCTTAACAAGTCTTTAAACCATTAATATGCATCAAATAGTCTTTCAAGGTCATTTTGCATAAAAGTAGTGTTTTCATTTCTTAACTTAGCCATTTTTTATAGTGGGAAAATTTTAGACAGAATTGACTTTATCAAATCATCCCAAGTTTCAATAGAACTTGATGCTAATAAGTTTAACAAACTCTTGTCCTTATCACATAATAAAAAGGAACAATATAAGCCTTATAGAATCACTAGAGGAACCATTCAGTTTGAATATGCCACAAGTTTCAATGAAATTGGTAATATGATTATTAGGATCATTGTTAGGTGCATCCCCCAAATCTCTAAAACATTAATTTTCACCACATGATTTTTTTTAGCGCATCAGGGTTGACACAAGTGTATCCATCAACATGGGAATCCCTTATCATCATGGAACAACACGACCATGTTGATAGACACAGCCTGACCATGCCACCCTATTGTTGTGTTGTTTTGCCTTCAGTTTAGCTAATCTTCACTCATTTTGCTTTTTCTTCATTCTAAAACAACTCTTGATTCTATTTTTTTCTTACCCTTTGGTAATCTGCAATAATTCCACCCAAAGAGTTATAATAAGAACTAAAATAACTCAATTCAAGCATGATTGAAATATAATTGATTCTCTAAAGCTTAGGAAAATCATGCAAAAGTCATTGTTATCAATGACTCACCCCACAAATCAATATGAATTTTTTTTAGTATACTTTTTATCAACTTACACGTGTCTTAGGAAACTTTTTGAGAGGTCACACATCCTTAATTTGCTCCAATTAAGGATAAAATTTTCAAAAGAATGTATACCTTGTTGACATAGGCAGTCTTATCAATTCTTTTAAGCCTCTAATATCCACCACTAAATTGGGAGTATTACATATACCCCACTTAAGAACATAATGTTCTCATCATGCCTCGACCATTATAAGTATTTTTCAAGTATTTTTTTTATTAACTCACACACATCTTGAAAAACTTACTAAGATATCATCCATCCTTAAAATCAAGCACATTTAACTATAAAAGTTATTTAAAGATAAGTTTTTCAAAAATAATATGCACATTATTGATATAAGTAGTCTTATCAATCATTTTAAGCCTCCACATTTCACCACTAATTTGTAGATATTACAATTATCCTTTTTATTTTATATTATGGTGTTGTTAGCTTCTTTTTGTTTTATTTTTATTTTTTAGTTATGCAGAGTCCATGTACCAAGTTTTTCCTTATGCATATGATTTGTATTTTTTTAGTTACTATAACTCAATTAATGAACAAAAGAGCTTAAGCAAGAGCCTTTTTAGTGTTCTTTAACTTCAACTATGATATTTTATAGCATAAAAGTATATCAAAATCATAATTTTTTATGGTATTTGTAGAATCTTATGATCCTATGATCTGATTCTATAATTTAATTTTGATAACCCCTATCAATTATAGGTAAAATTATGATTATAGAAACCTTATTTCCCTTTATAATTTTCCTCCAAAATAAATTTTCTTTTTCCGATAGCTAGCTTAAGAAAAATAACCTAAAATTAGGAGAAAGTGAGTAGAGTGAGACTATATTAGCTTAAGAAAGAAATTAATTTTTAAAACTTTAAAGATTGGAATTTCTACTTTTGGAAAATGTTTTATATCAATGATACATTTCTCAGTGAGTTTTAATCCATATTACTAATCATTCTAATGTATTGCAATCTAGTAGTCGCATATTTGGAATAACCTGAACAAGTTCTAGAGGTTTAACTTTATGCACTCATGCCTTAGAGGTAAGGTGGGGACTTTGACATCTAGAGTTGATCATGTGTTGACAATCATTATGGTTAAGGGCTGAGCAAGTAAGATTGATTCACATAAAAGTTTAATATTCCTGTTTAAATTATTATGAATAATGAAATATATAAATGTAGGGCCGTGAATGTATGTTACCTAAGAAGTAATGATCTCTGGAATAAAATAACCATATAACATTTTGTGTTAATTCTTTTATTGCATTTACTATTGTTTTCGCTGTCATTTAAAACACGAACAAAGCAAGCATACGAGAACATGATATTACTAATATAGACATTTTTACATTAACATTTATTATGACATTAATTTTTGAAATAAATATAAAAATTATATAGACATTATCAAAATTAACATTTATAATAATTATTTGCTCTTGAAATTTTAATTTTAATTTTGGAATTTTAAAAAATAATATTTTATTATTTAATAAATTTTTGTCAACATTACAAATGAAATTACATATTATTGTCTAATTTAAAGACAACCTTATACTTAAAAGAATACTAGAAATTTAAAAAAAATAATTAAGTTAGATAACTTTGATGGTGTGTAGATTGATATGATTGTATGTTTAATTATTGTATATAGGGGAGGAGTTAAGAATGTGGATGCAAAAGGGGTGGTAGAAAAAAATTGTAGAACAATTATATATTATTATAATATTATTTTATGTGTTGGATAAAGTGACTAAGAGCAAAATTTAGAGTATAAATGTGGATGGTCTACCAAATAACCTATAGTTTATGATATTAATTAAGCTATGAAAAGTTCATGCTGAAGAACACAAGGAAATATAATAGTGTACCTTTGTTAATCAATACATATGTTGTGCATCAGAGTACAACGTGAAAGGTGCATTTTGAGTAACATGGATCATGTTCGAAGTGGTTAAAAGGTGGTGATGTAATAATTATAACAAAAATATATTATAAAAAAGCGGTTTCATACAGCTTACCTATATATTAAATATTATGGATTTAAAGCTCTTTAGAAATATATGTTATTATTTTGTTTGAAGCATGAACTCCTTTAGAGGATAGACATTTTTGCAAAGAGTTTATGCACCTTCGAAGGATAGACATCAAATAAAATAAAACACACATAAACCAAATGAGATTTAAACTCATGACCTTCAATGCGTCATAATCACCCTTCAATCACTAAAATACAAGACTAGTTCATTTACATAGATTCAGCACTACCCTATAAGCATGTCCTTTCATGTTGAATTTTTGCATCTTAATTATTAGTTAAGCATCTTCAATATTTGTGTCAAAAAGATTAATCATCTTTCTTCCTCCTTGCAAGAATGTATAACGACTTTTATCTATTGTGATGCACGCCTGAAACTTTTCTTCCTATATACGCAATAACAAGCAAAAACTTTTAGCTCTTCTTGTACACGTTTAACCATCGCGTGTGTCCACACCAACAATTTTAATGTATGGAACTTCCTGCCGATAGGCGTGTTAATATAGACTAAAATTAATTTAAAAAAAAAAAATCCTCATTTGGCTGCTCTCTGGCCGGACAGAAATGATTATTTTGGTGAGACTGCTAACAAATGAACTATTTTGATATTTATTAAATATAATTGGATTATTCTAACGATCGACTCTTTCAACATGATAGAAAATACGGCGTTTTTTTTCTTTCTATTATATAATTTATACGCCGACGGTAAATTTTGACAATAGAACATGAGTTTTAAGAAGAGATTTAGGGATAATATTTGGGGTTTGAAGATGGAGTTTGGGAATACTTTAGACTAGGATTGGAGCAATCAATTTTCAATGAAAATTCTTTAATTATAGAAAATTAGAAATCAAGGTAGGTTCAGAAATTAATATTAAATTTGGGTTAAGGAAGGATAACAATGTCCTAATTTGTGTCTCCCTTTATTGTCATCTCTATTGGCTATTGTGATTGGCTACTTTTTACACTTGGAAAATAAGTTTGATAAAGTGGAATAAATTTTAAAAGGTTATGGTTGAAAAATTGGAACTTAGGGCCAAAACATTCTCTCAAATTAATTCATACAAGTAGTCATCATCTAAGTTATCCCATCTTAAGTGTTCTTGGTAAGTTCCCACCTAGTACGCATTACACTAGCGTCTAAAATTTTAAAATGAAGTGCAATAATTTAATGTACACTAATGTCTAAAATTTTGAAATGAAGTGCAATAATTTAATGTGTTGAAAGAAATAATATACTAATTGACAAGAATTTGTTTCATTCATTTCAAATTAAATTATAAAAAAAAATATGATAAAAATTATAAGAATACTTTTTTGTAATTCTTATCATGTTTAGTTTATTCATATCTTCAATCCTAGCAACGTTTTTTTTTCCTTCTATCTAGTGTTATTAAGTACTGCCATTGAGATTTACTTTTGAATTTGTTTCACTCTTTCCAGATTCTGATAGGACGAAGGCGTAGGCGCCGGTCCGCAAGGAGCCTGGAGTCTGCATCCTTGGGCCGAAACCGTCCAAAATGTGAAATTCAATCGGTTCACGCTTCCTGCTGCCCATGCCGTGGTTCCATCATTGAGGTGTTGCCTTCTGCCGCAACCCAACTGACCGTTCGTTTATTTATAAATTAATTCATCGCCCGTCCTATATAAACAGTATAATAATTTTAAGGTCATATATGTTATCTTTAAAGTCCGTTCTGTTTATCTTTCTATCGAAAAAGTAAACATGAGATACAGTAATTTTACTATCAAACAACATGTGAGACCAAACCTTGAACTTGGAAAAATCGAACATCATACTATTCCATAACTTCATTTATTACGAGAGGCATCGTACACAGACAGCAGGGAAGGGAAGTTAAAATCAAGTTTTGAGTAAATGATAAAATAATAAAGATTGATGGAACTAGAGGTACATGATAATATATTAGCTAGATTTGTGCAAAAATATTTGAGATGTATATTTAAAAAAAATTCAATCTAACATTTAAAATATTTGATTTTAAAAAATCATATATTTTTAAATAATTTTAATGATATATTATAATATTGTGATTTTGTATTGTTAAGTTTTTAAAATTTATTTATTTTTGTAGTTAAAACATAATTAATAATATTTTAATACTCTTTTTAGACAAAAATAAGGCACTCAAATAAATATAGATATAAATATAAACTAATATACTATCTTTAATTTCAAAAAATTCTTGTAAAAGTTATTAAAATTATTAAAATAGTATTTTCATATAAATATAAGATATACCCGGTCTATATCCAATCCATACTATTGGATATATGAAAATTCAAAATTTTTGTCTATGAGATCCGGATCAATTATCCGATTCAATGGATATAAATATCATCTTATGAACACTTCTAGTACCAACAACATGAGTTTTATTTCTCATAGCTAAGCATTTTTCTTTCTCTATTTGGGAAATATAACTTAAGATTTGGTTTTCAACTTGATTCTATTTCTAGAAATAGTAAAAAAAGATTGTGGTGTACGAAGACATTGATGGGGAATGAATCTATTATATTATGGTGTATAGGCCAAAAGCAATATGCGGTTTAGACATCAATCCTAAGTTATTAATTAACTTTAATATACTACAATAATTTGGTCTACCTAGTTATCCTATGTGGTAACTTTTCATTCAAAATTACTTATAATCTATGGTAAGTCTTTAAGCATGTCAAACAAGCCAACAATGAACTCGAAGTCAAATGTTACAAAATAAGAAAAGGAATGATACTGTAACACTTCAATCACGACTTGAAATTTTCGTTTAAATCTTACTTTGCGGAAGCGAAAATTGTAAAACAGTGGGTGTTACCGCCACACTTAACATAAGTCCGGTCTCCTCACCATCCTTATGTCAAGTGCTAAGGCTTAAAACAAGTCAAACCAGCAAATTTCGAGAGAAGTACAATACATAATCAAGGGTTTTACAAAGAAAGATTATCCATACAAAAGGATCATTTAGATAATTAGTAACTAACAATTTTCAGAAAATAAACAAAGAGCACACGAAGGTGATATGTTTTGTCATGGATATGTTTTACCTTCCACTCATCCGGTCCATCAAATATTACAAGGAAAGGAAAATAGAGACAGGGTCCACTCACTCCCTTAGCCTAACTAATCGGCTGGATGATGCTCCTTAAAATTCTTCAACCATTGCATGCCACAGATGTACTCCTCTTAAAAGTGATAGCATCCGTACGACTTCCTCGTATTGAGTAAATCACAATGTCTCCGGAGAGGTAGCATACCCATATAACAATCATCATAAAAGTAAGGCATTCAAATAAAGCATACGATCATATGCAAAGCCATGATTTTATAACACAATTCCACATCACAAATAATGATACTCGTTAGATCAAATCCCTAGGAAAGGCATTGGAGACATGCTTATAAAACTCACAACCATTTTAACTTACCAACAACCATACTTTATAGCATAATAGGGAGAAGTAGTGACATTCTAAACAATCTAACCAAGGTCGAGTCACATCTAATCCAATTGTTACATAAGTATTATGGTGAGTGTCTAATATGGTTATATCATTTACATAACAATTCTCGAGTGGAATACAGTTCTATATCCATGACAATGATTGTCAAGGAGGGTGGTACCAAAATAATTCACTCAATTCCAGGGCAAAGCTCACCAAGGAAGCCACACGACATATCAATCTTCCACACTAAACCTTAGAACTCAAGTCCTTAAGTACGCGTACTCCCTATAGAGTGTATGGAATACCTATAGAGTAGAAGTGAGCCCCTTGACTTGAAGATCCAAACTATGCACTCGGCGGCCAAGTCTGTGGCACGATATTCCTTTCCAAACTCAAGTCTTCCTCTTTAAGTGATTAGTGTCTTATGAAATTTCAAGTTATTAATTTGAGAACAATAGGTTCACAATATCACAACTTAGCCATCAATCAATCAACCAAGGGACCACAAGGGCCACAACAATCAACCATCAAATTTCAAATCCAAAAGACCACGAGGGTCACAACAATTTCCAAGTCAACACGACCTAGGGTTAGGCATTATGCCATAGCCCGAATAATTATCCGATTCAATAATTCAATCCATTTGTCCACTTATTTCCAAAATTATTCTGAGGCTAACACTTAAGTCAACTAGCCCAATTATTCACTTTAAACACATTTTTGCCCTAATGAGCAAAATAACCTTAGATCTATAGCTACCACATTTTCCTTTAATTTATTACCAGGTTTATCCCCATAGGATATTTGTCAATAAAAAGCTAATATAAAATAGCTAATGATACTTTAACATACAATAATTTCTTCGGTACGACAAAAGACTATATTACCCCTAAGCATCCACCACACATGGTACATGTATACAATCTTAGCATGCATTTCAAGTATCTCATAAAATTCATGCAATTTCCACAAATAACTTTCAAATATGGACCATGGTATATAGAATTCACATTTTTACCCCTAGAACATGTGACACATAATAATCACTATTTAAACACATTTATACTCTAAGTTAACATGATATACGTCCAAAATTATCTAAATTATCCAAGGGGAACACTTAATCCATTTATGGGTCTTACCATGAAACATGACAAATTTTTGGTTGGACTCTAACCCTAAACATGTACATTTCCTTTTAGCAAAAATCCATATATGTTGTCATAAGCACACACTCTTCACTTCTTAGAATACTACCTAGGCATAAAAATATTAGCATGGTAACATATATTAGTACCCTAAACATGAACATTTCTTTTTTTTTTTACCATAAATCCATATATGTTGTCATAAGCATACACTCTTCAATTTTTAGAATACTACCTAGGCATATAAATATTTACATGGTAACATATATTAATTTACACATCATAATATTCACATAGAAATGACCTACAACATGCTTCCATTTCCCAAAAAATACAAGTCATTTGATATACTCATCCTAGGATGATTTTTATCCTAGAAAACTAACCTATCATTTTCACATAAAACTCTACCATCTACGGATTAGTTGGATTTACCTTTGAGCTAAAATAATAATACCACGAAGAGCTTCTTCCAAGAATACCTTAAGTGGGTTTGAGATTACCTAAAAATAAATAACACCATCCAAACTATGCATGCATTAGTATCTATGCTAAATAAATTAATAAAATGACAACCTATGTGAACTAATACTCGAAATACTATTAGGGAATTAACTAAGGCGGCCGGTGCATGGAATTTCCACGTACCACGCACACCGGAAGATAGAATACTGAAATGCCCCGAAAATTCCTAATTCTAAATATTATATTTAAATGAGGTTTGATAATAATAGTTAATTAAGTAAATTATTTTAATTAAAATAAAATAAAATTAATTAGGGCAAATCAATAATAAATTTATAAGTATTTTAATTAGGAGGAATTTGGATATTTTAACTAATCAAGGATTTTAATTTGGGAGTTAATTAAATAAATTATATTATTTAAAATAAGAAGGAGAAAATAGTTTTAAATTAATATTAATTTTATAAATAATTTAATGGAAGAAAATTTGGGTGTTTTGCTAATTAAAATGGAATTTATGGAAAATCTTTTAAAAATCCTAATTTAGCCTAAAAAGGGATTTAAATATTATTTTATTTAAATATTATTATTTTTAAATATTCTAAATTTTCAGATTAATTTAATTGGCCTAATCTAATTATTTTTTTTCTTCTCCTTTCCTTTTTCCCTTTTTCTTTTTCTTTCTTCCTTTTTCCTTTCCTTTTTTTTTCTTTTCTTCTTTTTTTTTTCTTTTTCCTCTTCTTTTCGTCGACTGGGCCAGCCACGACCCAGTTCTTTTTTTTTCTTTTCTTCTTCTTCTTCGGCACGGCCCGGCCCGCGCCGTCGTCCTGCCTCCGCCCTCGACGCTGCGTTTCGTTCCATGATACGCCCAAAGCGCGTCGTTTCATTTAAGCATTTCCTTACCTTTTTTTTCCGCCCCTCTCTGCGCGGCGTTCCGTCGCTCTTTTACTTGGGACGCAGCGTTTTATTTAAACGCCTACCGCCCGCGCCCGAACCGCCCGGTTCTCCCCTTTTTCTTTTCTTTCCCCGGCCGACCCGATCGCCTCCCTTCCTTCTTCCTTCTTCCTCCTTCCTCCTTCCTCCTCCGTCGCTGTTGCACCTTCGACCCCGTCAATGGCATCTCCGGTTACGATGAATAATACCGGCCGTTTCTTGTCTCATTGCCTTCCTCTTAACTCCAGGAATAAATTAGAATAATTATTTGACGTTAACTCTCGCCCGTTTCTTCTCCCCAACGTCGCGAACCGTCGAACCAACCCAAACGTTAGCCGACCGTTTTCCGCCGCCGGCTGCCCAAATTCTCGCACCCCATAACTTCCTGAAGACACCCAAAACCCTACTATACTATCTACAATCTATAAATAGCTGGATTGTATGAGTTTTTGGAGTTGGTTCTTCCCCGAAACCCTCGGCCCGAGCTGCCGCCACCCCAACTTCAGACACCTCTTCCGCCGCCTTCAGCCAACCTCAGCGCCACCGAAACATTCCATTCTCTTCCCTGAAATTTTCTCTAGCTAACTAAACCATTTTCACCTCTCGATTCTTCTTGCACGGGCCTCCATAGCCGTGCCAAGTTGGCTGCTCGTTCTCGCCGGAATTTTGACCCCGAAGCCTTAAACCGCCTTCCACCGCCGTACGCCACCACCTTTGGCTGCACCACCACCATCATTTTGTCCCTCTCCTCCTGGGAAACAATAAACACCTCTTATATCACCTCAATTCTCCCTATCTTTTTCCCAACATCCATCTTTCTCTTTGTTCTTCTATTTTTTCGGCCACCGCCGCCGCCGCCGTGAACCACCGCCGGTGCCACCTATCCCCACCAGCTTAAGGTTGAACCCTAGACCCTCTCAACCATTTTCCATATTATTATAAGCCTTGATTTAATTTATTTCAATTATTTGCATATAATTACCATTATTATTATTCTTAATATTTATATTCTTAATATGTTTTATTATTATTTGATGAGAAATTTTATGCTGAATTGTACTTGCAGGGTGGAGAGTGGTAATAAAATAATTTTATTGTTAGTTTCGAAGTTTAAGTTATTAATTGAATTATTATAGGATTATTATCATTCTTCTTCTTATTATTATTATTATTATTATTATTATAATTATTAGAATAATTATTATTAACATTTTATTATTTATTCTAGAAAATCTTAGGCCCTAATTTTGTATTAACATTTGCACTTATTTATTTGAGTATTATTATTTCTACTGTTCTTATAACCATTAATAATAATATTATCATTATCTTTATTATTTCAATATTATTATATATGTTATTAATTTTATTATTAATATTAAATAAATGGTAAGTATTTAGTTATTTTAAAACTTATTTTTTATTTTTATTGTTATCATTATTATTATTATTATTATTATTATTATTATTTATGTTCTCATTGGTATTAGTTTTATTAATTTTGATATTATTATATTAGTATCATTATTATCATTAGGGTAAAATATTTAACCCTATATTATCAAGGTTTATAATATCTCTATTATTTTTATGTCTTTAGCAAAGTTAGAATTTTATTAAGGTTAGTATTTGGTCAAAGCCTAAGGAGGCGTAGGAACGTGCTCCAAGACCGGTGTCGATTCAGGTAAGGGGTACTAAGGCCTTTTATGTGCTAATGTGCATTGTGTGCCCCGTATGCTATGCATTCTATGTTTATGATTATTAATTATGCCGTATATGATATGACATGGAGTTTAAGTATGTTTTCGTATGGCATGTGTATTATTTGTGTATGACCCTGTAAGACCTGCATGTGAGGATGTTGATATGATTTTATGTGGGAGAAAGGATGAAAAAGGAGGATGGAGAAAGAAGTTGATTAAGGGATGTGAGTTGACCTAAGTATTCCATTGATTCATGAGTAGAGGAATAAAATGGAGAATTTTAGGGTTTCATATATGAGAATCTGATTTATGATTTTTGAGGTTTTGTATGGAGAATATAATTTATGGTTTTATATAGGAAAGTTTAATTTATGGTTTTGTATGATTTTGTGGGAAAGAATATAATTTATGATGTTATATGGGAGAATTGAATTTATGATGTTATTTGGGAGAATCTAAATTATGATATTATATGGGAGAACCTAATTTATGATTGGATTGGGAGAATCTAATTTATGACTTGTTTGGGGAAATCCAATTAATCCAAATTATGGTTCTGCTTGGGAGTTTCTAATTTATGATTTTATGTGGGAGAATCTAACTTATAGTCTTGTATGGGAGATTCTAATTTATGATTTTATGTGGGAGAATCTAACTTATAGTCTTGTATGGGAGAATATAATTTGTGGTTATGAAAGGGGAGAATCTAATCAATTGTATTATGTGGAAAAATCTTTGGGTTTTATATGATTTGAATCTTTGCGTTGGTATGGATTGAATTTAGGGTTTTGTGTGAATGAATCTTTGGGTTGTATATGGTTTGAATCTAGGGTTTGGTATGAATGAATCTTTGGGTTATGTGGATTGAATTTAGGGTTTTATATGATGAGATTTTGGGTTTTACATAATGGTTAATGTTTGCATGGTTGAAATTAGGGTTTCACATGGAATTTTAGGGTTTGCATGAAAAAGGTTCGAAGGTTTGTATGGGGAGATTAATGTCTGCATGGGTATGAAATTTACGTGTGGAAAGTTAATTTGGGATGTAAGAAAGGTAATGTAAGTGTTGTTTGGGTGTTTGAGCACTTGGGATGAAAAATAGCACGTGGAGCAAATTAAGGGTACGGGGGAGATTGAATTAGGGTCTGGAATGATTAATTGTGGTTTGTTGTGGTTAATTAAGGTTTGGAATGGCTAATTATGGTTGTTATGGTTAAATAAGGTTTGGAGTGGTTAATTATGGTTTGTGGTGGTTGATTAGGGTTTGATGTGGCTGCTGAAGGTTTTTGTTGTAGCATGTGTGTTTGGTGATTAAGGTGTAATTATGAGAATGGAATCGATGATTTGTGATGTGTGGAGTGTTAAAATGATTTGGGTGATGTGAGGTGGAGTAAGAGGGGATGTTAAGGCCTAAATTAGGGTTTCGGGATAAAACCCTAGAGTGAGATGTGAAGTAGAATTGGAGGATAAGTGTAAAGGGAGTGATCCATGCATGTCTAGGGTTTGGTGTTAGCATATGTGTATTATGGAATTTATGATTTATGATTCGTGCATGTCCATGGTGAAAGCCTTTGAATAAGATATTTAAGACACTAATCTTTTAAAGTGGAAGATTATTGAGCCGAATCCAAACCGATCCACCGGTCAGGAATAGTGGTTAGGACGCGTAGTCCTATGTGCGACCGATCCACCGGTTATAATAGTGGTTAGGACATGAGGTCCTATATGTGACCGGCCCACCGGTAATAATAGTGGGGTGACTCGAGCTCAATAAACACAAACCAGTATCGTTAAAGCTCTTAAAAGATACTAATTACTTACAGTGGAACACCATGCGAGGAGGAACCAAACCGATCAACCGATTAGGAATAGTGGTTAGGGTTGCTACCCTATGTGTGACCGATCCACCGGTAATAATAGTGGTTAGGGCATGATGCTCTATTGTGACCGATCCACCGGTAATAATAGTGGTTAGGGCATGATGCTCTATTGTGACCGGCCCACCGATTATAATAGTGGGGTGTTTCTCTGCTCGCATGGATTGATAAAAGGCATGGTGTGAATTGGATTCTGATAAGAGATTAACTAAATAATTAATCTGGACTATGATTGGGCCTTTGTACTTTTACCTGAATTGTTCATATACCTTTATATTGTTATGTTGGATTATGCCTTGTTATTAATCTGCATGGATTATGCGCTTGTGTGTTGGCCTTAGTGCTCGGTTACCTTACTCAGTACGTAGCGTACTGATCACCCTTTTCATGGGTGCTGCTCATTCCCACGAGTAGTATGCCTTCTGAATTTGTGCAGGTGGGCGAGATATCAGTTAGGGTTGAGTGTTGAGCGTGTTTGGCTCGAAGTTCGAGAGTGTTGTGGCTGTATTCATTCTTTACGCGATTTCATTCCTTTTGTTATTTCTTTGGTATAGTATTTACCATTTTTTGATTCATTACTCGATTGAGTATTTTAATGAACCTTTTATCGGTTGTAAGTTTAATTCTCTTTTGGAAATGAATTACATTTCTTGATGCGTACTCTGATTTTGTTTTACAACCGTTTAATGCTTATTTGGAAATTGGATTGTATTGATTATTTCTTTTCTTAGCCTTAGCACTTGGTACTGGAACGGTCGGAGAGAACCGGTCTGGTACTAAGTGTGGCGGTAACATTTCCAGAATTCACAGGTTTTCAGTGTTTCTAATTTAATTACTTCCGCTTCTAAAAAAAAGTAGTGAATTTTGGGGTGTTGCAAATACTTACATCGTAATTAGTTGTTGCTTGGAGAGAAAAACCACGAGGGAAGATGGGTGCTTAGTAAGGCTGCAAGTTGGGTGATTTTTGGGCAGAAATTCGGTGGTGAAAGGGAGAAGTTTGGGGTTTGCAAACAAGAGTATCAAATGCTAGAAGTAAGGGGGAGAAGGAGAGGATTTGTAGGGAGAAAAATAGAAGAACAAAAGGGAGAGGGAAGGAGGGACTTTGCTATAGGTTGGGCTTAAGAAGGGAAGGGGAAATAGGGGAAAATGGGGTTGTTGCAAGAGTTGGTTGGGGAGGATGCTGCAGGTTGTTTTATGGGAGATGGTTGTCGAAAGCTTGGGAGAAGGGAAAGGGGAAGGTTGCTGGCGTGGAGAAGGAAGGAAATGGATGCATAGACGGCTAGAAAAGTTGAGTAGGTGTGCAAGTTGAGAGGAGGAGAGGATGATGGCTGCTACTTGGTGGGAGGGCTGGTTTACGTGGGGTCTTTGGTTGCATGTGGCTGGGTGGCATGAGGGAGGTTGGTTGGGCTGGTTTGCTGCGATTTTGCTAGCTGGAATGGTGTGAGGGAGGAGAATAGTAGGGAGGGTGATGGGTTGTTTCTAGGGGAAGGGGAAAGGCTGCAAAGTTAGAGGATAAGATAGGCAGGAGTGTAGGGTATATGAAAAAGGTGTTCAAGCATGGGAGAAAGGTGGTAGCTAGTTGCATGGGAGAGGGGAGTGCTCGATAGGTTGGGGGGATTAGGCTGCAATTAGAGTGGTAAAAATGATGGGGATTGGTTAGAATTTAGTTAGCAAAAATACCCCATAGTATTAGGCTTTTAAGAGTATAGATATTAAGGAAAAATCTACCTATTCAAGGTTTTGTTTTCATCATTATTCTCCTATTATTATCATGATCAATATTATTATTATTAGTGTTATCACTACCACTCCTTATTATCATAATCATTTCTACTATTTTTATTCTTACAATCATTGTTATCGGTATTATTTTTAAGAACGTTACTTAGCATAAGGTTATTGTTATTACCATCCTTTTTATTTTGATTATTATCTACTCTCTTCTTATTATCATTATTATTACCATCATCAACTTTTATCTTCCCCTTCTCATATATATAATAGTCCGGGTTATTATCATAATTTAATAACTATAGACTTACTCGTAACAATGAGACATTCATTCTAAAAAATAATCCTATGATTTATTACGCCTGCTAATCAAATTTTAAGTCTTGCATATTTAAATTAAGGATTTATTAAAACGAGGTATTACAGATACGTTCTACTACATTTTCTCATTCCCTCGTCACCACTTTATCCACTTGCTCTCCACTCTCTAATCCCTTATGGTCAAGTGTCCTTTATATATAGCAGACGATCCACAAGCTCTTAAAGAAGGGGGAGGAGGTGCAATAAGTTTGATAACTCATAGTTTTTCTAAGTGCTCTCTTAACTCTTATTATTTATATGAAGTCTAGGAATCTAATCCTCTACACATCATGTAGTACCCTGAGTTTAATGATATATGGTTGAGACTTAAATCGATTGATACAATTATTAATATTAACAAGGCAAACCTTTCTTTTTGAATTTTCATCAGTGAGAAACTCCACTATTAAGCGTGTTTGAATTGGGGTGGTCCAAAGATGGTCCACTCATAAAAAGTTTCTTAGAAAGTATATAAGTGAAGATAAAACATGTTGCAAAGAACTTATGTTGATTTGTGGGGCTAGTCATTATTTCTAGGAGTGTTTCTTTCGAGTGAATACCTATGATCAATATTGGATAGGGGTGTTATAAATAGTATCATAGCTTAAATTAGATGGAAAGTTAATTATCAAAATGAAAGATCTTTGAGTCAGAGAGTATGTAACACCTTAAGTTTATTGTTGTATGAGTTTAACATAAAAGTATTTATATAAATAGTTATATCAATAAGGTATGCATTCTTTTATTTTTGGAAGTCTATCATTGATGAACTTTATAGTTAAACATGTTTGGGATGGAGTATCTCAAAAATAGGCGAATCCTAAAAGGTTTTTAGTAATAATTTGAGTAAGGTAAAAACATATTAGAAAGAACTTATTTTTATTTGTAGGATTACTCGTCCCAAAAATGTTCTAGAGTAATAACTCATGACCGACGTCAAAACCAGGTTTTTACATGCTAGGTTATAGTTATTGCATGTCATATTATAATATATATTTTTCTCAAAAGAAAGACTCTTATATATGGAGGGAAACACATCTATCACAACACACAACATAGTACAGACACAGACATATATTTTAATAATTTAGTCACCTAAGGAGCTTACTCTCCTTTTGTAAGGATACCTCTCGCATACTAATGATGCATCCCTCTCATGTTATAAATTGAAGTCTAGCACACATAAGTGCCCTAGTCCTCTTGAAGATTCATCTAGTTCAAGTCCTTCACCAGAACATGTCATGGTTTAGCCCTCCTCAAGACATATTCGCTATAATTTATCTTAACTTAGTCTTTTATCATAATTCTTATTACCCCAATCCTTCATTAGAATTTATCTCGATCTCAGGACTAATTTTGATATATTCCTTCATCAGAGCTCACCCGACATGATTCCTCTTAGGAATCATTTTGTCTTAGTACTTCATTATAACTCATCTCGATTTAGTCCACCCTTGGGCAGACTCATCTGAGCTAATTATTTCCTCAAAGCTCACCTTGCCATATCTCTTTTTATGAATCTTCTTAGCTAATTCCTCTGTTAAAATCCATCTCACCTAAGTCCACTTTCAGTATTTAGCTCTATATATTTCTCCTCATAACTTATCTCGGCTAAATCTACCTAAGGATTTATGCTAATCAAATCCTCCATTAGGAGTTATTATATTTGAGGCTAACTAAATATGATCTCCTCCACTTAAGCTTGCATTTTGACTATAATATAGTTTAATTTGACACCTTTATATTTTATTAATAGGACTTTCATATTTATCTATCATTTACATTATTTTAGGAGCCTAATAGCCCATGTAATACTACCATTAATTATTCTTTTCTTTATAATTTCTCTTAGATGGTTCCATTTTAATTTATAACTTAGCATTGGAGTGCCTTCAACCAATACCACTATATTATCCCATTCAACACTCTACCAATTTACTCTCATCTTCACCTCAAAAAAAAAATTCTCATCTTACAGGTTATAACATCCCAAGTCAATACGACCACAAGAAGGTTACTTTAGAGCTTTTTCATATTGATTAACTGGCATCACAAAACAACACTAGTCTTTTTAATGTAAATTGTCCTCACTCACGCAATTTCTGATAATATTTCAAAAAAAAATCGAAACTTCAAGGAGGGTCACTCATCCTAAAAATTGCTCCACTAGAAGTTGTAGGGACTAGTCGAAGTGTAATGCACCACTGCTAAGGAGTTAGTTTTCAATTGTTATCCAAGCTTGGGGCTTCATCAAATTGATCTAAAAATCAAAAGCTCAAAATCCTTAAGTATAGATAACTTTATGGATGAAGACATAACACCTTTAAAGCCTCTGTTGTTTGTTGGAAAAACATTTGGGCTTTGGAAAATGATGATTATAAGCTTCTTCAATGCACAAAATCAAGAATTGTAGTTCATCATTCAACATGGCCCAATCAAGAGCCAAAAACCCATCATCAATGGGTTTATTGATAACCCGGTTGAAGAATGGACAGAGCTTAACAAACAAAGGGGTGCCTTATATGACAAAGATATCTTGATGCTCCATTATTACCTTGGAGAAAATAAGATATGATTTGGAATTTGACCATTGGAGTAATTTTTACACTCAATGGCTAGTGTCAATTTTTATCATCTTTTAGCAAAATAAATAACAGTTGTTAGACTTCAATAAACATCAATCAAGCTAGTACAACTCTTCTAAAATTGTCATTTTCACATCTTATAAAGAATCAAAGAGAGTTTTAATTTTACATTGAGATTTTAGTTCCATAAACCTTAAGAAGATAAATAGGTAAAGTATAAATCATCTCCTAGAGGTTCATTGCTATCGTAGGCTCATAAAACAAGTAGGATTTATCATCATCAAACACCTAATATAAATAAAGAGATTTTGAAATCTAAAAGGCAAAACTTTTTGATAGTGGATGTAGAGAAACATTTTAGAGTTTCTCGAACCACTATAAATCTTGTCTTTATTACTTGTCACCTTTCTATGTATTTCTCACAAAATTTTAGTTTGATAATATTGTTACAAGATACTCTATTCACCCCTTTTAGCAATAAAATTTTAATGTTATGCTTCTTTATAAATTTATGTTTTCTCCATTAATAAAATGTATCTCATAACTATAAAATTACTCAAGTTCCAACAATGATATATTAGTCCATATGGATATTATTTATTTCAAGGGTTAATGCTTCTTAATCTACCCACTAAACAATTATAGGCTCTAATAAGAAAGGGTGGAAATACATTAATAGGGTATGAGAGAAAAAAGAAGGGTAAATTTGACGACGTATCATTACGTTCTATATCATTTTCATAAAATTACTTATATTATAAATTGAAAATAATGTGTGTAGGATATCTAGTGTAAAACTAAGAGAATAATAAATTCATGGTTATCAACTTGGTAAACACATGAGAAATTAAGTCGAGAAGTTCATCAGAGGGAATACTTATGTGTACTCCAAAAAATATATATTAGTACAAATAATTTTTTGTAAATATGAACTTGTATACCCAAAAATTTAATGGATGGAGTGAGTTACTGTAACACCCCAAAATTTACTACCGAATTTTTTTTCTCAACGGAAGTTTAAAACCAAAATACAGGGTGTTACCGCCATAATTGATGTAAGTCGGACTTACCATACCATCCTCACATCAATCACAAGACTAAGCGTTACAAGTAAAACAAGGTAAATATACACAAGAGAACTTTATAATGTAAATAAGAGTTTGGAGGTTATATCCGAGTACAATATCCAAAAAAATACAAACAAAAGGGATACCACATACCAAAGAGTCCAAAAAGGGTATCCGAGTAACATAACATCCGGATAACATGACTTTTCGCCCAACACCTATTACAGATAGAGGTCACTCTTCCCCATACAATATATCAAAGGCAGCAAAATCATCAACTGGGTTCTCAAAGATCTACACAAAATAATCAGGGTCTTTTGCTCGTGGGAATGAGCAACACCCATAAAAAGGATGATCAGTACGCTACGTACTGAGTAAGGTAATAATACAATCAAACAGGGAACACATAAGTACATGCATTCATAGTATAAAGTAGTATACATGCGAGGTATAAGATTCAATACAAAGCAATTATTAGTCTGGATACGAGAAAATAACATGATCCAATATTTTATTTATGGTGATTTCAAGGATCCCACTATTCTTAAACCGGTGGAACGGTCTGAACCACCTCTCGGGGACAACACACCCAAGCCACTATTATCGTTTAGTGGAACGAACCCTACACTTCTCAGGGAAAAACGCTCTTGATCCACTATGCTTAACCAGTGGAATGGTTTGAATCACTTCTCAGGACAACACACCTGAGCCACTATTATCGTCCAGTGGAACGGACCCTACACCTGGTCCTAACTCATGTAATCTTGCACTTGAAATTATTAGTGTCTTATTCATTACTTATCTCATATCATATTCTTATTCACGTTGAGTATAGGGCCCCACTATTCTTAATCTGGTGGAATAGACTGAAGCACCTCTCAGGGACAGGATATCTGAGCCACTATTATTGTCTGGTGGAACGAACCTAACACCTCTCAGGACAAAACACTCCTAAGCCACTATTATCGTCCGGTGGAACAGACCCATAAACACCTCGGCCCAACTCACATGATCTTTCACTTTAAATGATTAGTATCTTATTCATAATTTATTTGAGTACAACACATCCTTAAGGTAAGTAAGACATTAACATATAGATAACAATGCCTTTCCTCATATATTATAAGCTTATTTACCCTTAGAAATCCGAAGTTCACATTTTAGGCATAAATTGTCCTATATCAAATCATTTACCCAACATATTTAGTATATCCTCCTTAAATAATATTGTTATTAATATATCTGAAACCCAAAGTCTAACTCCCACATCTCACTTATGCAATAATAGCTTGATATCAAAAGTTACTATTTACAAGGTTACCAAAACCCTAACTTCACATGTCAGTCATTATTTTTCCCAGAAGGCTCGTATAATTACCAAATTTAATATACAACCCCAAAATACCAATATTAGCAACATATCCAAAATTCGTGGCTTAACTATAACGTTTTATACATGTGATAATGACATTATCGCTTTAGGGTTACTAATTCCCAAATTAGACCATTCTCCCACCCGAAGAACTTATGATATTCACAATCATGACCAAACACTTCACATGATATTTATTAGCATACTATAATCCTTCTAACCTATTTAAAATACCAAAATTTTCATATTCATCCATATTGACCAAAATACCCCTAAGGATAGCCGATAGCCCTTATTTTTTTACAAAAGCTTATATTTTCTGTATCATCATTTCCCACTTGTCATGCTTATTAGGCCCATATTATTTTTCCACACATTATAATCTCCCACAAAAATTTTGGTATAGCGTAATAATATTATATCGGCGCTATTTTTATCGTTCATACTCTTTTCTAGCATATAATCCAAAAGTATCATAACAGAATGTTAACAACACACATTTAACAACATAATAATGATAACATGATAATACACATAGCCATTAAAAAAATTTAACACAAGTCCCTAAACATCGACTGGTATCCTTAGAGAAAAGGCTCTGGTCTCTAAGCACGCTTAGCCTATTCTGGCTCTTCAGATACCCCCGGTAATTCACGACTTAAAACACACACTCACACCCTCTCACGTTGCTTGCATGCAGCATGAGGATTGAGTCCATGATAGGAGGGGAGGACCAGCTAGAAACTACAAAGAGAGGGGGTGGTCGAAGGTGCTGGTGCTGCGGGGAAGGCTGGGCGAAGGTGAAGTAGAGGAAGATAGGGCTGGGCTAGGGGGCTGCTGGCTAGTTGGGGCGAAGTGCAGGGTTGTGCATGGGCTACGGTGGAACAGGGAAACACGCAGAGGGAAAGGTGGAGGAGCTGGGGTGTTGGAGTCTGTGGTGGAAGCTGTTGAACCAAACGAAGCCAAGAAAGACAAGGAAAAAGGAGGGAGAAGGTGGAGGACTGCAGCGGTGGAGTGGTGCAGGGGCAGCAACGCAAGGTGGTTGGCTTGGGGCTAGGGGTCAAAGCTGCAGAAAACAGAGGCAGGGAAGGAGGAGGAAGGAAGGAAAGGGGGTTGGGGAGGAGAAGACGGTAGGAACAGGTGGTGCAGGGGAGGGTTGCGGTTGGCGATGGCAGTGGTAGGTAGAGGTTGTAGTGGCGGCAGTGCAGTTGGTAGCTGCGAAGGTTGGAACTGGCAGGGAAGGGTACGCAGAGAAGAGATGAAAAAAAAAACAAAGGGAAGGTAAATGATAGGGGCATTTATTGCTACGGGAAAGAGAAAGAAAGAGAAAAAAAAAATAACTACAAGCAAAGGATAGTGTAATCGGGTGAGGGAAAGAGGAAAAGAAAAAGTTAAGAAAAAAATCGGGACTGATGGATAAGGATAGCAGAGGAAAAATAAGGCATGCACGTAAGTGTTTGAGGAAAAAAAACGTGCACGCAAGGATAAGGAAAAAGGAAGAAGAGGAAAGAAAAAAAGAAAAAGAAAAAGAAAAGAAAAAGAAAAGGAAATATGGGTTTAGATTAAAATAATTTAGGTTAAGGTATTATGATACATTAAATAATTATTTTGAAAAGGGAATAAATCGGACAAAGATAGGTTTAATAGAACGGAAAAAGATGCAATAATCCGAGATAAATTTTAAGAATTTATTTCGGATTACGGATCAAGGTTATAAAAAAAATAATTAACTAAGGTTTAAGACTAGAGAGTTAGGGTAAAATTGAAAGGATAAAATTTTTTCGAGGTTAGAATTGGGTTACGATATTAATTACTTGGAATTAAGGTTACCTAAAATTTTGGGGTATTACATTTACAAATTTGACATTTTATTCTTCTCATACAATATTTCATTCTCAATATAGTTTATTATTGTAACACCCTCATTTTTGTTATTTGAAAATTACATTTTATGGAAGTGTTAATTATAGAAATAATGGGTGTTATTGTCACGCTTAGCATAAATCTAGTTCTCTCACCTTTTCTTATGCCAAATGCTAAGGCTTAAAACAAGTCATATCCAAAATAAAGCAATGAAAATAGAAGACAATACATAGATAAAAGTTATGGATACTATCCATAAAATAATAGTAATTAAAATACAACAAGGGACATAAGAGTCCAAAGATAAATCAAATACAAGAAAAACTAATACCCAAAGGTACAACACTAATTTACCCCAACTCTTCGACCCATAATCCCATTTTGTGAATAGAACATCTTCCCAAGGACTCTACTTATCATTGCTAATATTATACGTCTCAAATCCTTCCATTCATAGTCATCAGCAAATGTAGTACAGTACTACTTCCTCGTACTAAGTAAATTAAAAAACAAACTTATAATAGATAGCATGCTTACATTGCACATAATCAAACAATAATATGAAAACATGCTTCGATTACAAAAAACATGCCATAACAATATACAATAATCATGGGATAATACATATAATGTTAAAGTCTCATTCTTAGCAACCAATCATACTTAACCAATTCATATCATCTCAAAGTACGCACTAGCCATATCAAAATCCATAACCATAATTAAATAATCAAATAAATTCAAAAGATCAAGGTAGTGCACTAATTCAACTACCAAGTTAACAAATCCAAATCAAGCCCAAATACAAAGGTAGTGTACCGAGGCAACTACAAAACCAACCCATCAAACCAAGTATTGCATAAAGGTAGCTACCAGACCACAACAATCCATTTTTATTCTTACATAATAGTTACTTCCATTTTTAATTACTCGAGGGGATACAATCAACCCGAAGACACTGAGTTGTACCTAGTTATATTGATGCACAAAGATAGCACAATATTCTTACTCTAAAACCTAAGGATATTGTGGTGCGTCTGGTCATACTTGTTCACATAGGCAACACAGTATCCTCCAACCTTGGTCACCTAATTCTTAAGTATTGATACTTCCTATAAGACTCATAGGTCACCTATAGAGTAGACTAGGGCCTTACTAGGACACATTAACACACTAGTGAACCAACTCAAATGAGGGCTACACCTTGTCTCTTGAGTAGTTAATCTTAGAGAGCAACCATTTCCAATCTCAAGGTCTTCTACTTGAAATATTAGTATTTTATGAGGTAATAACAAATATCACGTACTGCAAAATAATTACCATTTTCATATTTAACCATTTTCCTTTATTTTTAATTATTAAGGTAAATCCTAAGGTTATTGGTTTAAGTCAAATCCACTTCAACACTACAACCAACCTATGTCCAATTATCCACATAAGGCACATTATGTCAAAAATGACCAAAATGCTCTCAAAATCCTAATTTCACCATTATTATCCAACTTCATACTAAACATGATTATAATGAGAATTTTTTATGAAAATTTTAAAATACAATAATTTACAATATTTAGTGCATGGGTAAATTTTAAGACCTACTAATTGACTTTATTTTTCATTTTGCATGCATTTAGCAACTTAAGTGTACAAACTCTAATTGTGCATTTCTAATGTGTTGTATATTTTATGCAACACATACATACATATTTACAACATAATAAAAGATTTAATAGGGCAATTAATATCATGATGCATATATGAAAACATCTCCAACCCTATAACATGTGTCTAACAATTATAAAATTGTATTTAACTAGTAGCGTATCTAGAGTCCCTGGACCCTTTGTGGAATTATTTTTATGTTTGGACTTCAATTGACATATCCTTGTTTTCGTCGAGAAAATCAACGAAATTTCCTATCTTTCCAACAAATTCATGTACTAGCTGAGACCTATATGTTAGCTTATAAAGGCACCCGCTTTCTCCAATCCAGCCCCATCCTTCATCATAGTTTGTTTCTTACCCCTGCCCCTACCGTATCGCTTCCTATTTTCAGGACGCTCATCTACTGGCCGATTACTGCTGTCATTTGGGATTGCTATGGCCGCTCATAATCGGCTAATTCTGTCGACTATTTTACTCTTGGCTGCAGCTTTCTCCTCTTTTCGGCCTCAGGTAGTTCTCTACTGCAATTTGTAATTTTCTGTCGCTTTTGGGTTTCATCTGTCCTGAATATTGATCTGATATTCAGTTAAATTTCGGGTTGTTGTGATAGCCTTGGAAATGGAATTGTGGACATGTTTGACTTTCTTAGTTCGTTTTCTGTTTCTTTAGATTTAATGGGTTTACTGAATAAGATAACTATTAATCATTTTTGCTTTCCTATGAGAACTATTTTTATTTTATTATTATTTTTTTTATCATGTCTGGGTGATTGCCTAAATGGTTTTGGAACTCAACCGAGGCAGTTCACACTTTCCGCTTTTGATGCTAATTTAGCGTATTGCTTGGATCATGTATTTCTCGGGGCTTCTGTTCTATTCACCCTGCATACAGTTGTGATCATTTGGACCAAACGAAAGAACGATGTATCTGAAATATCGGCGTACCAAAGAGATGGTCCAGTCACATCTCTAATTGAATAGTAATTGATTAACAGAGTAGGTTGCTTCTTGACAAATTTAAGTAATTCTAATTAGTGTTTTAGTTTTAGAAAATATCACTATTTGGCAACATGTCAAGGTTGCTGCACTGCTAACTTAGAATTCTTGGTTGAAATTATTGAAGCAATATATAGCTTGTACATATCATCTCGATCGCTAAGATATTAAAATATGTGGCAGAGCTAGGCTTTGTGTGTGCTAAGAGGATTGACGTAGTAGATGTCAATGATGGCAGGACTTTGTATTAACCTGGAGATTGGGCATGATAGTTGTTTCTAAGTTACTCCATCCCCATCCCCTTGACTTGACATATCTTTGGGGGTTTTTGTGGTGGTGTTCATTGTATTTATGATTTCTTAAAAGTCCTTACTTTAGTCCTTTTACTAATTAACATGTTATAAATGTTTTTGAAATAGCTTTAATCGCTTGGAACAATTAAGCTAATAAGTATCTCACAACGTTCAAATTATTGAAGCAATTTATAGCTTGTACTTATCATTTCAATGGCTAAGATATTAAAATATGTAGCAGAGCTAGGCTTTGTGTGTGCTAAGAGGATTGACGTAGTAGATGTCAATGATGGCAGGACTTTGTATTAACCTGAATAATGGGCATGATAGTTGTTTCTAAGTTACTCCATCCCCATCCCCTTGACTATGACATATCTTTGGAGGTTTTTGTGGTGGTGTCATTGTATTTATGATTTTTAAAAAGTCCTTACTTTATTCCTTTTACTAATTAACATGTTATAGATTTAATCACTTGGAACGATTAAGCTAATAAGTATCTCATTGGGTTCAAATTATTGAAGCAATATATCTTGTACATATCATCTCGATTGCTAATATATTAAAATATGTAGCAGTGCTAGGCTTTGTGTGTGCTAAGATGATTGATGTACTAGATATCAATGATGGCAGGCTGGATATTGGGCATGATAGTTGTTTCTAAGTTACTCCATTCCCATCCCCTTGACTATGACATCTTTGGAGGTTTTTGTGGTGGAGTTCATTGTATTTATGATTTCTTAAAAGTCCTTACTTTTTTCCTTTTACTAATTAACATGTTATAAATGTTTTGGAAATAGCTTTAATCACTTGGAACAATTAAGCTTATATGTATCTCACTACGTTCAAATTGTTGAAGCAATATGTAGCTTGTACATATTATCTCAATTGCTAAGATATTAAAATATTTAGCAGAGCTAGGCTTTGTGTGTGCTAAGGGGATTGACGTAGTAGATGTCAATGATGGCAGGACTTTGTATTAACCTGGATATTGGGCATGATAGTTGTTTCGAAGTTACTCCATCCCCATCCCCATCCCCTTGACTATGTCATATCATTGGAGGGTTTTGTGGTGGCATTCATTGTATTTATGATTTCTTAAAAGTCCTCACTTTATTCCTTTTACCGATTAACATGTTATAAATGTTTTTGAAATAGCTTTAATCACTTGGAACAATTAAGCTAATAAGTATCTCATTGGGTTCAAATTATTAAAGCAATATATAACTTGTACATATCATCTCGATTGCTAAGATATTAAAATATGTAGCAGAGCTAGGCTTTGTGTGGGTTTGGAATCCATGTAAGAGGATCGACGTAGTAGATGTCAATGATGGCAGGATTTTGTATTAACCTGGATATTAGGCATGATTGTTGTTTATAAGTTACTCCATCCCCATCCCCTTGACGATGACATACCTTTGGAGGGCTTTGTGGTGGCATTCATTGTATTTATGATTTCTTAAAAGTCCTTACTTTATTGCTTTTACTAATTAACATGTTATAAATGTTTTTGAAATAGCTTTAATCTTTTGGAACGATAAGCTAATAAGTATCTCAATGGGTGTTCAATGGGGGACAGCCGGAATGGAGGGATTGTTATGTCATGATGTGAAATGTAAACTAGTAGGAATTGAGGATATACCATTGGTCAATTTTCAGAAGTTAATTGGGTTTATGTTTGACTGTTGCACCATTGGACATTTGGAGTTGACAAGTATTGTGCGCTTGTACTCATCTCTAACTGCTTTGCATCTTGTGCCCCATAGCCCTTGCAAACTAACATCCTTGTGGACCACTCCTTTAACCTTCCAATCACCAAGTCTGTGGGGATTCTTGAATGGTTTTCCTACTGCGTAATAAACATCAAACTTCAGGTTTTCACCATCCAAATGAGAAATGCTACTTCAATACTTTATCTTCTTCTACTTCACATTGTTATTTGCCCCTAATGTTGATTTGATCAAGTCGAACTTTGGATCGTTGTGAATTGTGTAGCCTTGGGATGCTGGCATGCTTGAATTTCAACTAGGCTAGTTCATAATTTATATTTTTGGATAATTTCACAAATTTATCATATTTCTTGGATCGTGTAATTTGGGTGTATTCTGTTCCGTTCACTTGGCATATATATAACGATATGGACCAAACAAAAATGATGTATCTGAAATACCGGCCAACAAGAGATGGTAGAAGTTACATTTGTAAATGAATTAACAATTATCAAAGAAAGTTGCTTCTTGTCATTTTTCTGTAATTCAAACTGTAGTATTAGTGTTAGTGCTAGTCAAACAACTTAGGTTTCATTTGGATATAGTAATTTTAGGAGGAACTTCACTTTAAAAATGAATTTATAAACTTCGTTAGTTTAAATGCTTTCTTTGGATACTTCATAATACATTACATGAACGCCTTAAAACTATTAAAATCCATAATTTAGAAATTCTTTGTTTAAATTCCTTTCTTTATTGTTATCTAAACAATGAATTTATAGTTAAAGAAATTCAAAAGTGAATCACGTTAAAAATTCCATCAATTTTGAAACCCCTCCATTTCTAAAGTTCTTGGTTCAAACGAAGCTTTATAGCTTGTTAATACAGTTCCTATTGCTATGATTAGATATAGCAGCACTTGGCTTATCATGGGTTATTTGTTGATGTTCTGTATATTTAATGGCTCCTCAATGCCAAATATTATCTCTTAATCATCACGGTATGAAGATTATGAAATGGCTTTCATTGTTTGAAACAATGACCTGTGAATTATCCTATTGGGTGTTTGTGGAGGCAGGAAGGGATTCTGACAGGTCTCTCAAACTCAGATTGTTGGGTCGTGATGTGGAATGTAAACTGTCATTGGACAACTTTAAGAAATTATTTGGGTCTTTTTGTATCTTGTGCCCCACCCCTGGCAGGCCAATTTTCTGATGGACCGCTCCTTCAGCCTACTATGGTTTTCTTGAATGGTTACCCCACAGCATGATAAACATTAGACATCAAATTTGCATCACCCAAATGAGAAATACCACTGTTTTTTTATTTTGATGATCCATTATACTTGTCATACTAAGTTTCTCCCTGTGTTTTTAGATATAAATTTTGAAAATTATCTTTTCCCTCTCTTATAGCAGATAGCTGCAGCAGAGCCACATTCTTTACTGAAGTTAAATTCAAAGATTCTCCAGGTATTATTCTACCGTGACACTTTATAACCTATGCAGTGCTTCTGCGTTTTTATGTGACAGAAGCCTTGTTCTTTTATTTTTTATGCACCAGGATTCTATTGTGCACAAAGTAAATTCAGACCCTGAGGCTCGTTGGGAAGCTGCCTTGAATGAAAAATTCTCCAATTACACTGTGAGTTCCAACTACTTGCTTCTTAGCAACTAATGAAGCAATGTAGTAATAAACCAGTCTGAGCTTGTTCATGTTGCTGAATTATGTTGACTAATGCAATTTGTACAGGTCGCCCAATTTAAGGGAATCCTTGGTGCTAAATTTACAAGACAGAGCGATAGGGAGAGTATTCCTCTTGTAAAGCATCCTAGATCCTTGAAATTGCCAACTGCATTTGATGCTAGAACAGCCTGGCCTCAATGTAGCACTATTGGCAGAATCCTTGGTTAGTTACTCTTTATCTACGTGGCCTTTATGTTGATCATTGATTCATTATTACTGAACAAGTTTTGTGCTAATCATTTGTCATTCTCCATGACTAATTGTCTTTGCTGCTGGACCTCTTGCCTGACTACAGATCAGGTAACTATCTTCACTTTTCTGACCTTATTTTATGCTGCCTTGTCTAATGGACCTTCATAGCTGTCATCCGAAGGGATATATGATGTTAATAATATTTTTTTGTTGCCATTTCTAGGGTCACTGTGGTTCTTGTTGGGCATTTGGTGCTGTTGAATCACTATCCGATCGCTTTTGCGTTCAATTTGACTTGGTCAGTCCCACTTCTTTTGAACCACAATTTGTATTTTTATAATTGAACTCTCCATGATCTATTATTAAACTATGGCATTCAATGGGCAGAATATTTCGCTCTCTGTGAATGATCTGTTAGCATGCTGTGGCTTCATGTGTGGTGCTGGTTGTAATGGTGGCTACCCTATTAATGCTTGGCGCTACTTTGTTCACCATGGAGTTGTCACTGAGGAGGTAAAACAAATAAGACAATTCTACTTAAGTGGTCCTCACCTTACAACCCGTTTTGGACTTTTGGTATAGCAGCTGAGAATCTGAGATGTGCTTCTGTTGGCAGTGTGATCCATATTTTGATGCTACTGGTTGCTCACATCCTGGTTGTGAACCTGCTTATCCCACCCCCAAATGTCATAAACAATGTGTAGATGGCAATCAGATATGGAGGAATTCAAAGCATTACAGTGTCAGTGCCTACAGAGTCAACTCTGATCCTCATGATATTATGGCTGAGGTGTATAAGAACGGGCCAGTGGAGGTCTCCTTCACTGTCTATGAGGTAGACGAATAACATATTTATTATTAGAGATCTTTCAATTGAAAAGAGTTATGTGGCTCCAATTGGACGTTAACTCATGCCTCACTCCACCCTTTTACAGGATTTTGCTCATTACAAATCAGGGGTCTACAAACACGTTACAGGTGAGGCTCTGGGTGGCCACGCTGTGAAGCTGATTGGTTGGAACACATCCGAAGACGGGGATGATTACTGGGTAAGCCACAATTAAAGCTTTCTTTGACCGTTTAAGCTACCGATAAGATCTTGTTTCCTGTATCAATCTAATTCTGCGGTTTTATTGTTTTGCAGCTGGTAGCAAATCAGTGGAACAGGGGCTGGGGAGATGTATGTTTATCTATGCCCACTCTCCCGTTACTTACAGAAGATACATGGTTTTGACAATTGTATCTTACTCCATTTTGGCAGGATGGCTACTTCATGATCAGAAGAGGAACAAATGAATGTGGTATTGAAGATGATGTGGTAGCCGGTTTACCTTCATCAAAGAATTTGGCACATTTGGCTGCTAATGTTGACGATGCTGCTGGAGGTGCTTCAATGTGAAAGTGTTAGTTTAATTTACACGATCTGGGAAATTATTAAAAGCTTAATGCTTTTTATTCCATGTAAGATATAATATTGTTGTTGTTCTGTAATCAACAGTAAGCTCAGCCTTCGTATGTCAAAAGTTGGTAATCGTTGTTATGCAGCTGCGCCCCAGTATTGTATGGTAAGCAATATTTAAAAGTTTAATTTAAGTTGCCGGAAGTTAAGAGGATGGATCATGAAACCAACCTTCTAAAGACCATAAGAAGTTGTATATTTTTAACAATGAAGAAAATTATCACTGGTACTGTCGTCATCCTGTAGTCGTTTTCCTGCATTATGTCAACCTGCTGTGGTATTTTTTGATGGCTCTTGTTTGTTTCTTTTTTTGAATTCATGTTTTGGGCACGGCACGACCCAGGATCTTGTTTCACATTCCGGTACCACCACTCATTTGGAATGTTTAAAAATAATGAAAATGAAATTCTTTTTTTTTTATATAGAATTTTTGTATTTGATATATCAATAAAAATAGGAAATAAAATTCAATTTTAATAATTTTTAGAAGATATAAATTTCATGGAATTGAAAATAGATTTCTATTTCTAAAACAATTTTCAATGGAATTTATACCAAATAAGAAATATTTTTTTAGGGTAAAAAATGTGGCAAATTAATAGATAAATCCAGAGTATATAGTTGCATATTTTTGGATGACATTATTTGTTTTGTATTTTTAAAATTAGTTATCTTTAATTTAGATTATCAAATAAATAGAATAAATTATATCATAATGATCATGATTTTTTTCTCTATAAATAAAGACTATATACTTCCAATACAAATATATAAAATTTTATTTTATTATTTATGTGCTAAAATTTTATTATTTTTTAGGTTTATTATGTTGACTTATCCGATGATTGTATCGACTTTTATGATACTTTTATATATTTATATGGTCATGTGTGTGTGTGTCTGTCTATATATATCTTTGATTATATCAGTTATTGTATTTATTATATATATTTTTTAAAGTTATTTTATCTATTACAATAGTGTTTATGTATATTTATATGGTAATTATAAACAATATTTTCTAAACTCTTATTAATTACTATTCATACTTTTTTTTATGGACATGAAAACTGGGTGTATATAGTTGCATATTCCTAAATGTATCCAATAAATATTGGGGAAAATGCACTTTGAAATATTAAGCTTGTATATATATCATTTTCTACTTTTTTGTTTCCTAAATTTTCTAAGAATGGAAATTTTCTCATTTTCCTCCATCCACATATAAAAGTGCACTTGTTTTTGACTTAGTAAACATGTTGATGATTTTCAACCATAATGGCTTTAAATAGATGCTTGGATTTTTTCATGTATAACTTATTATACTTGTAATACCTCATTTTTTTAAATATGTTTTATAATATAATAGTGAGAAAGTATTTATTTAAATCAAATTGAAACTTGAGTTATGTTCATTTCATTATTCATATATTTGTTTCATAACTTTGTTTTATGAGAATTTTCGAGGCATTTTTGACCATTTAACTTCTCCTGAATCATTCTATATTGATTCTATTTGATTTCCTTAGGGTTTTTTCCTAACCATTATCAAATCTGATAAATGGAGATTTAAAAAAAAATCATTTTAGTCTCAATTAGGCCCGTATAAATTGTAGGTTGTCACATAAATTAAGCCTATATAAAAATAATTGAATTTAAGTATAAAATATTCAGGATAAATATGTCTAATTAGATATAAACCCATATGTATAGAAACTTAAGACTTCTACATTATTGATGGACCGAACTAATACAACATGGTAGATAATAAGTAAATTATTTATATATATGGATGTGGTCTCTATGCCACACACTTTATTCTAATATATTTCCATTACTCGTTAGAAATAAGAGATCAAACACTAGATTCGAAGGACCACAATATTGCTCGTATAGATATTCTTTTAGATTCAAAGGTATCCGGTCATCATTAGCATTATGGATTCAAGTATATCTTTTCATCAAATATATCATCAAATATATTAATTAATTTTGATGAGTTGACATGGGATTCTATTGAATACATTTCATCTTATGGGACAATGTAACCAAACCAGTAATTAAGCACAAAGATGGTGAAAGAATCAATGAAGTTAAGGCAAACAACTAGAAAAGGTGAAGGAATCTTGTAGTTTCGGAGGATAATGATGGTGTCCTGGGGATCGTAGTTTGATGAATTAGGATTAATATCTATTGGAAGAATTTTATTATAAAAAAACAAAGATTTAGTTAATTATAATTGAAACTAATTTTTATAGTTTTAAAGTTAATAAAATAAAATCTTAAAATAAATAATATCTAATGGTTAAAAAGAAAAGGTATAAATCTAAGACTAAGATGGCTATGTTACATTATCTTCTACAAAGAAAATTAGAAAATGGAGTATGAGTAGAGGTTCTAGAGTAACAAGGGTTATTATATGAACTCGGTGTACTTAATTTTAGTTATATCACTTATATATATATATATATTTAATAAAATTATTATGTATCTTTAATATATATTTATAAATATACACTAAAATATATTATAAGTATAACATAATATATATATATATATATATATATATATATATAATAAAATTATTATGTATCTTTAATATATATTTAATATATATTTATAAATATAAACTAAAATATATTATAAGTATAACATAATTATATTAATTATACAGTATAATTATATTAAATTACAGTTGTACATTCAAAATTGGGTGCAATGGATTCCTTAACTTCGGACTGAAGTGATGAGTGAGGCATAATGAAAAGTGATGAATTGATGGGATTTCCCCTTATATGCCCTATTGCTATACGACAAAAGGCTGTAACGGGCACTTTGATGGTTATGTGCTCTTGTTCGACGAATCGACGTTGTCATTTCTTAGTAGGGATGGCAATGGGTCGGGTCTGGATCGGGTTCAATCATATCCAGACCCGGACACGTTTATATTACCTAGATTCAGACCCGACTCAGACCCGTCGGGTCTTAAAAGTTCAGACCCAGATCCAGATCCATCGGGTCTAGCGGGTAAACGGGTCCTAAACGGGTCCTAAATGGGTCCGGTTATTTTTTTAAAAAATAATTAATAATCTATGCTAATACAAATACATTTATGTTTTATATAACTTAATATGTATTTTTTTTGTTAAAAAAAATCATCTAAGTGAAAAAATAAATATATTAAAATAGTTATATTAACTTTTCAAATGGTGTTTTAATGCTTTTAGCAATGATGTAAATGGGGCGGGTTGGGGCGGGTATACCCATATCCGTATCCGATAAGAAAATCCGTACTCGTACCTGAATCTATATCCGCTAACATATCCATATCCATATCCGTTGGATATCCGTTACTCGACGGATTATCCGTTTACCCGTTAATGGATATTATCTAATGGATAAATCCATCACCCGACAGATAAACCCATTTAGAGTTAAGCTAAATGATAATTCTAACTTTAATTTATACTATATTTATTTTAAAATTAAGGGAAAAAAGGTAATTATATATCGAGTAAACGGGTACGGATATGGATACGGGTATGGTTATGGGTATGGGTATGGATATCCTATACCCGTATCAGTACTCACCTGACGGGTATTTTTTTTCCATCATCCATATCCGTATCCATATTCGTTTATCCATATCCGTTGGACAAAATCCGTCTGGTTTCAGGTAAAATCCACCCCGTTTATATCCTCAGCTTTTAGAATACAATGTTATACATATTGTTTATAAAGTAAGTATACAAAAATAAAATTTTAAAAAAAATGAATAAGGAGCTTATATAAGATTAAGACAATAATGACAAACATAATATTAGTATGTATTTATATATGTATACATATCTATATATATATATATATATATACACATATAGACACACATATGTATATTAAACGGGTCTGACGGGTCGGGTCTGGGTCTAAAACTGGACCCAGATCCAGACCCTTTAAGGTATATGTGGACCCAGATCCGATCCAAACCCGTCGGGTCCAAAAATTATGGACCCAGACCCGCTAAAAATGAGGCGGGTCTAGCGGGTCTGGGTCGGGTCCGAGACCCATTGCCATCCCTATTTCTTAGCCCAGTTGTTGGACTACTTAAGCTAATGGATATTTTATAAATTGGATCTATGTCCTTTTGGTAAAACTATTTTATAAACTAGCTTAAATTTTAAAAAGTTTATAACTTTAAGCCACTTTAAATAATTTTTTTTTAAAAGTAGTTTTTTTAGAGCTCAAATAAATTTTTTTTACAAGCTTACTTACCTAATTAGATAAGTTAGAAGCTAGCTAATGTGCATGTCAAACACTATGCTAGTGAATTATAGCAAAGCGTTATTAAAAAAATAAAATATTAGAAAAATAGGATAAATCCTATTTTTTGTATACCCAGTGTTTTTAATAATTCTTCTTAGATATCTCTATATTTTAATTTAGTTTTACTTGAGTATTTAAATAGTAAAAACCAAATATATTTTTAATTTCATTTATTTGGAACCTAAGTGATATTAAATTAAAATGTGGATATACCTGGATAAAATTATTAAAAATATGGGGAACTTAAAAAATCTTATGGCAAATACTAGGTACCTAAATGAAACTTATCATAGAAAACATACATAATCTTCTAGATAATATAGGTCAAGTTATTATAAGTTAAATTAATTTTATTAAACCACTCCTATCTTCATGTGAATCATGCTAGCAATCTATAACAGTATTTTTAGACCCGTGAAAAAGATACAAAAAAACCTATATGTTTAATTAAAAGGATAAGTTAGTAAGGAGGAATTGCTATTGCCGATGAGGTTTCTATCATAAACTAACCTTTGTTCTTAATTTTCAATTACTCTAGGCTTACTAGTTTGGTTACTATTATTTAATTTTCATTTTTATAATTTTTATTTACTTTTTTGAAACCCCTATGTAAGTTTTGTCAATTTGAGTACTTCGTATTTCTACCAAAGTTGAGGTATGAATCTAGAAAAATTGTAACAATTAAATGCTATCCAAGAGCCAAGCTCAAGAGAGACGAATGGAAGTGGACCTCAAATTATTGGACAATTTATATTGTACAACTTGTTGGATGGTCTTTCATTGTGCAATAGGTGCTATAATATCTTCTTTCTTTCTTTTTTTTTTAATTTTTTAATTTATTTATTTTAAATTTGATTTGCTAAAAAAGTATCATAATATTTAAAAAATATTACTTTATAAATAGTAACATATTTTTGATAAAAAAAATGGCAAAAAAATAAGTATATTAATGGTAAAAAAAAATAGTTTTAAGTAGAACAATGGTGAAATATCATCTCGCAGGTGAAAAATTAGTATATTAGTGGTAAGAAATTAATTTTAAGTAGAGGAATAGGAAAATATCAATTCGTCGATGGAAAATCACTACATCCATGGTGAAAGATCAATATATCAATGGTAAATGACTACTTTTTAAATAGAATAATAATGGTAAAAGTTCAATTTATTGGCAAAAAATCAATATATTAGTAGTAAAAAATCAGTACATTAATGATGAAAGATCAATACATTAGTAATGAAAGGTTAGTATCATAATAATTAATTTTTTTTTCTATATAAATAGAAAACTATATTAATATAATTTTTAATAATAAAATTTAAAAAATATTTGTAGTAAAAGATCAGTTTTAAGTTAAAAAAATGGTCAAAAATTATATCACTGGTGAAATATTAGTATATTAGTAGTGAAAGATCAGTTTTAAGTAGAAGAATAGAAAAATATCTACTCCTTAGTAAAAAAAAATCAGTACATTTGTGATGAAAGATCAATATATTAGCAGTAAAAGATTAATTTTAAGTAGAATAGCAATGGTGAAAGATCAATTCACTAGTGAAAAAATTAGTATATTAATGGTGAAAAATCAATACATTAATGATGAAAGATCAATACATTAGTGGTGATAGCTCAATACATTAATGATAAAAAAAAATAGTACATTAGTGGTGAAAATCAATACCTTAGTTGTAAAATATTAGTTTAAGTAGATAAATAGGAAAATATCAATTCGCAGGTGAAAAATCAACACATTAGTGGTGATATATTAGTTTAAGTAAAATAATGGTAAAATATCAATTTTTCGATAAAAAAAAATTAGCAAATAAATGATGAAAGAGTAGTATATTTGTGTGTAAAATATTAATACCTTAATGGTAAAAGATTAGTATATTATAAATTAAAGATCAATTTAGTAAAATAATGGTAAAATGTTAACTTGTTGATAGAAAATACTACACTAGTAGTGAAAGATTAATACATTAATGGTGAAAGATCAATATATTAGTGGTATAAGATCAATTTTTAAGAAGAATAATAATAGTGGTGAAAGATCAATTTATTGGTGGAAAATCTGTATATTCGTGGTGAAAAATAAGCACATTAGTAGTGAAATGTTAGTATAGTAGTGATAAAAATTATTTTTAAATAGAATAATGGTAAAAGATCAATTCACTGATAAAAAAAATTAGTTAAGTGATGAAGAAATATTAGTTTAATAGTATTGAAAATAATTAAATCTATGATAATGATGATATGAGATATATATATTATTTTTTAAATTTAAAATATATCAATATGGATATCCATCTATAGAAAAAAAATTTCTTAAATATTATGATATAATTTTTTATTTATCTAATAATTCTAGCGAGAGTTATTTTATTTTATTATATATATATATACTAGTATTAGGCTGACGGCAACATGTTCCTCCTATCTTTTATGTAAAACCGGTAGCATATTATAGTTATTTAAATTGTTGGGTGATGTCCACGGAAAATGGCATAACCTATCTTTTATCTGAAACTGGTAGTATAGTATAGGTATTTACATTATTGGGTGATGCCACGGGAAATGACATTAAGAACACGTTACATGTATTGAAAACCTGCTCACACTTGCATGGTTCATTCGCCGTTCACTATTAGAAGTGATGAACTCCATTATAGCACTACCGTGGAAGAGTAGATATTCTTACTGAAATTTATATTTGATGATCAATTTGCATGCATGATTATCTGGGCACTATGAAGGATCGAAAAAAAAGGCGTGCATGGGAAGGACTAATATAACACCCGAGTGTAATTGTCCAGTGACCGAACGACTACTTTTGTGAATGATATGAAACAACAACAAAGGATGCATGTATTGATGAGCCACGAAGTGAACCATATGAGCCACGAAGATCTGCAAGGGTAGCAGTAAAAAACCCAAAGTATTTCTATTAATTGTTGCTGTCACGCATGGACTTGTGACCAAGGACGTGGTCTAACTTGTTAGTCATGGCCACAAAGCATGCCTGCTTAAGAATAGATCTATGTGCTTAAGAATAGGTCTATTTTGTTATTTGACTTTCAATAATGCCGAAGTGGCTGATTGCCAGTAGAAGGTAGTGTCCTGATTCTAAGGGATACGATCTTAGACTTAGGAATGTTTGTTAGTTTCTTTCCTGTATAAAAAGACCCTTTGGGAAATCAGAGAAGGGCAACTTATTTCATTCAAATATAACTCTTGAGGTTAATTCTCACCCGAAGTAGAATAAATTCTGCATTACATAGTCATAGCTTGATTGGGACCTATCATTGGTATCAGAGCTATGGGAACAAATAAAGAGCGTATTGCAAATTTGGAAACTAGCTTGGGTGGGCTGCAAAGCAATTTCAGCCGCATGGAAGCAGGTGTAACTGACAAGTTGCACCACATTGAAGACGTTCTTAGCAAACTCTCTGAAGTCATGTTAACTACTCCAAATGCATCAGTCAACAACACAGTGGGCACCAATCCTTCTGACCTTGCTACTAGTTCTCCCAATGGACGTCTCCGTTCCTTAAGGGAAGAGCCCAGAGATGTCACAGAAAGTGGGCGACCATTGTTCTCTTCGAAGCTAGCAAGTTTGGAGTTTCCACGTTTTTCAGGTGATGACCCGACGGAATGGTTCACTCGAGTGGATCAATTCTTCGAGTTCCAAGGAACCATTGAAGCTCAAAAGGTGTCTCTAGCATCGTTCCACTTACAAGGCGAAGCTAATCAATGGTGGCAGTGGCTGAGACGATCTTATAGAGAAGAAGACAAGGAGGTAACGTGGGGCATTTTTCAGGAAGAGCTGTGGGCAAGATTTGGCCCTACCGAATGTGAGGACTTCGATGAGGCCTTATCTAAGGTCAAACAGGAGGGATCTTTGCGCGAGTATCAGAAAGAATTTGAACGTTTGGGTAATCGGGTGCATGGATGGCCACAGAAGGCTTTAGTAGGGACATTCATGGGTGGCCTCAAACCCGAAATAGCTGATGGCATTCGTATGTTCAAACCGAAGTCATTAAAGGAAGCTAGCAGCCTTGCACGTATGCGAGATGAACAACTGAACCACCAACGACGAAGTGCACGATCCATGCCTCGGGTCACGCAAGACTACACTCCACCAAATAGATTCAAAACAAATCCAGGCATGAAACGACTTTCATGGGAGGAAATGCAGAAGAAACGCGCACAGGGATTATGTTTTAATTGTGAAGAAAAGTTTACCCCTGGTCACAGATGCAAAGGGCCTCAACTACTATTGTTAGAAGGCTGCTGTGAATCTTCAGATGAAGCTGACTGTTCGGATGAATTTCAACCTGAAATATCCTTGCATGCACTGTCTGGATTATCGGCATATAAGACCATGCGAGTGTTGGCCAAAATTGGACCTTATGAGATTATTGTTCTCATTGATAGCGGATCGACGCACAACTTCATCAGTGAGAAAGTAGCTAGTCTGCTACAATTGCCGGTGATTCCAACAGACTCCTTCGATGTGCGCGTGGCGAATGGCAGACCACTACAATGTCAAGGCAGGTTTGAAAATGTCCATATTTCACTCCAAGGTATTCCTTTTACCCTCACGTTGTATGCCCTGCCTTTAGTTGGATTAGATGTGGTCTTGGGGGTTCATTGGCTGGAACAGTTGGGTACTGTCATATGCAATTGGAAGAAATTCACGATGGAATTTCAGTGGTGCAACCGAAATCATGTACTGCAAGGGATGGGTACTTCAATTCAGCCCACATCTAGGAAATCTATTGCCAAAGATATGCGTCAAGGGAGTTCAATGTTTGCCATTTGCATGCAATCTTCAGCTAATCCACAAGAACAAAATGTCAATCCGGAGCTGAAACAAGTATTGGCAGATTTTGCAGATTTATTCCAAGAGCCCACTCAACTTCCACCCACAAGAGAAGTAGATCATCACATCAATTTGCAAGAGGGGACAACGCCCATCAACGTGCGACCCTATAGGTATGCCTACTTTCAAAAAGCCAAAATCGAAAAACAAGTTCATGACATGTTAAAATTGGGGCTAATAAAATCTAGTACTAGTCCTTTTTCATCTCCTGTTTTGTTGGTAAAGAAAAAAGATGGTTAGTGGTGGTTTTGTACTGATTATAGGGCCCTTAATGCCGTAACCATCAAAGATAGGTTTCCTATCCCCACTGTTGATGACATGCTTGATGAACTTTATGGAGCTAACTATTTCACCAAACTTGATTTACGAGCAGGATACCACCAGGTACGAGTACATCCATCCGATATACCTAAAACTGCCTTTCGAACTCATAATGGTCATTATGAATACTTGGTTATGCCCTTTGGTCTTTGTAACGCTCCATCTACTTTCCAAGCTATTATGAATTCTATTTTCCACCCTTACCTGCGTAAATTTGTACTAGTCTTTTTTGATGACATTTTAATTTATAGCCCCAATTTGAGCATGCATCTTGAACATGTTACGAAGGCATTTGAAATTTTAAGGCAACACCAGTTCTTTGTCAAATTCAGTAAATGTGCTTTCGGTTTGCAAGAACTGGAATATTTGGGGCATATTGTGACTTCCCAAGGAGTTAAGGTGGATCAAAACAAAATTACAGCGATGCTAAATTGACCGCGCCCTACTAATGTTTCCGAATTACGTGGTTTTTTAGGCCTTACAGGTTATTACCGGAAATTTGTTCGGAACTATGGACTCATTGCTCAGCCGCTTACTAATCTTCTCAAGAAGGGCAAGTTCGAGTGGTCTGATGCAGCTGAAAGAGCATTTCAAGAACTCAAAAATGCCATGACAACAACACCCACGCTTGCGATGCCCAATTTCAATGAACCTTTCACCATTGAGTCAGATGCGTCGGGTACTGGCATCGGGGCTGTTTTGAGTCAGCAAGGACAGCCTATCGCATTCATGAGCCGCGCATTGGGTATTACCAAGCAATCATGGTCGGTGTATGTAAAAGAAATGCTGGCCATTATTCATGCCATTCAAACATGGAGACCATTTCTGCTGGGAAGGAAGTTCTTCATTCAAACCGACCAGCGCAGCCTCAAATATTGGTTGGATCAACGTATAGTGACACCTGAGCAACAAAAATGGGTAACAAAACTGCTTGGTTATGATTATGAGATAATTTATAGGCCCGGTCGGGATAACAATGCAGCTGATGCTCTCTCACGGGTACTGGGCAGTCCACGCCTGGATAATTTATCTGTTTCTCACACTTCATTATGGGATGCAATCAAAGATGAGGCTCGCAGCAACCCATACATGTTGACAATCAGCAACAAGGCTACTGCAAATCCTGGGGCTCCCTACAGCTGGCGTAATGGGTTGGTCTGCTACAAGAATCGGGTGGTGGTGCCACCACATTCCCACATAATTTCCCAGTTGCTCCATGAATTCCATGATTCTCCCAGTGGTGGCCATTCTGGTGTCTTACGTACCTACAAACGGTTGGCACAACAATTCTATTGGCCCTCCATGTTCCAAGCAGTGAAGACGTATGTGGCAGCATGTGAAATCTGCCAACGCACTAAAAATGACACACTGTCACCAGCAGGTCTTTTGCAACCTCTTCCAATTCCGTGTCAAGTTTGGGATGACATTACGATGGATTTTATTGATGGTCTTCCTCCCTCAGCTGGCAAAACTACAATTCTGGTTGTTGTTGACAGATTGAGTAAATCGGCTCATTTCTTGGCGCTGGCGCACCCATATACAGCTAAAATGGTGGCTGAAATTTTCATTACTGGCATTGTCAAGCTCCACGGCATGCCTCAGTCTATTGTGAGTGATCGGGACCCCGTGTTTATCAGTCATTTTTGGCAAGAATTTTTTAAATTGTCCGGCACTAAATTGAAGATGAGTTCAGCTTACCATCCGCAAACTGACGGACAAACGGAAGTCGTCAATCGCTGCATTGAGCAATATTTACGTTGTTTTACTTACCAGCAACCCCGTAAGTGGTGTTCCTTTCTACCTTGGGCTGAATTTTGGTACAACACCACCTATCATGCTTCAACAGGTATGACCCCTTTCCAGGCTCTCTATGGCAGACCACCACCAACGATTCCTCAGTACCATGAAGGATTTTGTCTAGTACATGAAGTTGATAAGAACTTAGCTTCGCGAGATGCTCTGCTTCAGCAACTTAAGAGCAATCTTCATGCTGCAAATAATCGTATGAAACAGCAAGCTGATGCCAAACGCCGAGATGTTGAGTTCCAGGTTGGTGATAGGGTATTTCTAAAACTACATCCCTATCGTCAAAGTCCGTATTTAAGCGTGCTTATCAAAAACTTGCGAGTAGATTTTATGGGCCTTATCTCGTGGAAGAAAATATTGGAAATGTGGCTTACAAACTCCATCTTCCCCCCAGCTCTCGCATTCACCCCGTTTTTCATGTCTCCCTTTTAAAGAAAACGGTGGGAGATCACATTACTACTCACACTGACCTACCTCCAGTAGCAGATGATGGGGAATTGCTCCTGGAACCGAAGTGTGTGTTAGATACTCGCTGGGTAAAACGTGGATCCAAATTTATTGAGGAGAGTTTAATGCAATGGAAGCGGCTTCCACGTGATGATGCTACATGGGAGAACACTCAGGAATTACGCGACAAGTTCATGAATTTCAACCTTGAGGACAAGGTTTGTGTCACAGGGGGGAGTATTGATGAGCCACGAAGTGAACCACATGAGCCACGAAGATCTGCAAGGGTAGCAGTAAAAAACCCAAAGTATTTCTATTAATTGTTGCTGTCACGCATGGACTTGTGACCAAGGACGTGGTCTAACATGTTAGTCATGGCCACAAAGCATGCATGCTTAAGAATAGGTCTATGTGCTTAAGAATATGTCTATTTTGTTATTTGACTTTCAATAATGCTGAAGTGGCTGATTGCCAGTAGAAGGTAGACCTATTCTTAAGCACATAGACCTATTCTTAAGCAGGCATGCTTTGTGGCCATGACTAACAAGTTAGACCACGTCCTTGGTCACAAGTCCATGCGTGACAGCAAAAATTAATAGAAATACTTTGGGTTTTTTACTGCTACCCTTGCAGATCTTCGTGGCTCATGTGGTTCACTTTGTGGCTCATCAACAACGTGGTGCGTACAGGCTACAGCAGATAGATGTATAACATGCAAATGACAAAGACCTTGGGTGGGTTGGTACAACCTGAGTGTGTGCTAAAGATGCTGGGATGCAGATAGTGAAAGAATTGGCATCAGGATTATTCATTACTACATGCATTTCAGCTTATTTCAGTGAAAGTCAGATCATATCCTGAATAATAGTAATCATGATGAAAGTTATAAAAAGATAGGAGTATTAAAGTTTTTTATATTATATTGTAGCATACTATATCAGTAAAAACAGGTTCAGTAGGAGACAGGCTTATATATTTGAATGGCAAAGTAATAGTGCCATCGGCAATTACGAGGTCCGATCATATGCCTCATGAAATTAATTAGGACGGTTGAGACTATAACAATGCAGTTATATATACAGTAGAGAGGCACTAGAGTACGTTGCTTTACACGCCTGGAACCAGAAATCGACTCATTCGAAGTCAAGCAAACACCAGAGCAATATATATATATTTCCAGATGTTAGATCCCTTGGAGTTCTGGTGATTCCAAACAATATGTCTGATTGTATGATGAATGACTTGCTAAGACTAGATGTCTGATTACCAAAGCAAGAATAATCTCTCAAGAAAGGAAGTCTGTGCAGCTGCATATATAAACAAGGCTGAATGAAATACCGAGTTGAATATATAATATGAGATTCAGTCTATAACACGGTATCGTCAGACTCTGCCAGTTGAGAAAATCCCAAGCGGTGACAGTAATTTCCATATCAGGTGCTCACACAGATGTCATAAGATTTCAGAGAGTTGTTCTGGAAAATAATTTTTGAAGTTATTAAAATAATTTTCCAGTAAAATAATTTCTAGCTATACTCCTACAAGACAGAATTTTCTTGGAAATATTTTCTCAACAAAGCTCGTTTCCATCAAATGATTTGTATTCTATTTGGAGAGCATTCTTAAGATTCTGCAGTTCCTTTAATAAACTTTTTTGATCAATCATATGTTGGAAACCTGAAAACCTGAAAAATTACGAGAAAACCTGAGAAGTTACTTTGATGAAGTTTTTAAAAAGGCTATTTTGTAAACCAGTGTCCTTTACACAAAATCCCTACCTCGTGTGATTAAGTCCAATAATCAAGGTCAGTGTTGAATCATCAATCTACCAAACATCCATTGCGAACCAAAGAGATTCAGAAAGCATCAAAACAAGATATTCCTGCATACAGTGAGAGGTTTTCTTGTGACAAAAGCGATCGACGAACATCTAGCTAGTAGTTTAAAAACATTATTTGTAATCTCCACTGGGTGCTTCGATTTAACCACTCTAAGGGTGTAATTGTAATCCAAATAAGTCAGTGGGTCGTGACATAAGTAGCTCAACTAGAGTTGGCTAAGCAGGTAACTTGAGCCTTAGAGTTAGGCTCGAGCATTAACTTTTTATTCTCAAAATTATTGTGGACTAAGAGTGAGCTAAGCCAATTAGTCGTGGATGTAGACCAGAGAAAGTCGAGCCATGCACATAAATCTTGTGCGTTCGGCCTTTTACATATTCACACATTATGCATGCTTTAAGACAGCCAGATACGCTGATCAACTACCTAGTTACGCATACCAATCCCTCATCACTATCCTGATTTAAAGTGCTAAACAAATCTATTATTCCGCATCAATTTCCAACATTTCTATACGACATTCAAATCACGCAACCCCTCTCCCCTCGAGTGTACTTGGAAAATTAACACGAGGCATAACGGACGGGGTTGCTAAAATTTATTGCTGTACTTCAATTTACAATGTACCCAACATTGTTATAGGAAAGCAAACGTTAATAGTCCATACTACCCCGGGAAAGTCACAAATTATTAGATACAATGCATGCACCCAAACCATGTTCTAAATCAACATGGTGTAACCATATGTCCATTTTTTTGCTGAAATCCAGGCACATGTAACAGTGTGTCAGTGGTTTTGATCATTATGACAATCATTTCGGTAATTATATCTGTATTTGTAGTGATTATGTTGAAATTTTAGTCCCATGGACGAGGGTCTAAAATTTTATAACCTTCTATGGGTCCCCAATCTTACCAGTTTCACACACAACCATTTTTTAATTATTGTCATCCGAAATATATAATTTACCAAAATTAAAACAAATCCACAATATCGCAAATGGGCATATGGCTGAGAATCCCCAAAGATATAAAACCCTTAAATTTTGAGATTTCAACATAATACACAAATTAACATACTTAAACATATTTTAATCAACTCATCTCAAGACTTACAAATATAACATAATATATTATCATGCTATAACAAAGCCTAATAAGGCATAGAATATGACAACTCCCATAAAAACATAAAACTAAAAATCATGCATTTTACCAAATAATACATGGATGTAAGATTAAAATAAAACCTAGCATGAATTCTAACACTAGAAAAAATTGGTGCATTAACAACCAATGTATATATTATTTACGACCACTATCAAAACTCATTATTGGTATATCTATTACGAACAATGAAATTTTTTTTATCATTAATTATTAATTTATTTGGTTGCTAAAAATGTTTAAATTATATATATATATATATATATAAAAATAATTAAAAAAATCTAAATCTCTAAATTCTAAAAAAAAGGCAATATGTAATGAAGAAAAAAAATATTTAAACTTCTTAATTTTTTAAAGTTTTTTTTTTAAAAAAAACAACCAAATCACGCCCGCCGCCCCTATCTCTCATCTTTTTCATTCATTCCCACCAAATAGATTTCTAACATTAACACAAAACCCCAACCCTCTCTACGCGCTCCATCCCCTTCGACTCAGGCCACGCTACCACACCAGCCATCGCCGCTCAACCACACCACCACCCCTCCTCTCGTCGTTGTCATCCTCTAACACATCAGTAGTGAGAATCAGTGAAGTAGTAGCAAGTAGTAATGCACAAATACAGCAATGACATCCCACCGCTTGGTAGCCTCTAGCATCACTTGGCACTGCCAAGTCGTCCTTGACCATCAGTGAAGCTCCAACAGCCCTCATCCCCTCCAATTTCGCAACAATTCGTTTGGTATAAATACCTAGACCCTACTTTTGTTTTGATTATTTTTGAATGAATTAGCTTATGATAAGATAAATTAATTGTTTAATTATGTATATATATGTTGTATGAGTGATTTGGAATGTTAATTGTATTGGTTGTGGTTGATTTATAAAAATTAGATTTGGGACCTTGTTATGTTGGGATTTATCGATTTTATCTGATTAACCTATTTTAGATAAATTATATTTATAATATGCTTTAAAATGTATCTAATTTCATGTTAGAACTATCAATTTAAGAAATTTGTGCAAAATTAATTGGAATTGGGTTCTTAGGTCAAAATTCTTATAGATTTAAATTAGATTGTGTAATTGAGTTATTTTATTCAATTGATTATACAATTTGAATTAGATTATATTTAATTTCATTTTCAATCTGTCAATTAAAATATTTTAGCAAGATTTAACCGGATTTGCAGTCCGGACTCAAAAACCCTAATTATGTGAAATCAGTTATTTCCTTTATTATTTTAATCAATTGAGTATACAATATATGTTATCTTAAAAGTAAAAAATTAGGACGGTTTTTTATAGATGGTGGTGCTCAAGGTTTTCTTCATTACTTTATATTGTTGTATGATGTCTTTAGATTATTTTCTATGTTAAGTCATTTAAGAATTATTGTTTGAAGGATAATTTATTGGAGATTGCCATAAATAAAAAGGGTATTGTAGAAAGTTTCTTAAAAGTAGTGACATATCTGCTAAGGTGAATAATTAATTAGCAAATAATTTGGTAGTTAAATGGAGACCTACTCATTTAGGTGATGATCAAGAGGTAGCTAAAGAAGATTTATATTATTCCTACAGACAAAAGCGGGTGTATTATGCAGAGAGTGAATATTCTAAAATTTCTTATAATATACATCAAAAGCCAACTACAATCCACACAAGTCTTTGTAAAATTAAAATAACACATTTCCTTTATACATTTAATAAAATTCTACTTATTTTCCAGATCAATATAGCTTAGTACGGTGATGAGACTTACAAGAGAATATTTTCAAGCCACGCCCTACTATCCTAAACTACCACATATCATTTGTGCCTAAAGAAAGTAAAAAATAAATACAAAAAAAAAAAACAAGTAGCCTTATATGAATATTAAAAATAAATAAGGATTGAAAATATTTATAAATTTTGTACATAATTATGATCATCAAATGAATGACTCAAAAGTCATACCTATTATCCTTAACTACCATAGATGCCATTGTGTCTATAGGAAGGAAGATTTGTACAAAACTCAAACAGGTAACATTACAAAGATGTCTCTATGATAAAGAAAACAATGCAGGTATTTTATAGTGGTTAAAGAGTCCAAAGACAATCAAGACGATAATTTAGATATGCAGGATGTCTCAGTAGAGTTTGCAAATATAGAAATTATCCCACATCTTCTTTCCCTTGATTTGGAGGAAATTAGCAGGCAAGATTGTGGAGTTATGTAACACCCCAAAATTCACTAATATATTTTTTTTTAAAACGGAAGCAATTAAGATAGAAACACTTAAAACCTGTGAATTCTGGGAATGTTACCGCCACACTTAGTACCAGACCGGTTCTCTCAAACCGTTCCAGTGCTAAGGCTAAAGAAAAGATTTACGTTAAATTCAAATTAACAATTCATAAAAGGATTCGAAGATCATACACAAAATCAGAGTACGAGAAATTAAGAGTTAATTACAATACCCTTGAAGTTTCAAATAACACTTGTAACTTCCAAATAGAAATACATTTAAACAAGATAAAACCCGATGGGTCAAATTCCGGATTGCCTACTCACTCAAGTCAGGCCTGCCACCCCAAAATAGTCTCTGATCTTAAACCTGCACAAGAGGTCTGCTCCCCACCATCGGTGGATCATCACTGGACCCATCAACCAAGGTAGTATCAGTACGGGTCCAGTACTGAGTAAGGTGACTTGATCACTAAGGCCAACACACAAATACATAAATCATGCAGAACATAAAAGTGCATAATTACCAACACAATGACATAAGGTGCTTACGACCATCCAAGTAAGAGTACAAGGCCCGATTGTAGACTGGATTAGTTTTTAAATTAATCTCTGATCAGAACTCATTTCACACCATACTTTTTATCAAGTCCATACGAGTACGGGAACCCCACTATTTTAGCCGGTGGATCGGTCGCAACGGTAACATACCCTGCCACTATTTTAGCCGGTGGATCGGTCGCGAGGGTAACATACCCTGCCACTATTATATGCCGGTGGATCGGTCTGGCCCCTTCTCGCACGGTGTTCTACTGTAAGTAATTAGTATCTTTCCCATGTCTTAGAAACTATAGGGTTTGATTTTGTTGAGCTCGGGATCCCCCACTATTATTGCCGGTGGATCGGTCGCGAGGGTACATGCCCTGCCACTATTATAGCCGGTGGATCAGTCGCGAGGGAAATATTCCCTGCCACTATTTTGCCGGTGGATCGGTCTGGGCCCGGCTCAACATCTTTCACTTTACGTGATTAATATCTTAAGTATCTTATTCAAAGGCTTTCACCCTAGACATGCATAAATCATCACACATAACAATTCATAAAATTCCACCATCATAATTACACTTTATCACCACATACACATGATAACACAAAGACCCTAATCAAACACCACATACCCTAATTGACCCCCACAACCATAGTCAATCACTCCAACCCTAATTCAGTCACCTCCATACCCTTATAATGTCTTACGTATTATTTTTCACCCAAAACATTCAAACATCCAAATAACTCTTTTACTTCCTCCCTTACACCCCAAATCAACTTTTCACATGTAAATTTAATACCCATGCAGACATTAATCTCCCCATGCAAACCCTAAAATTCCACGTGAAACCCTAAATTCAATCATGCAAACCTTAATACCACAATACAACCATCAATGTCACCATATAAATCCTGATACCACCATACAACTATAATTACCACCATACAAACCTTAATATCATCATACAAACCCTAATATCAACATACATCCATTAATACCACCAGGTAAACCCTAGATTCCGTCATACAAAACCATAAATTCAATCCAACCAAAACCAAAGATTCGCCCATTCCAAACCCTAAATTCAAACCATAAAGATTCTTCCATACCAAACCCTAAATTCAAGCCATAAAGATTCTTCCACATAAAATCATAAATTAGAATCTCCCAAGGAAAACTATAAATTGAATTCCTCCAAGCAAATCATAAATTAGATTCCACCATATAATATCATAACTTACATTTTCCCAAATAACATCATGAATTAGATTCTCCCAAACAAATTATAAATTAACTCTCCCAATCAAATCATAACTTAAATTCTCCCATATAATATTATAAATTACATTCTCCCAAATAACATCATAAACTAAATTCTCCCAAACAAATTATAAATTAACTCTCCCAATCAAATCATAACTTAAATTCTCCCATATAATATTATAAATTACATTCTCCCAAATAACATCATAAACTAAATTCTCCCAAACAAACCATAATTTAATTCTCCCAATCAATCATAAATTAAATTCTCCCATATAATATCATAAATTAAATTCTCCCAAATAGCATCATAAACTAGATTATTCCTTATAAAACCATAAAATTTAGGTCAACTCACTTTCATTAGTCAACTTCTTTCCCCATCCTCTTTTTTCATCCTTCCTCTCACACAAACCACATCGATTTCCTCACATACACAACACATATCATCATACATAATTAATACACATACCATGCACAACATACTTCAACTCCAAGTCATACCACATATAAAATATTTAATAATAATAAACAATAGATACATAACATGCGAAACACATAATACACATAAGCACATAAAAGGCCTTAGCACTCCTTACCTAAAACGACACCGGTCTTGGAGCACGCTCCTACGCCTCCTTAGGGATTTGATTGGGTTCCTATTATATCAAAGCATACTAGAGTTATACTCTCTTATATAATTCTAACTTATTTCGAGGTTTGGTTTTAGGATGACATTTTACTATTCAATAATTAACCATAGGAACTAATATAATTAATTCACTTATTTTCTTTTGAAAAGGTGATAAACTAAGGGTTTCTACCCTTCTCCCAAAATAGATTTAATAATAACATAACTATGATGATGATAATAATAACAATAATAAGAATAATAGTAATAAAAATAATTAGTAATATAAATAAAGTACAATAATATTAATGATACTTTTTATAAATAGAATATTAGATATTAATGATATCAAAATTCTTAAAATTAAAAGTTGGATTTCTAACCTTCCCACAATGATAAAAATAATATTATTCAGAATTGTGACAATAAAATTAATAATGTATATATATACTTATATTATATTTTAATAAAGGTAATAATGGTAATATAATCAAAATAATGTTGAAAAATGTTAATAATGTTAATAAATTTTATAAATGCGAGGCATAATTAAAATTTAAGGCCTCTGTTCTTCCAGTAATAATAACATCAATTATGTAAAAATCTAAGCAAATAGGTAAAGGCCGAGATAATTACTGTATCTTACTCAATAATACTCCCAGACCTGTAACCAAAATTTAGAAATTAGAATACAATCAATATTACTAATAATAATTATTATAATAATAATAATTAAAGTTGAATTAATACTAAAATTTTGGCTAAAATTAGAATAATTATAAATAATTCGAAACTAAGTACTTAAAATGTCTATGGCATCACCTTGAGTTGGAGGATGTAGGTGGAACCGCCGGTGGTTCCCGGAGGTGGCCGGAAAATGGATCTAAGAGGGGTAAAAGAGAAGAAAAAGAGGGAAGGGGAAAGGTGAAAAATAAAATAATCTTATAGTTCGGTGGAGGAGACTTATAAGGAGATATTGGGTGGTTTAAATGGTGGTAGAAGTGGAGAATGTGGCGGCGGATGGTGGCTTAAGGTTTCGAGGTAGAAATTCTGGCTAAATGGATAGCAAACTTTGCACGGTTATGGAGGCCCGTGCAAGAAGAATTGAAGGTTTAGAATGGTTTAGTTAGCTAGATGGAGTTTCAGGGAAGAGTTTGGAATGTAGAGGTGACGCTGAGGTTGACTATCGACGGCGGACGGGGCGTCTGAATCGACGGTGGCTGGGTTTCTCACTTAGGGTTTCGGGAAAGAAAATATTTCAAAAACATCCATAACTAGGATATATATAGAGTTTAGATGGGTTATTAGGGTTTTGGGGGTCGCCTGGGTGGTATTGTATGCTAGGGTTATGGTGGCCAGTGGCAGGAATCGACCGTCGATCATTTGGGTCGGGGCCGAAATTTTGCGAGCCAAAAGAGAAGGAACGAGCGAGAGTTGAGGATAATTGATCGTTCCAAGTCAATGTGCGAGTCAGGAGGAAGAAAAAGAAGGGTGAATCGGTAGGTCAAATTCGTCGTGGCCGGCGCCGCCATTTTCGGGCTGGGAGTTGCAGGCTGCGGCGACGGAGGAGAGAGGAGGAATAAGAAAGAAGGAGATGGGGGGCCGGTCCGGTTCGCGGGGAAGAAAGAAAGAAAAAGGGAGGAAGACCGGCGGTTCGGGTGTTGTTATTAAAACGGTAGGATGAAATGCAGCGCCCAGGTAGACACAAACACAAAACGCGGCGTTGGAGGAAGAAGGAGGGAGAATCGGCTGCGCGGGCTGGGCTCGGCCGCGCCGAAGGAAGGAGGGTGGGGAAAAACTGGGCTGCGGGAGGGGCAGGCCCAAACGGGAAGGAGAGGAAAAAGAAAAAGAAAGAAAAAGAAAGAAAGAAAGGAAAAAGGAAAAGGAAAAAGGGGAAAAATAATTAGTTTTGGTATTTAAGTTAATTAAAATATTTGGGATATTTAAAAATAATAATATTTAAATAAGATAATATTTAAATCCCTTTTTAGGCTAAATTAGGATTTTTAAAAGATTTTTCATAATTTCCATTTTAATTAGCAAAACACACTAAATTTCTCCAATTAATTTATTTATAAAATTATTATTAATTTAAAAATATTTTCTTATTCTTATTTTAAATAAAATAATTTATTTAATTAATTTCTAAAATAAAATGCTTAATTAGCTAAAATACCCAAATTCTCTTCTAATAAAAATACTTATAAATTTCTTCTTGATTTGCCCTAATTAATTCAATTTAAAAATAATTTATTTAAATAATTCTTAGAATAAATATCCTTTAAATGTAGTTTATACAATTAGAAATTTTCGGGGCATTTCAAGTTAGTCTGGCCATAAGTTGAATCAATAATCTTCAGGCTTTATCCAAACCTTATTAGTGTACAAATAACTACCAGTGGTCATTAATAATTGAAAAATACAATAATCAATGGTTGTTCATAAAAAAAATGAGTTTCTAAATTTATTGAAAAAAGAAAGTCGAGGTATTAAAGTTATTTAAAAAAGAAAAACTTGAGATCCTGAAACCTTCAAAATTTAAAAGAAACCATAATGCGGTTTTGTGCTTTCTATTTCTTTCATTAATAATTTATTTATGATGTTTGATATTATATCTTTGTAATCCTTGTCGTGTATTCTTTAAAATGATAGTGTGCATGTTTTATCTAATTCACATTTATTTTCTAATTGTTATGTTTATAACCTTTTTTTCTTTTAAAAAATGGTACCCAATAAGGAATGGATTGGCCTTGTTGATAATCGTTTTCATAATCCAGCATATTTTACCGGGGTTGAAAAATTCTTAAAATATAAATTTCAAAAAAATCAATAGAAATCTAATTAGATGTATGTGTATCAACTACGTTAATGTTGATTCTAGAACTCGTGATACTACGAAAGCACATTTGATGACTTTTGGGATTATGAGAGATTATACTTTATGGTTTCATCATGGTGAAAAAGGATAGAAGGAACATTATGACATCATTATGGATCCTTAAAATAATAAGAATGAAGATGATTATGATGATAGTGATAATAAGATAACACAAATTTTAGAAGATAGGTATCCTCATTATCGGAATCTTGAGCCAAATTTAGAAAGTGTGAGATCCCTAAACCATGAAGAAGATCCCATCTTTGAAGTGGCAAATAAATATAGGTTGTTGAATGACTTCCAACAACCTCGAGGGTTCCAAGGGATCAAAATTGTCTGCCTTAATTGGATTGCTTCATGTAAATAGCACTGAAAAATGGAGTAATCGTTCTTTCACAATGTTACTTAAATTGTTGAAAGAAGAGTTATTGTCCAAAGATTCAACCTTGCTTGGCTTTTATTACAAGGCAAAAAAGATAATTGAACATCTTGGCTTTTCATATGAGAAGATTGATATATGTGTGAAGGATTGTATGCTATTTTGGAAGGAAGATAGCCATATAGAGAAATGTAAAATTTGCAAAGCTTCAAGATGGTAATATAATAAGCATAGTGGGGAAGAGAAGGTAAAAGTAAATGAAAAAAAATACCTATTAAGATATTGTGATACTTCCCACTAAAACCTCGACATCAAATGCTTTTTATGTCCATTAAGATAGCCTCTCTAATGAGATGGCATTATGATAAAGAAAATGATGGAGATTTGAGGCATCCAGCTGATGGGTTTGCATGGAAAAAATATGATCAGCTCAATTCGGATTTTACTTCTGAACCTCGAAATATTATACTTGGGATAGCTAGTGATGGTTTTCAACCATTTAATAATGCGAGATCATCATAGGTATGTAGCTTACGACCCTTATTCCATCATATGATTTTCTAATGAGATGGCATTATGATAAAGACAATGAAGGAACCAATTATGTTGCTGTCTATGCTCATTCCAAATTTGCGATTGACTTTCAACTTTTATCGAAAATTCTAAATTATGATATCGACATATTACGTTTTGTGCTTGCTTTCATTTGATATCCATGTCATCCAAATTTCTTTCTTTTATGTTTATTTTAGGTCTCGATGGTCTTAGGGATGCTATTGATGTTTATTTAAAGTCTCTAATCAATGAATTAGAGAACTTGTGGACTAATGGTGTCCAAACATATGATGATGCATCAAAGCATCAAAATTTCAATCTCCATGCATCTCTTATGTGGAATATTAATGATTTTCCTGCATATGGAATATTATCTAGATGGAGCACAAAGGAAAAACTTGCTTACCCTATTTGTAATAAGGATACTAACTCTTTGAGGCTAGTTAAAGGGGGAAAGGAATGCTTCATAGGTCACTGGTGCTACTTGGAAAATAATCATAGATAGAGAAGAGAGAATATATTATTTAATGGTACTATAGAAAAGGGCACACCTCCAAAGCTTCTAATAGGTGAAGATATGCTTCACCAAGTGCAAGATCTTGAAGAAATCATATTAAACAAAGATCATGCCTTCGAAGGAACGGTTTCACACAAGAAGAGGCAAGATAATTGGAATAAGAAGATTATATTTTTTGAGCTTCCATATTGGAATCACCACTTAATACAACATACCCTATATGTAATGCACATTGAAAAAAAATATATGTGATAGTATACTTGCAACACTACTTAATGTACCAAATAAGACGAAGGATAACTATAAATCTTGTATTGATTTACAAGTAATGGGTATTGGGCCAGAGTTGCATCCTATCACAAAAAGTCATAAAAAATTACTGCCTAATGCCTATTTTACCCTATCTCATGAGGAAAAACATAAATTCTGTAACTTCTTGAAGCGATTAAAGTTTCCAAATGGTTTTTCTTCTAACATTTCACAATGTGTAAACTTAAAAGAGAATACGATTCCTAGATTAAAGAGTCATGACCATCATATTCTTCCTCTTGCATTGTGTGGCCATCTTTCAAAGGATGTGTATACACCACTTCTTGAGTTGTCTATATTTTTCAAGGATTTAGGTTCAAAACATTTGAATATAGGAGACTAGACGTGTCTTCAATCCTAAATTCCAACAACCCTTTGTAAGTTAGAGAAGTTTTTTCCATCATCTTTCTTTAATGTGATGTTACATTTACCGATTCATTTGGCATATAAGGCTATGTGTACCTGTACATTCTCATTGGATGTATCTAGTGGAAAGGAATTTGTACACTTTGAATTATTATATACGTAACATGACTCATCTAGAGGGTCCTATTATAGAAGGATATATAGCAGAAAAATGCATGATTTTTTGTTCAAGATATTTACATGAAGCAGAGATTAAGTTTAACCACCTTGATTGAAATTATGATAATGATGTGAATGTCTATGCCAAATTATCTTCCTTTTCTTACAAGGAAAGAGGGCTAGGAAGTGGTAGAACTAGAGACTTAGATGCAAATAAACTACAACAAGCAATATGTATGTTCTTAATAAGTTTGAAGAAGTTCAACCATTTCTTGAGTAAGTCATACCTAAAAACTCTTTCCTTTCTATCTTTTTTTTTGAAGGCATGTATTAGACATATGATATATCTTTTTCATTGTAGAATGTATTATCAAAACCAAGAATGTAGTCCACCACAAGTGTCTTCCAATGAATGTAATAGAATGTTTATTGAGTGGTTTAACAAAAAAGTAAGTTTTCTATGTTATTCAATATTTAATATATATAGTAATTCAAGTTCATTTAGACAACCAGGTTTGTAAGAATATGTTATAGTAAACATAATATTTATTAGGTTGTAGAATTATATAAAATATATAAAAGTGAGAAGATTGAAGCCTTACTATCATTATCACATGGTCCATCAAAATATGTGACATGTTTTTATGGCTATATATTAAATGGATATTGATTCCACACTACATCTCATGAGGAAAGAACCAGGTCACAATGTAGTGGAGTGGTTGTGGTTAGTGATGAAGGCAGTGAATCCATTAATTACTATGGTTAATTGACCGAGATCATTAAATTTTAGTATTTGGACAATAAGCACTTAGTCTTGTTTTGATGTGATTAGTTTGATATAGCTGATAAAGTTAGGGGAGTGAAGGAATATGAGTATGGGTTCATTAGTATTAACTGTAGATGTATTTGGAAAACTACAAAACCTTTGTTCTAGCAACTCAAGCATCACAAGTATTTTATGTTGAAGATAACATTAACAAGGGTTGGCATGTTGTGTTAAAGAATCTACCAGCAGTTCCTTGTGAATACATTACAACTGGATGAATATTTCTACATCTAAACTGGATGAATATTTTTGTTTTCCATTGATTATGTTTTTCTTCCTGGATGACGACACTATACAACCTAGTCTTTTGTTCTCTTTTTGGAAGATGTAAATCAGAGTTTCTTGTGGGATAGGTTTTCAGTGTGCGTCATGATAGGGTTGATATAGAAGATGTGGCAACTGGCTCAAGGTATGTGCCAGTGGAGCTAGCATGTCTGATACCATTTCTTGAATGGATGCTCAAAGTTTAATGTTTATAGCCTGAAGTTGAGAGAAAATGACCAGATTTTCCTCTCTAGAAGGGCCACCAGTACTATGATCAAGCCGATATGAGTGTTAGATAAGAGATATAGCTTTTTATTTAGGTCTCCATAGGCGTTGTATTTTTTTGTTGGCGATTTGTGAAATGAAGGGTTCTTAAGGAATTTATGTAAAATGTCTGGCAAATGTTAAGTACAAAGTAAAAATTTAGAGAGAAGAGAGAGTAAAAATGCGAGAGTAATATTATAGATCTGCATCCTCAAAATGAGTAAAAGATCCCATATTTATAGGGGTTGATTTAAGTAAAGGGAGAAGAAAAATACTATAAGGTTGAGAGTAGTCAATTGTCCCTAAACAATAGGGCAGACTGGCCCAGTATGGAATTGAAAGGACAACCAAGGGAGATAATCATGTCTAGAGGCCTTTAGGTTGTCCTTCGCTCTTTGGATCGTCACCCTTTAGGCTCAATAATGTTAGTTTGGAAATGACCCATATCAATAATGATGTTAGCATTCACACGATGAAAGATGATGCAATTGTTCTCAACATATAGGTATTACATTCTTTTAGGTTAAATTTTGAGCTTAAATTCCAACAAACTTCTATTTATTTTGTATCTTTAGCTAATATTTGATTGGTACTCTGTATCTATTGAGTAAGTTTATCTTTACTAAATCAAAATATGGCTAATGAAAAATGACTCGTTTTTAAAGATGGTTAACAAGTCACTTCGGTAAGGTTTACTATATGATTGGATTAGCTTCGAGTTGTGTTAGGTTTGTTTTGGGTTTAGGTTTGATTCGAGTTATGATCATGTAAATTAGGTTATCATCATCATTATAAATATAGTTATAAATACTATTATTGCTCGAATTTGAATTGGGTTATATTGACTTCACTTCAATGTAGGTTTAGCCATTATCGGATTTATATTCGGGCATCAATTATTTTTAATCAAGTTCTATTTGAGTTTGGTCATCTTGGGATGAGTTAATTCAAATACGAATTAATATTATTAAGTTAACTAATTTCTGGACATTTTATAGGATTAGTTCAGATTTTATATTTATATTAAGTTTATCTTTTTACGGGAAAATTAAGTTTGGGTTGGAATTTTCTAAATCTGAATAACTTTTTCAAGTTTGCTTATTTTTTGTGAAGGTTCTCTCTTTAAGTCAACCACCGTATTTTGAGTAAAAATTCTTGACCGAATTCGACTCACCATAAGTCTTTAATTCAGATAAGTACAAAGATAATAATTCATACATAGCGTACCCTTGTACTCTCATTTACGTAAGAAAATTTCTATCAGCTCGGACTCACATAAATTAAGATCTAACCAAAACTACGACAGCCAAACAAGTTAAAATCATACAACCAGAATACGCAGCACCTGTTCCTACATCAACATTGCAATCAAAATCAGAATAATAATTTCAGCTCAGCCAACCATTACACGACAGCGACAACGAACGTTACATTGCCTTGGAAGGCTGTTTCGTCGGGCAGCAGCATTACCAACGCCAAACAATGACTAACACCAAGTTGCCGAAGAAAAGTTGGTTTAGACCATAAGCAAAACAGTAATAATAAATAAGCAAAAAGACAGGAACATATACCAGTATCCCTTTGATCGACAGGCAGCAGTAGGTAAAAGATAGCCTATACGTAACCTCTTACACCAAACCTTATACGGCCAACGGTCTCCATTTCTGTCCGGACAGGACAGCACTCCACTTCCACTTAATAAAAAGTTACATCAACGTCTGGGTTTTTCACTAATTATGACGGCCGGGTTAAAGAGTATCTTCCCAGAGTGTCTGCACCAACAATAAAATGACAGCGGTCATTGCCGTAAGAATTTTGTGCATCGACGTTAAGACCTAATGATTAGCGATAAGAATCGATACCAAACTGAAAAGCTCCAACTTTTCCAAACACATCTTAATACAGTTCGATACAAGGTCCGAAAATGGCTCCGTGTCGACTAGCCGTGGCCCTACATCGACCATTAAGCTCGACGAATCAAAAATAATAATAATAAAATTAAAAAAAAAATTCCCGCTCTTATTTGCTTTTTTCATGGGACGATAAAACTATGCCGCGAATAATCCAAGTCACCGATCCATCAAATTCAATAAAATACGCTCGAGATCAAAATTGCGTAAATAAATATTCTTATTCTCCCTCTACTAAGTAATAACATTTTTAAGATTCTATGTAATCCAAGTCAGATATATCTATCCGAAGGAACCATCCTCGTGCAGAACGCATTCCAATTGTAGCCAACAGTTGCAGCAAGTCCCGTCCTTCAATGGTCCAAGCTTCACATGGTCTTCTCAATATGTTAGGGATAATGACGGGAAAAAAAAGAAGGAAGATGTACAAAGCACACTGCACGTTTGGATAAATCTTCAACTTGAAGCAAATCTGGTCCGGTAGACCATAAGGAAATAGATGCATGCATATTACTTAAACCGACATAGAACAGGGGGGGAGGTTCATTACACACAGCATAACGCGACTTTAAGTACAGAGTCTTCAAAGATGCTCGATGCTAAAGCGCCTTAATTTGAGCAGGCGATAGAGGACATGCATGCGTGCGGAACAAGGAACCATGGAATGCCACAGGCATTACTTTTTTCGTATCTATCTCTAAAGATCAGTGAACGATCCAATGCGATAATTAGCATAAATGGAAAAATACTGGTACGTAGCTCATGTACTAAAACTCCAAGCAAAAGCAAGAGAGGATGGATTTCTGAAAAAATAGCTAGGCAGTCGGTTATAGCAACTAGCAAGAAATTGCCATTACAAGAAACCATATTACTTGGCCATACCAAAAAAATTGAGACTCTGATTTCTATGGTGATAAGACAAATGCTGACAACAAGACATTTGAATCGAAATGCATCGTTTTGACATTTGAGTGACGGAATACGACCTAAATCAGGACGGGTTGTAGAGTATCGAAACCCATAAAGGATATAAGGCACAAAAATCTAAAATCACAAGACACCAACCCACGGCTCACACAGATCCTGTGTGTCTCATCAGAAACATATCAGCGACATTTTACGGAGCCTATACAAAGCTGACGTTCAACAAAACAAGAAAATGGATCCAATCCTTGTATGTATTGCCACATATAACGAAAAAGGACCTTGTCTTGTAGCAGAGCAGACAGATGACACATCCAAAACTAATAATCTAGGTGTCAAAGGCAATGCTCTTGTTGTAGAAAACAATGGAGTAGTAATTTAACTCTGTAAAAATCACACCCGAAACTTGGAAGAAAAGTCCAATGCTGCATAACATTGAACCTCATTCTTTCAGCAAGTAATGGTACTTCTAATAGATCAACCAGCAGATAGATCACCAAATAAATCGTTTCAAAGATAACCTCACACAAGCATTCCAACACCATTCTATAAAAGGGAATTGATGTCTGTCTCTTCCATCTTTCCATGGTAACCAGCTTTTCAGCCACCATCAATCAGTCTAAACTGGTCATAAGGGGCTGCATACAGCATTATCCTAGGCCGGATGCCACATGTACTATATCCGCTCGCCAAAAGACACATTTAATAATTGTTTATTGTTTATATCATACAAGAATAACTGACCAAAATGAAGATCAAACCGAGGTTTCCGTAATAAATCTGTGTATACCGAAACAAGAAGAAATGGATTGTAAAATGCGATAAGAAAACACAACATTTATTCATTTGTTTTATTATTACATATCACCCATCAACTAATACTACAAAAAGAAATTTGAATTACCCGATAAGATGATGGGAGGAGGGGAAGAACAAACAAGATAAACTTTGCGGGATGATTACCGCATAAGATTGCTCCGAACCAAATACTCCCATCTTCATTTATATATATATATATATATATATCATCCGTATCTGTTTTAGACACCAATCCTTTTCAGATGCCTCATTGCAACAAGAAATTTAGTCTTAACCTTTTAAGAGGGGCTAAATTGCTTCAACAGTAGCATAACTTTGAAACTATACAGATGAAAACTGCAAGCAAATGTACGCATACTGGGTTATAGATCTGATGGTGATTATAACCGGAAGGACCTTCTAAGGAGGGGCATGTACATAAAACTGACTGGTAAAACCCTTGTAGATTGAGCTATTTAGGCCACTTGCTCTGATTTGAAAAACCTCTCCTCAACTCCATTACCACCATACTGACCCTAAATCTCCTGCCTTGAAAATTCTTCCCGATCATATTGGAATCGCAACTCTCCATCCAAGTTCTGTGAACAAATTGTAAACAAAACTCAGTTCCAAAACCCGTCATAAAATTGGATACAGAATATAAGAACAAAAATTACTAAACTCGTTTTGTTTAATCACGTTCCAATCCATGGCAAGCCAGGATAGAAACAAAAAATTAATAAAGGAGCACAGTAAATAACAAAAAGTATAGGTATTGGCTCAGTAATCAGACATTTCAGCAAACACTTGGCAGATGTCTTTTTCTTGTGTCTGTAAGTGAGCTAAAATTCTCATAACCTTTTTTGCCAACTCAGGTTAAAAGAGTTTACATAACTTCACACCAACAAGAAACCATCGTTACCTAGGAATATAAAAAAGCATAGAAAACATAGGACACCGTCTTTAACATCTTTATACCTTAGCCAAGTCTTCAGTTATCGAACCCGTAACTTCGATCGCACCATCCGGATGCTCAGCAGCCAGACAATCCGGCGGCGTTTCAAACAACGACAAGGGAAACTGTTTAGAAACGACACCAACGTCAAAATAAATCAATCCAGAACTAGGGATATCAACTCTAATACCCTTAACCGGAAACCATAAAAACAATTCCTGAGCCGAAATCCCAGTCAAATTCCCGATCTGTCCAGAACTCAACCTACCCGAGACGTTTCGATCATAATGTAATTCACTCTCAAATTTGGCATTACAAGCTTGATCTAAATGTACGACGAAATATCCTTCATCATCCATTGTGTAATTTTTTACGCCCTTCGGTAATAAACCCATCGGTAAATCATGAGAGAGCAGGGCGTCGTATATTGATTTCGTATCATCGTCCGAGTCGGCGGAGGATATTGCGGCCACAAGGCATATTGCCCATAGGGAGAACAGGGTGAGAGATAGAAACTTGATTGACTGGGTCGTCGACATTTTTGGTTCTGCTAGTTTTTGTCTTCCGTAGACTAAATCATAGAGGGGCGTAATAAAGGGTTTTAGAGATAGGAGAGAGAAAAATAGAGGATCGGGATAATTAGGGTTTAAGGTAATTAATGGGTTGGGAGAAGAGGGAAACAATTGGAGGACAAGAACAAGATGAAACCGGGAGGGGGGAAGAAGACGAGAACAAGAAAGGAACAGCGAGGACAGGAGGGGGGGAAGGTGCCAGCAGGAGTACAGCTAGGATTTAGGAGAGGGATCAATTATTGGAGGTGTTTGAGGGGTGATTGGGGTCCGCTCAAAATTACCACATCAGAAGCCTTCATAACCTGCGTTACGGTCCATGTTTATACAAAGCTCTAACTAATTGTGTGGATCCACGTGTACAGTGATGAAATTTTGGTAGTACTAACTTTGAAACATTTGAGAACGTTTTCGCTGGCACGCCAATGGTGGTCCGTTGGATAAGGACCGGGGACACATGATAAGCAAGGTGTAGGTCCACGGGAGAACTGTGAAATGACGAGGGTGTCACTTTATTATAGGCTAAAAGGTCCGGGAAAAGGGATTTTATTTTCACTTTTATATTTCACAAGAGGATGTTACTAAAGAGAAAAAACAAATTGATAATTAAAAAAAAGGGTGAAGGTTAACCCAGAGGAGGCTACAGGTACGGACGAGAAAAAGGAAAATGATTAATTATTGTAGTCCACAATTATTATTATTTTCAGAAAACTAATTTTAGATTTTTTTGCAAGAAATATGGTTCATGAAGCAAGACAGGGGGGAAATCATGTGCAGACATGGCATGGAAAAATAATTATGATTTTGTCTCGACATACATAATGCATAATTGCTTCATGTTTGTGGGATATTATTCTTCAGCGTTGTATTCATTGGATAGTTGCGATGAAACTGGAGGAATTTGTTAGAAAAAAGTGAAGATGAAGAGGTAAAATAAATTATATTTCATCTACTTGTATTAACATGTGTTGAGTGTGTGTAAGGTCCTCTTACCACGCTAGTGAGGAAGGTGATTACTAGTTATTTTTTCTCCCTTAGTTTTCCAACATAAGATATATAAAGTTTTTTTTTAAGTTTATTTCACATTACAAATCATTTTACAACAAGTATTAACAATTAAATAATTTATTTTCAATTATAATCTTATGCTATTATATTTCTAATTAAATGGATAAAGAATATTAAATTTAATATGATGATATATTAGTAAAAGTAAATAACCTTTTAGGTTTGTCTAACATGTTCCGTAGAACTTTTACTGAGTTCACGCCCCATAAATGAGAACTTTTTTAATTTTTAACACTTTTGTCCCTTTTATTTTCATATCTATGTAATGGTATGCATCTTTCCTTCTTCATTTTATCTATTTTCTCATCTTCTTCAAAGTTAATTCGAACGATTTTTTTTATCTAAATTATTCAACGGAATATTATCTCACAGAAAATGAAATAGAAGAAATTATGGTAATTAATTATTATTTCTTTATCAAATTTGAAGGCTACAGGTAAATCACCTGGACTGAACGAGGCATCTAAAGGTGAAACACCCAGACTGACGACAAAGGAACGGGCAATCGACCCTTCGCCAGGAGTAAGTGATAGGCAATCCATCCAAAGGCACGGCTAAGGCACAGGCGAATGACCTGTCGTAAGCAAAAGGCGAATAGGTGATTCACCTATAAACAAAGCAAATTGATGGGCGATCCACTCGTACCCAAAACTAAGAGACGGGCGATCAGCCCATAGCCTAGGTATGACAACATGTGGTCCACCCGTAGGCCAGCCGGTCGGTTTTTTTATTAATTTGCTTATATATTTAATAATTCAATATTTGTTTTTATTAATTTCAGATCAAATACCCAATTGATACTAATAAGACAAGTTTATTCTTAATGGATTGTGTTTTTAATGACCGTGAGTCCCTAATTAATCATGTTAATGACATCGAAAGGTCACATAATATGATTTGCACTATAATACAATCAAAACCGGGAAAGGTTTGGCTTCGTTGTGAGAGAGTTGGTAAATACAGAAGACAATTATCGGTGAATTCAAAAAGTGCACGATCTCCTGGGTCAAAAAAAATGTGACTGTAAATTTAGAATACGTAGGAAAAACATTTCTTACAATGGTTGGGAATTGAAGGTTGAATGTGGCATACACAACCATAGTTTGGGAAAGTTTAGATAAGGGCATTCTTTTGGGCAACGGTTATAACTGGAAGAATGAAAGCTGATAAAGGAACTAACCGCGATAAATGTGAAATCCATAGAGATAATCGACAAATTATAATGGGCTACTGGTAATATTGTTGCAACACTTAGGACAATCTACTATAGAAGACACAAGTTTAGGGTGTAGAACTTGGTTGGGCCTATAGTTATGCGGTAACTATTACATTTTATGGAAACTAACAACTATCGATATTGGTATCGTAGATATCCATACTCTAATATGATCAGTAATATTATATTTGCATATCCTAATTTTGTTACTCGATTACGTGAAGTCCCATATACCATTTTCTTGTATTGCACATACAAAACCAATAAGTACAACCTTCCTTTCTTAGAAGTTGTTATTTTTGTGTCTAGTGGTAGGAATTTTACTATTACTTTGGCATTTGTGTGAAGGGAAAAGGAAGATAATTATCAATGGGTGCTTGATAAGGTGAAGAGAATGGTGGAGCCCCATGAACATTTCATGATCCAATGGAGGAAGATTGTAAAGGCAAATATATTGTAGACATATAAGAATAAACTTTTACTAATGCATGACAGATGGGGTAGATTTTTTCATCTGATACAATATGTTTATGAGACTTAGTTGAATCCTTGTAAGGAGATATTTGTTTCAATGTGGATTAGCTATGAGCTTCACTTTGGTACTTATATGACTAACAGGTATAATTTTATTAGTGTGGATACTTTTTTCATTTAAATTATAATTAAATAAGCAACACTTATATTTTAAAATATTAAATTCAGGGTGGAAAGTGAGCATTTGAGGCTAAAGAAATATATAACATCATCTCAGATGAATTTTGGCACGTTATGATATGTTGATTTGAATCCAAGTAAATGAGTTGAAGAAAGATTTGGAGCAGTCTTGGGTCATTATTCCTCATTATTGTACATATAACTTGTTGTTCAAGGAGATCACATATGTTATATGTCATACAGCACTAGACCTTTAGGGTGTGGTTGTTACTTTAAGTTAACACACAGTCTACCATGTGCTTATGAGATACTTTAGTACAAATAAGATAAGCAACCTATCCCAAAATCAATAGTTCATCAATTTTGGAAGACTTTTACCTTTGTTAAATAATTTGACGAAAGATTTCAATTCAATGATTCAACCATTCATCAAGAGATCTCACCAAACCGAAGATGGAAACTATTAGTCTATAGATGGCTCCTTTCAATAAAAACATATATTAGTGGTCAGTTATGACAACGGAAGTAACTGTCACGAAGACCTCTCAACCTTGTGCGGTCGATAAGATTATAGACATTACCATCCTTAAGAGTGGGACGAGGTAGCCTTACAAGTGCCTTTACCCCTAACTATACCCTTTAGCGGCCCACATGATTCCTATAAAAAAGATCAGAAAAACATAAAATGACATGATTTAAATAATATATATTAATTGATAAATAAATTAGTAAAAATTACCTCATCAGAATTCCATATGGCGTATGTCACGTGGCCTTTAAAGCTAGTAAAAAGATCATAAATCTCTAGATCACCACCTGTAGGTCCAGTCAACTGCAATCATCATCGACCGCAGATAATGAGGAAGATTCTACTGCCTAACTCGAGGTGTTGATTCCAACATCATAATCATGCTCATATGGCATATTATTGGCATGAGAACTATGCAGCATTATCTCAGTACTGCGTTCGGCCACAACACGTACTCTAGCACTCATGGTCACGACTCTCTTAAGCACCCTGCCAGTGGAAGTGACTTGCCTAATCTCTTTAAATTTTCCTTTATTACTTGCCATATGCAATTTATAATTAAGATATCATTAATACATATTATACTAAATAATAATTGAATATTGTACTAAATTAAATCAAATTTTGGGTTATGGTTGAGGGTTTGGGGTTTATGGTTAAGGTTTAAGGGTTTAGGGTTTAGGGTTTAGGGCTTAAGGTTTGGGCTTGGGTTTTGATGTTTGGGGTTTATGATTTATGGTTTAGGGCTTAGGGTTTTGGATTTTAGGTTTTGGTTTTACGGTTAAGGGTTTGGGGTTTGGGGTTTGGAGTTTTTGGTTTATGGGTGATGGTTCTGGTGTAGGGTTTATTTTTTAGGGTTTAGGGTTTGGGTTTAGGTTTAGGGTTGAGGGTTTGGGGTTTGGGTTGAAGGTTGAGGTTTAGGGTTTAGGGTGTGGGGTTGAGGGTTGAGGGTTCGGGGTTAAGGGTTTGGGTTTTGGGGTTCAGGTGAGGGAAGGCTCTATAGGTCGTGTGTGGGTACTTGGGAGGGGAGGCAAATGGGTCGTTCGTGCGTACATGGGGGCAAGTGAAGAGTTATTTCCGTGTAAGAGGGGGAGGCAACGGGCTCTTACTATGTATTTGAGGAGAGGCGACAGGTCATTATCACGTAGGGGTAGGGAGAACTATAGGGCTCTTCTCCGGAGCCTTGTGGCTTCAACGGGTGGCTTGCCCATAGATTCCCCTTGGTTCAGGCTCACCCGTTCATCCCTCTACCTTCGCGTGATTCACCCCATTTGCCTACCTCATTTCATTCGTAGATCTTAATAACACATCTGATAGTCCAACACACAAATTAAAAATATACATTGAATTTAGATATAAAATAATTTAAAAATCTCTTCTTCAATCACTTACATTGAAGAGGAGCAAAAAAAATGGAGAACTGACGACGAGCGAACTAGCCAAGAAGAGTAGACAAATGAGAGGCAACCGAAAGGAAGAACAACAAACACCAACAATTCTACACATGAGAGGATGAAGGCAAGGAACAAACAGGATATACAGAGAGAGGAGGGAGATGTGGACGAGGGTAGTTTTGGAAGCTTGCAAAAAAAATAATGGATGGTATAAGGGTGTGTATTTAGAAAATGGGGGTGTGTAACTTGAGGTCAAAATGTCAAAAAGATCAATTTGTTTAGTTTGAATTTAATATCTCTTAATATGTGTGGAAAAGTTTAATACTTCATCCGAACACACTTTTTAATAAAATAATAAAAGTAATCTTAAAATTATTAGTCTTAAAAACAATTAAACATTTAATACATATATTATTAAAAAAAATGAGGGTAAAAATGAAAAGGATGATTTAAATTTTCTAAAATAACTTTTTATATACAAAAAGTTAATGTTAGATTGACTTTATTTTTTTATACAGATAGATTATATATTATATTATGAAATGTAAGGAGTATGCCTATATATTTAATGCTCCTCTTAATCATACACTTATTAATATTACCTTAATAAAAATATTCTCAATAGAAGTCCTATGAGATAAAACTGTGACTAATTAAAAAGTATCGCATTCTCCCCCTCAACTTAAAAAATTAATTTGAAATTAATATCATTAATGATTTAATTGAATGCCCTTATTTGTAATGAATCTGTAGATAGGTCTGCTAAAATTTTGACTAGATCAAATCCAGTAACATATACTTTGTCTTTTCATTATAATCCATGAGATGAGAAGAACTTTAAGACTATATGTTTGGTTTTGTTTCCTTTATTATCTTCATATATCATTGTTAGGTCTCCTCAGCCCATTTTTTGTTCGCATGATTCACATGTATGTTATATCAATGATTTGGGTACATTTTTGTCAGGCCTCATATAATATGATTAATTATACATTGTTTGACAAAGTAGCTACTATGTGTGTGTTTTTTTTGTAACATTAGAATATAAAAACATAACTTAATTAAGATATGGTTTGATACAAGATGGATAAATGTGTTGGTCCATCAATTTGACATCTTCTACCTCATATTTTTGTGATATATAATTTGGTCCCCATAAATAGTGGCAACCATGTTATATGACATTCCATTGTCTTTATGTGAGTCTAGAACTATATCTCACTAGCATTTTTTTAAGAAGGTTACATATCTGTTTACTACAAATGATATATTAGGTCAAGTACTATCAACAAGATATATGTTAATGCAACAATGTCACTATCTTTTGATTACTTTTCCTAAGGATGGAATGAGATTTTATTTAGGATAATAACCAAATTACCGTTAGTTTACCTTATGAATGTGTTTTTTATCCATATTAAATTGTTTAAAGACTCTTTTTTTATGATTTTATTGATGAAAAAATATTTAATATTTTGCTTTCTCGAAAAAAAGTCTAAGTTAATACCTAACAACTCTTAAGTCATTCCTTTAGGACTCTTTCCTTAGATAATGAATTATTTATAGGCCTGTTTGGATCTATTTATCAAAAGTGATTATCTAATATAATTACTTATTTTGAAAAAAAAATAGCCTATTTTTTTTAAATAAGTAGTTATCTTAAATAGCTACTTTTGATAAGTAGTTCCATACAAGCCATAGATCTCATCACGAGTACCAATGATATCCAAATGAAAATAAATAACCTTGATTACATGTAATAACCTAAAATTTTATAACCCTAATCCTTGAATGATTAGTCTCATGATCCATTTAACCATTACTTAAACATAGTCTCCCTTAACTCACGATCGACCGAGCTATGCCCTTTGGTTAACTAGCCTTAGACATAATGACCTCTTGCCTAGGGGGTTTGACGGTCAAGCAACCAACCTTTGAGACAATTGAATGTTGTATGATTTTACATAACTCATTTATTTTAATTCTTTTTTTTTATCCCAAATCAATTCCTTCACCAAATATTTTTATATATTTGGGTTCTCTATATTATGACACATTTAATTTTTCATAATTTTGAGATTTATTTGCTATTTTTTCTAATAAATCTCTATTTAATTGACTTTCTACTCAAATAAAGTATTTAAAATCATTTTTGGTCAACCATTGAATATCTTGACTAGAAAATCATCTATCATACCTCTCATATTATATTTGATATTTTCCTTTATCATTCGACCATAATTCTTATCATAATCTAATCACATTACGACTACACTCACTCGTACCTACTCTTACATGACCATACCTTTTCTCCTACACTTAACCTTTTTCCATGCCTTGAAAGAACTCGTAAACTCAAAGTTCCCTCCCTTCTCTCTCATTTTGGTCTTTCTATATAAGGTGGTTAAGGCCTTTGGCCTTCATTTCGCACTTAATACTTTTTCTACAACCTCAAATTTGCTCTCTCATCCCTCCTCCCTCCTCATACTTTCTTCTATTCTTAATTTATGAACCATTATTGTCCTTTTTTCTTAACTATTGAGCCTCTCTCGTTTTTTTTTCTCCTCCTTGTGTTTTCCTCTTGCCCTCATTATTTTCCTTTAGATTAATTCCTAGAAACTAACTTCAAGTGTAAGGAGTTAAGGTTTAAAAAAAGTTGAAGTCTTAACCTTGTTTTCCTTGGTGAAAGAAGTGTTCAAGTTAGGAATACTTTTTCTAGAAGAATGGTGTTTTTAGGTAAGGATACACTTATCTAGTCTAGAGCTTTTGATGCTATACGTTATTTTAATTTAATTATCATGTTAACATACTTAGTTTGTGAAATCATGAGTATATTATTGAAGCTTATATTCATGTAACTATTTTTTGATTCCATGTTTAGAATTTAATTTTATAATTTTATGTGAAAAATACCATGCTTAGGTTATGCTAGACTTAATTTCAAATTTGTGTGCACAATGCTATAGTTGTTATCTTTGTTAAGCATGTTGTTTTGTATTTTGATCATGTAATTAAGAAATATTGAAATATTATCTTTTTGGAGTATATTTGGAACTGCTACTAATGGAATAATTAAATGGAGTATGAATCATGTTGGTCATATTGGTTAATAAAAAATTAAAAAATAAAGTGAAAAATCACATGAATCTGGATCATGGTTCTTCATCCTTTGTCTTTTATCAAGTTATTGCACTACCCCATGTATTTCCTAGTTGTTGTAATAGCCAAATTGACCCTATATTTATTCAATATTATCTGTTCCACTTGGTATGTATAATTAAGGATTGAGAGTCTAGTTGTATGGTTTCTAGGAGTGTTATGATCTAGAGGGAGCTTGAAGTCATGATATAATTGTAATGATTATAAGTATTGGGTTCCTTGAACTCAATGTGGCTAAGTAAATAAAAATGTATAGTCACCTAATGTGGAACTCTTATCCAAATTTCCCTTCAATATTCTTGCATCACAAGAAGTATGTGCATGCATAGTATTTTTCTATTATATAACCTTATGTGATATACATGCCTTTCCTATTGATGCATATTTTTATCTTACTTAGTACTTAGTATACTGACCATCCTTTTATGAGGATATTACCTATTCTTATGAGTAGGTACCACTTGTTATCTCATAAGCAATCACTGGTTCTGTAATACCCCATCCTAAAATTCTTCAAATTGCATATAAAATTATGTTGCTATAAAGTAAATGAGTTTTGGTTGAAGAACAAAGTTGAAATTTGAATAACATTGTAAATTTCAAACCCACCGATTGACTGGTTTCCCTAACCGATTGACTAGTACACTTAAGAACTGACAATCTTATTTCCCAACAAACTAACAGACTAGTTTGCCCAAATCGAATAACTAGTTGTCCTACAACTTCATATTTTTTTTAGTTTTATATTTTAACCTCTTTCCAATATTTATTAAAACTTCTAATTAAAATCTTCTTGTGTCAATAAGCATATTTCTATGTTTTGAGATTATTTTTACATTATTTAGATTATTTTATGATTTTATTTAGCTAATTTTTTCTAAAAATACTTTTGAGGCATTTTTCACCTTATCTCTTTTCTCCTTCATTTTTCGGCAGCCATGTCTACTTGTTTCAATTTCTATACCTCTTTCCTAACTTACCAGCCCTTTGTCATGCCTCTTCCTTGTCACACCTTACCTCCCTTACCTCATCATGTGTTTTTTGTGTGCTTTGGTTTCTCATACTCAACCCAAGTCAAACCTCTCTCTCTCCCACTTGTATTTATCAACCAACACTCCTCCTATACACTCCATTCCCGATTCAATTCACTCCCTATCATCTACACTTATTCACTCTTCCTTTTCCTTTGTGAGACTTTTTCCTACGTATTAAGCATTCTTCATTTCTTCTCTTTTCTTCTCTAATGAGAAAAAATAGAGGCTTGCCTCTTATTCCTCATCCTTTGGTCAAATTTGTGTCTCTTCTCTCTTCTCCTAATCTTAGCTTTAACTCTCCATTGTTTCACTTAATCAAGGCATGATTAAGGTCTTAAGAAAGGTTGAAGATCTTAACTTCACTCCCCTTAAACTTTTGTTTTGAGAAAGGTTGAGTTATGGAATTTATTCTTCTGATTTTGTTTTAATAAGTCTTAGAAAAAGAGGAATTGAGGTCTTAGTAGAAAGTCATCAATTTAGGAGTATTTTTGGCTAGAAGATTTGCTTGGTGGTAAGGCGATCTTATCTCTAATATGAATAAGATTGTTTTTTATTATTTGTTATAGTTTCATATTCTTGGTGTATTTATGTGTTGTGCATGAGTTTATTGAGTTATTGTATTCAATCATGTGATAAATTTTCCATCTTTAAAGTTTAATCATGTTTCAAGTTCTTTATTATTATACATGATTTTGGTGGTTTGGAGCATGATCTTGTTAAGTCATGATTATACCTTGTACTCATGTGTTTATATGTGTGTGTAGTATGTCTTTTTATGTATTTTATGACATAGAAGCATACTAGGATCAATATAGTAAAGTTGAGTAAAATTTTCTTAAGTGGATCGTAGGTCTAGCTATTTTTTTGCCCAGACTAGTCGATTAGTTTGTTGGACCAATCGACTCGTTGTGTAAATAGTCACTTGATTTGGAAATTTAGATTAGGTGGTTGAAAAAGCAGTTGATTGGTTCAATGAACCAGTCAATTGGTTCCCATGAGCATTCGATCTATTGGTTAAACCCAACGACTAGTTACCTTGTGACCAAAATGGTATAATTGTTGTTTAGATCCATTAGTCGATTTGATCAAGCCCATTGATTGGTTTCCCAAGAATATTTAGTGGGACCGACTAGTTAACTAGTTAGATGGTTTTATTTTCTTCTCAAGTCTGATATGACCATACCACCTGACTGGTCCCAGGGATCGATTAACTGGTCTATCTATTTTTACCATGTTTAATTGATATTTAATGTTCTTTCTTTGGGCCTTCTATACTAATGTTCCTATGTAGTTACAACATTTTAATCATGATTTCAACCTACAAGAAGAGCACAACTTATTGGTTGAAAATACCACCTTATGTTCGACACACTCAAGCTTGTGTAGTGTTTGAGTTGTTGCAAAAATCTTGCACCATTTATGCTAAGCATTGTAACCGTAGTTTATTGATGCAAGTAATTGGTTTGTAGGTCACAAAACCAAGTTTTACTTCCCGAATCTTCCTCATCTCCATTATACATTTTCAAAATTTATTGAAATAAACCCTACCTTCAACACTAATTCTTAGCTTAATGCCATTTGTTTATCATTATGCATTAAATTGGTATCAAAACTCAAGGTTGGTAAATTTAGGGTTCTCATTTCTTCTCTTTATTGTCACATCTTTTGAATTTAAGGCACCATCAACCATCCACAAAATTTTTTTCTTTCCTTCGACCACTTTTTTTTCACAAGTTCAAACCTTTTACACACCTTACTTCACCTTGCATTCCTCTCTGGTGGATTCCCCATTTTTGTGTGTAGTCTAAGATTAAACCATGGCGAACTAACTTGTTTCATGAGTTTTAAGTCTTGAGGAGGCTCACAAATTAAGGAGGGATAGGGACATTGAAGCATTGCAAGTGGATATGGGGAGAGTATTAGGCATGTTGGAGTCACCTGTGCCTAATGTCAACCCTCGGTGAGTAAGGACTCCTATGACTTAAAGAGAGGAAAAGGTGAATAGTATAGGGAATGAGCCAACCAATTATAACGAATCTTCTAGTAATTACCCTAGGTCCTTTTGAAGGAGGAAGATGGGAAAGTGGGAGCCTCTTAGTGACGTAAAGTTGGAAGTTCCTGAATTTGATGGATCCTATAATCAGGAGGAGTTTTTGGAGTGGGAAATAAGGTGCAACCGGTTGCTTGAAGCTAGGGTTTTGGATGATGAGAAGTCTTTTAAGGTTGCGGTCCTTAAACATAAGAGACATACTTCCTTATAATGTGAGAATTTGGTGCAAAATTGAGGGAGGAAGGGAAAATCTAGGGTGAGGAGTTGGGTGAAGATGAAGAGATTGATGAGGGAAAGGTTCTTACCACCTTCTTATACTCAAGACCTTTACAACAAAATGTCTTCCTTAAGACAAGGGTCTTTGAGTGTGGAAGAATACATTTGAGAGTTTGAGATACTTATCATGAGGCTTTATTTGGAGGAGGTTGAAGAACATACTATGTCTCTGTTCATAGGAGGGTTGAGGGGAGATATAGGTAGAAAGGTGAAACTCTACAAATACTATCCCTTGGATGAGTTGTTCCACTTGGCCATCAAAGTGGAGAAGAACAAAACAGAGAATATGGATTTGAGGGTTGGAGTTTTGAGGTCAAACACTTACCCACCTAAGAGACACCAAAAGCTAAACCAAACATCAAAGCTTTTGATGTTAAAAGGAAGGGGAAGTTAGATGTGGGTGAGGCTAGTCAAACCAAGGGTGTGTGTTGCTTCAAGTGCCAAGTAATTGGACATTATCAAAATGAATGTCTAAATAAAAGATTCATGACCTTGCTAAACTTAGAGGAGGTCGAAATGGAAGAGGATGCATCCGAGGCCCAAGCGGCCATAGAAGGAGGAATAAAAGTGGAAGAGGTGCCACTAGATGTCAGGGAGTCCCTAATGGTGAGAAGAGTCTTGCAAACTATAGAGGTCATTAAAGAAGAGTCCTAAAGAGAGAACATATTCCATACCAAGTGCACCTGTAATACCCTAAAACCTTAATTTAGGAATTAATAATAAAATAGCGATTAATAGGTGAGATCAACTAAATATAACATTGTTAGTAAAATAATATTATTATAATAAAAGTAATTAAGACACAAAAAGAGGAAAATAATGTAAGAATTAAATTAGTGGAAATTAAGATAAATTGATAAACTAAAATAGATTTTAAGAACATTTAACCATAACTTCTAAATTAATATAAAAAGAAATTTTAGTTATTTATTTTTACTAATTTTATTATTCTAAAAAAATTCAAAAAGTCTCAAATACCCCCAACCACTCATTTTTTCTTTTTTCCCTTTTCCCATTTTTTTTCTCTCTTTTTCTTCCTTTTCTTTTTATTTCTTCCTTTTTCATCTTTTTCTATCTTTTTCTCCTTCTCTCGTCGCGCTCAACACGACCCAACCTTCTCCCTCTCCCTACTCTCCTCCTTTCCCCCACATGGCCCTACCCATCTTTCCTTTTTTTCCCCCTCACGCAGCCTAGCACCCCGCCCCGTTCTTCCTTTTTTCTCCTTTCCTTTTTCTCATCCTTCCTTTTCTACCCTCGTCTCCTACCTTGCCCCCAACCAGCTGATGCTCATGGTTGCTTCATAGCCATATCTCTCCCTCTCCTCTTACCTTCCCCTCGACCTAATCTACAGGTCATGAACCTAGCACTACCCTACACTAGTTCATGCCCCTCTTCAGCCCAAACACCCCCACCTAACCCCCTACAACCTTGCCAAAATCCCCCTAACCCTTTGCGAACTTGCACTTGCCTATCACCGCCGATCAGTAGCCACTTGCCCCTCCCTCTCCCTGATCCTGTTCTCCTCCCCACAACTATAAAAAAACCTAGCCCTCACCCTTCTTCATCTTCTTTTTTCTCTACCCAGAATTTCCCCGAAATCCTCCTCGGCCACCCCATCAGACGCAACCTCAACTGTCGTCGCACCTCACTACCGTTTAAACTTCCACCTTCTTCCCTGCACTAACCTCTTCCAAACAAGACCACTCTCCACCTATAAATCTCCCTACACTACCCTCCCTAATCGTGCATAGTGGGCAACTCGAGGTGCCCTTTGTACCTTGTAATTGCCCCTTGTGCGGCCCTACGTTGCCTCCTCCTCCACAACCACCACCCCCACTACCTCCCTCTCTGCCCAACAATCCTTCCCCTACCTCCCCATACCCTACTTTTCCTTTTTCTCCCCCTCCTTCCTCCTTCTTTCCTCTCCTCCACCCTCGACCACTATTGCATGCCACCTTAGCATGCTACTACCACCACTACAACCCTCCTAGTCCAGGAATCCTACCACCTCAAATCCACCACTTCCTTTCCCCTTTTCTAACCCCAAATTTTGGTCTTTCTAAATCACCACCACATCTACCGCCTTATGCCGCCGCCCTAGCCGTTGCCTCCACCCCTGGTTTTGCCCTAACCCTTGTTTTTTATATTATTAGTCTTATTTTGTATAATTATTATTGTTATTCTTATCATCATCATCATCATCATCATCGTCGTCATCATTATTATTAGTATTATTATCGTCATTATTATTATTATCATCATAATCAGCAGCATCATCAACATTATTACTGTTAATCTTAATCTTATTATTATTAGTACTATTATTATTATTGTTAGTATCATTACTAATAGTAATCTTATTATTATTAAGACTATTATCATTATCATTACTATTATTAGTCCTTTACTAATAATTAGGTAGGGGATAATAAAAGAAAAAGGAGTAAGGGGAAAGTTAACATTAGTGTTCCACTCTTATAGGTGAACCAAACCCTTCCCTTAAGGAGGCGTGGGATTCATGCTCCAAGCCCGGTGTCCATCAAGGTAAGGATATGGTTAAGGCCAATTGTATGATTATAATTTTATGTGTGTTTGGTTATGTTCTTGTATTATATGTGAGTATGGACTACATACCTGTAGTGCAGCTTGCTATGCATGGAGCTAGGGTAAGTTGTGTATGTTATTATATGTATAATGTGGGTGATATGGCTTGTATTTTGTGATATTCCTTTATATATTATTTCCCTAATATGACATGCATACTAGGATTCCTTAGGTAGTATGATGATATTGTGGGGAGCTAAAAGAAATAAAGAAAGTGGAGTGATTAGAAAAAATTAAGAAAAGTCTAAGTACCTTATGACTTACGAGTGGCCAAATAAAAGGGATAATAGAAATAAAATGAAAGGTTAGAGTAAATCTTGCATGGGAAGTGTAAGGCTTATATGGGGTGGTTAGTCTTTGCATAGGGGTAACATTTATGTGGAAAAGGTGATTTAAGGGTTAAGCAAGGTGAGGGAAGAGTATTTTGGTGATTGGAGTCCATGGGTGAAAAATAGTATATGGGTTGGTAAAAGTGTGCATGTGGGACTTAACTAGGGTTTGTAGGAAAAACCCTAAGTGGGGGAAGTGTGTAGAAGGTAGAGTTGATGGTAAGTGGTTGGAGTGTGGGCTGAGACTAGGAGGGTGTCTTATGAAGGGGGGATGAGTCAAGTGGAACGGATCATGGAGTGTGTGTGATGAGGGGATGATATTAAAGAAAGGAGAAGTACTAGGGTTTGGGGTGGCCAACTAGGATTTTCATGATCACATATGAAGGATGGGTGATGGTGTTGGGAGAAAAGAGAGCATGGGTCATGTATGATAGGGAAAGGTTAGGCCACATAGGCTAGATTATGGTTTCTAAAGGAAACCCTAGAGGGTGATGGTGAGTTAAAGTGGAGATATGGGGAGGTAGGCCTCGATCTACGTATGCGAGATTTTGGGTCTTTCATGGTGAGTAAGGGAAAGGTAAGGAAGAAGTCTTAGATTCTTAGGGTGCGTAAAGGTCCCAAGATATGGAATGAGGCTATTCAAGGGAGCTCAAGTGAAAGGGTGAGAATGGAAAGTCTAGTGGGGCATGCATGTCTAGTAAGAAAGTACCTTCCGAATAAGACATGAATAATATACTAACCATTTAAAATAAAAGATTATTAAGCCGGGCCCAAACTAATCCACCAATAGAAATAGTAGCCAGGCGCATGGTACCTTGGAGACCAATCCACCAGGAAACAATAGTGATCAGATGCGTTCTACCATGGGTGTTTCTGATCTACCGACTATAATGGTGGGAGATTCCGAGCTTAGTAAACCAAACCTTAAATGATAATAAGTCATGAAAAAAATACTAATTACTTATAGTGGAATACCATGAGAGTTAGGACCAAACCGATCTACTGGCATAATAGTGGCTAGGAGCACTTTACCCTAGAGACCTGTAATCCCCCAAAATTTTAGAAAACCTATAATTAAATAAATAGCTTTTATTTGAAATAAATTATCTTTTAAAATTATTTAATTTAATTATTTTATTGATTTTGAGTATGTAAATTTGGATAGGAGTATTTAATAAATTAAAAAATAAATATTTTGTTATTTTATCATATTATTTTTATTTAAATAAGTTTTCAAACTAATATTTTACTAAAATTAGCCTTTTTGAACCAATATTTTAATTTATATTGAATTAAATTATTAAATTAAATAATTTATCAAAAATATTATATTTTATTATTAAATAAATTAAGTTAAATTATTTTCCCCTTTCTCTTTTTCCTTTTTTTTCTTTCTCCCTTTTTCCCCTTTTTCTTCTTTCCTTCCTTTTCCTTTTTTTTCTCCTTCGGGCCGCCCGCCAGGCCAGCCTGCCTCCCCCTTAGAGATGGCAATGGGTCTCGGACCCGACCCAGACCCGCTAGACCCGCCTCATTTTTAGCGGGTCTGGGTCCATGATTTTTGGACCCGACGGGTCTGGATCGGGTCTGGGTCCACATATATCTTAAAGGGTCTGGATCTGGGTCCAGTTCTAGACCCAGACCCGACCCGCCAGACCCGTTTAATATACATATGTGTGTGTGTGCGCGCGCGCGTATACATATATAAATACATACTAATATTATGTTTTTCATTATTGTCTTAATCTTATATAAGCTCCTTATTCATTTTTTTAAAATTTTATTTTTGTATACTTACTTTATAAACAATATGTATAACATTGTATTCTAAAAGTTAGGGATATAAACGGGGTGGATTTTACCCAAACCCCGACAAATTTTGTCCAACGGATATGGATAAACGAATATGGATACGGATATAGATGATGGAAAAAAAATACCCGTCGGGTTCGAGTATGGATACGGGTATAGGATATCCATACCTGCACCCGTAACCATACCCGTATCCATACCATACCCATTTACCCGATATATAATTACCTCTTTACCTTAATTTTAAAATAAATATAATATAAATTAAAGTTAGAATTATCATTTAACTTAACTCTAAATAGGTTGATTTGTCGGGTGATGGATTTATCCATTGGATAATATCCATTAACGGGTAAACGAATAATCCGTCGAGTAACGGATATCCAACGGATATGGATATGGATATGTTAGCGGATATGGATTCGGGTACGGGTACAGATTTTCTTATCGGATACGGATATGGGTATACCCGCCCCGAACCCGCCCCATTTACATCCCTACTAAAAGCATTAAAACACCATTTGAAAAGTTAATATAACTATTTTAATATATTTATTTTTTCACTTAGATGATTTTTTTTAACAAAAAAATACGTATTAAGTTATATAAAACATAAATATATTTGTATTAGCATAGATTATTAATTATTTTTTTAAAAAATAACCGGACCCATTTAGGACCCGTTTAGGACTCATTTACCCGCTAGACCCGATGGATCTGGATCTGGGTCTGAACTTTTAAGACCCGACGGGTCTGGATCGGGTCTGGGTCTAGGTAATATAAACGGGTCCGGGTCTGGATATGGCTAGACCCGGTCCAGACCCGACCCATTGCCATCCCTACTCCCCCTTCCTTGCGCTTGGGTCGTTAGCCCATTTCCCTCGCCCCAACCACGCAACCTAGACCGACCTTCATCTTTTTTTTCTTTTCTCCCCAAACCGGGCCGGCCACTCATTTTTTTCCCCCGACCGACCTGCTCCTTTATTTTCTTCTTCCTTCTCAGGCCTCGACCCAGCTACGCCCCCTCCAACGCCTTCCCCGACTTGTCCTCGTCGGCCAGTGTTGCCTCCTCGGGCACGCTGGCCACCGTCTACTGCCACCTTCTGCCACCACCTACATCCTCCTCTCTCTCTCCCCTGCATTTTTCACCAATATGGAACTGGGCAGCCATGCACCCTATCCCGCATGGCTCCCCTTACCCCTCTTCGTCAACCTCCCCTTGCCACCCTACGACACCCTGCCACCCTAGACACTACCGCTGATCAGCCCCTGCCCCCTCTCTTCTCCCTCTTCTTTTTCTTCTCCCCTTCATCCATTTTCTGCCCATCATTCCGAGCTCCTTACCCCACGATCTTCCCTTCTCTCTCATTTTCTTCCTCTCCCATTTCCACCCTGTTTTTGCGTCGCCACCGCCGTCCGCCACTCCTACTACCTCACCAACCCCCTACACCGCTCCTTGCCACCCTCCACCTCAGCCTTGCGCCACCACAACGTCCCTCCCGAGCCATCCTGCAGCCCTCTTCCTCCCCTCTTCTTTTTCTCCCTGTTTTTCACCCTTCTCGACAGCCCACCTATAACGCCGCCAATCGCCGCCTTCCGGCCGCCTCTTCCACCACCCAAGCCACCATTCAAGACCCTGCAACCCTCTCTACCACCACCATGCCTTATTTGGTCGAAAATAACCCTTGCACCCCTCCATTTTTCCCTCCACTTCTCCTTCCTTCTCAACCCTTCCACCTCGACCCACTTCAACAGCCACCTTTGCCGCCTCACCGCCGCCGCCTCAGCCGCCCTTGTCCGCCAATAACCCACCCCCGACAACCATCTACACCCCCTCTCCAGTCCTGCACCATCCCCTTACCTTAAAACCTCCCCAATCTACCTTCTTTTCTAGCCTAAAGACCCCAACCCGAAAATAACCAATTTTTCTTCCTCCACCCTCCCCTTCGAGCCTCCTCTAATTGTTTTTGCATGCAGCTCATGCTGCATATGCAACATGAGTTCCTGCATTATTTGGCCATTTTTATTTAAAATCTTTAAGGTATGATAATAGTTAAATTAATTATTTTCTTAAGCAAAATTTATAAAGTCTTATATCTTGATTTTCTTATTTCTAATAAATATTGATATTATTTTTTAGGTATTGGTTTTTCTAATCAAAGCTTGAATCTTGGTAAGATTCGAATTTTGCGGGAAATTAAGGTAATCGTTGAACCCCACTTAAATGCATGATAAACGTATGTTTACACATTAGGGATTTTAATATGTTATCATGGCTAATATATGGTTGTTAATATAAATTATATGTTTGCTTGTATTCTTTAATAAAAAGGAAAGTATGCTCTTTTATATGATATGTGTGGAAATTTGGTCTAAGGGAAAAATTTGATTATTAATGAAATTGTTAATTACTTATCTATGTTATTTGATGTTATTGTGACCATTTATGCATGAATAATATTATTGTGAGCCCTAGGGGCATTTTTGTAATATTCCTTATGTTAGATTATGGCCTAATATGTGTAGGTGCTAATATGTATTATGTTAAAATATAATGGTTGGTGGAGTTGGATATTGTTAATGGAGTATTAATATTATTATTCCATGTGGTAATGATAATTTAATAAAAGTGGAGTAATGAAGGGGTAAAGTAGCAATTTTGAAGGAAAATGGCAATATGGGAATTTTACAATTGAAAAGGGGGTATTGTGGTAATTATGGAAGTTAGGGGTATTATGGTAATCTCATGAGTAAAGGAAAAGATGGTAATTTTTCAAGTAAAGGGGCATTATGGTAATTTTGGAGGTAGAGGGGCAAAATAGTAATTTTACAAGTAAATGGTAATATGGTAATTTTGTAAGTGAATGGTGAAATGGTAATTTTATAAGTGAAGGGTAAAGTGGTAATTTTGGGAGTAAAAAGGGTAATATGGTAATTTTATAAGCAAGTGGCAAAATGTTAACTTTATAAGTAAAGGGGTATTATGGTAATTATGGGAGTAAAGGGTAATGTGGTAATTTTGGAAAAGAAGGGCAAAATGGTAATTTTGGGGGAAAAGATAAAAATGGTAAGTTTGGAGGTAAAAGGGTAAAATAGTAAATTGTAAAGCCAAAGGGGTATTATGGTAATTTTATAAGTAAAAGGATATTATGGCAATTTGGAAGTAAGGGGTAGAATGGTAATTTTATAAATTAAAAGGATTTATGGCAAACTTGGGAGTAAGGGGTAGAATGATAATTTTATAAATTAAAAGGGTATTTACGACACACTTAGGAGTAAGGGGGTAACTTGGTAATAATAATAGCATGAAGGATAAATTGGTAATTAGATTATGATTATAAAAGGGTAATTGGATAATTATGATAATTGATAAGGGTAATTTGGTAAATTAATCAATAAAAGGGCATTATGGTAATTTTAATAATGGAGAAGGGCAATATAGTAATTATAATAATAGAGAGGGGTAAATCAGTAATTATAATTATGGAGGAGTCTAGATTGGTAATTATAATTATGGAGAAGTGCAAATTAGTAATTATAATTATAGAGAAGTGCAAATTGGTAATTATAATTATAAAGAAGGGCAAATTAATAATTATAGATATGGAGAAGGGTAAATTAATAATTATAAATATGGAGAAGGGTAAATTAGTAATTATAATTATGAAGAAGGGCAAATTAATAATGTTAATTATAAAGAAGGGTAATTTGGATTTATAATAGTTGAAAAGGGGTAAAATGGCAATTATAATAATTAATAAGGGCAAAATGGTAATTATGATAAAGAGGAAGGGCAATTTGATAAGTTATCCAACTAAAGGGGTAATTTGGTAATTTAACCGACTAAAGGATAAATTGGTAATTGTTTAACCAACTAAAGGGGCAAAATAGTAATTATGATAATGAAGGAGGGTAATTTGGTAATTTATCCAACTTAAGGGCAATCTAGTAATTATAACAAAGGAAAAGGGCAATTTGGTAATCTAATCAATCAAATGGGAAATATGACAAGTGTAACAAATATGAAGGGTGAATGGTGATCTAAAGAGTGTAGGAAATGACTTCGTAACCTAAACCGAGGAAGGGGTAATTTGGTAAATATGCAACCTAAAGGGTATGATGGTAATTTGTGCCTAATATGTCGTTGTGATTGTGGAATTTTATAATATGACTCAAATAACGTTGATTAGTAAGTTTAGAGTATTTGATAATTAGTAAGTATTACGAGCATGAATCCTAATTCGGAATGATATAAGATTATGATGGCCTTAATGATTTCTCTGTGTTATCTTGAATAACCGCCTGAATAAGAAATGACTAATGATATCAGAACGATTGAAAGTGAATAAGTATTTGATTGTTGTACTTTTCGTGATCACTTTAATTAAGACGCTAATACTTAAAGTGAAAGACCTCGAGATCGGGAATGGTGACTCTTTAGGGGTCGCTACCCTAAAGACGTGGTTTAGTCCACGGTTATTTTGGTATTTGCTGGTGTGCCTTTGTGCCCCAGCTAGGCCCTATATATTACTCTATCTAGCTCTACAGACCTAGTTAGGGGGTATGCATACTTATGGATTAGGTGTCCTTGTCCGTAGGGTACTGAGTAGCTTTATGCACCAGTACGACCAGGGTACATTTGCATCCTTGGGTTCGTGGTTGAAGGGTACTGAGTAGCTTGTATGCACCGGTACGACCGGTGTACCTTTGTGTCCCGGGTCCTTGATCTCCCATCCGAGGCAAATAATTGGATTTGTTGTGCTGATTAAAGAAAGGAAAAATACTAATCATGAAAGTGAAAGATTATGAGCCAGGCCCAGTTGAATTATGATATCGATTACCGATCCACTGGTTATAATAGTGGCCCAGGAGCGTGTTGCCCTGGCAAGTGATTATGAGTACCGATCCACCGGACATAATAGTGGCCCAGGTGCGTATTGCCCTGGATGATGTTGATATATATATTCCGATCCATCGGCAATAATAGTGGGGGTCCCGAGCTCAATAAAACCAGTTATGTATGTGAATAAAGTTATGGGAAATACTTATCATTTATAGTGGAACATCATGTGAGTCGGGGCCAGACCGGTCCATCGGCGAATAATAGTGGCCAGGAGCATTTTGCCCTGAAGACCGATCCACCGGCATATAATAGTGGTTAGGTGCGTTCTGCCCTATAAGTGACCGATCCACCGGCTATAATAGTGGGGTTCCCGCACTCACATGGATATAAAATATAAGATTGATTGAATAATGATGGACTAATGGCTTAAGGCCCAAATGTATTGATTTTGCACTATGACGTGGCTTAAGGCCCGAAAGTATCGATTGTTCATAACGACCTATTGATATCTGATGTGATCATTAATTATGTGAATGTTATATGTACACATCTTGTTATATATGCATATAGCTTTGTATTACGTGTGACATTACGGGCCTGCTTTTAAGTGTAACTTTAAAGGGTTACTCAGTACCATAGTACTGAAGGGTTCCATTGATGGGGCCCCTGCCTATTCAATGGGCAGTGTCCCTTGTAGGTCTTTTCAGGTGCTACTCAAGTGGGCAACGGGAAAGAGAGTAAGGAATCATCCGGATTTTAGGGTTCTCCCTTTGCTTAACTTTCTGGTTTTAATGTATTCCTTATTTTTGTGACCACCACTGGTGGAATCTAATTTTGTAAAGTGTATTGCGCTACTCTGATTTAAACATGTTTTGGAAATCTAGCAAAGTGTATCTCGTTCCTTTAGCCTTAGCACTTGGTACTGGAATGGTATGAGTGAACCGGTCTGGTACTAAGTGTGGCGGTAATATCCCCGAAATTCACTATTTTATATTTTGCTTCCGCTATTTGTTTTAAATAAAACGAAATTTTTCAATAGTGAATTTTGGGGGTGTTACAAGACCAATCCACTAGCAAATAGTAGTGGCCAGGAGCTTCCTGTCCTGAGTGTTTCAGATCCAATGGCTATAATAGAGAGGTTCCCGTACTCTCATGGATCTAAATTGAGAGTTATGTGAAAATGCAATTAATGGCTTGAATTCTAATGCTTATGATTAACCAAACTGATTCATTACATACGTTATCTACCATTTATGTTGTATGGTCTTAGCCACATGGTTATCTTGCTCAGTATGTAGTGTACTAATTACCCATTTCATGGCCCCTCTTAAGTTTGTGCAGATAAGAGATGATGTCTATGATGATTTTGATGCCTTCGATGCGTTGGGTAGGAATGAGTGGGCCTGTTGGACTTATCATGGGGTCCGACAGAGTGTTATTTGGACTCACCTATTTCTATCTTTCTTATCATTTTATTGATCATTTTATTTACCCCATAGGGACATTTTCATTATACTTGCTTTATATTTCTATATGGACTCTGACATTTATGATATCAGTTTTATTTATGAAATGTTGGAAACATTGTGGCTTATTTCCTACTCGAATTAATGTCTTTTAAATTTTCTAGCCTTATGGTTGGTATGAGATTGGCTGGGGGTCAGTCTTATGCCGATCATGGCCTGTTTTAGTGTATGATTTTCTGTATAAACAAAAAAAATCAACTGTTAAATTTAGGGGTGCTACAACACCATACTTGGTAAGATATGTTCCCTCGTTGTGGATGGGGCAAGTTATGCAAATGTAGCTTCCACCACCTTAGTGGAGAATCCAACCCAATCACATGCCAAGCCATACGAATTACAATGGCTTAACAATAGGTCAATGGTTGAAGTTACTAAAAAAAATGGCCATGCCATTCTCCATAGGGAAAACCTACTAAGATAATGTTGTTTGCGATGTCATTCCCATAGATGCATGTCATTTATTGGTAGGTAGACCATGGCAATTTGATAGGGATATAAAGCATGATGGTAGGAGGAACAAATATAACTTGGTATATGCTAGCAAAAATATTGTGCTCACACCTCTTAGTTATTGGTCCTCACCTGTTAGGGAGGACAAGAAATGTAAGAAAGCTTTGTTTGTTGATGGGAAGGGTGTGGACAGGCCCATAGGAAAAGGAAATGCCTTTATTTGTTTTTGATACTCAAAGCTAATGAGAAGAAACAAGAACTTGACCCTTGGGTCAAGCACATACTAGGGGATTTCGGGTATGTTTTCCCAAACAACTTGCCTAGTGAGTTACCTCCCATAAGTGGCATAGAGAACCAAATCGATTTTATTCCTGGTTCTATGCTTCCAAACAAACTGGCTTATAGGTGTAGCCCTAAAAAGCCATGGAAATCCAATGAGGAGTTGTTATAAAAGGGTTTCATAGGGGAATCCCTTAGTCCTTGTGTAGCTCCGGCCCTCTTGGTACCTAAGAAGGATGGGGCAATTCACATGTGTGTGGATAGTAGAGCTATCAACAACATTACTATCAAGTATAGGAACCCTGTAACTAGACTTGATGATATGTTGGATTGCTTGCATGGGGCTAATATCTTTTCCAAAATCTAGAAAGGCTTGTGGAGATTTCTCGATACTAAACTTCTTTTTAGCACCACCTACCATCCATAAACGGATGGATAAATAGAGGTCACCAATCGCACAATCATAATACTTTTAAGGAACGTGGTCCAAAAACCCTTAAAAGATTGGGATATCGAGTTGAGTCATGCAGAATTCACCTACAATATCTCTCTCTCTCATATGCCACCAAGCACTCACCTTTTGAAGTGGTTATGGGTTGAAACCCACCACCACCAACGATCTCATTCCACTACCTATCCCCGCACAAACAAATTTTGAAGCAAAGCAATGAGCCACTGAATTCAAGAAATTGCATGAACAAGTCAGGGTCCGAGTAGAGAAAGTCAATGACATAAATAAATAAAAAAGGCCAACAAAAAAAAGAACAAATTTTTGAGCCAAAAGATCTAGTGTGGTTGCATCTTTGAAAGGAAAATTTTCCATATTTGAAAGGAAAGGTTTCCATCATGAAGAAGAAACAAACTCATGCCTAGAAGCGATGGTCCTTTCAAAGTCCTTCAAGGGTGGGTAACAATGCTTATCAACTTGAGTTTCCACATGACATAGGAAATTTGTCCTCTACACTTAATGTAGGAGACTTAATCCCCTACCTTCATGACACACCTTATGAGGATGAGGAGGTCCCTTCTCAAGAAGGAGATGATGATGCAGGAACATCCCAATCTTCCCAAACCAAGGATAATCTACTTATTAATTTTTTCTTAAATTGAATACTTCAAAATTATTCTCATTTGGGACAATAAATAGCTAGATTATATAGCAACCATGCAAGCCATGTAAACTCCACCACCTCATGTGATCATGGCTCCATATAGCTACTGTATGGATTACCCAAACTCCCACTATACACGGCTCACATATGGCTCCAAATCTACCTCCAAGCAACTGCCCACATCACCACCTTTACCCACCTATCTTGGCTGAATCAAAACCTACATGGTTCTACAAAATTTGTGAATGAATTAAGGGCATTGGGAAGATCATTATGGAAAGATTAAGGCCCTCCAAAACAGGCTTAAATTGAGGACCAGTAATAATCCTACTCGACAGACTTTCGAGCAGCCATCAATCGAGTAGGTTATCATGTTTATTTACCTTATTTATCTAAGCTTATTTAAAGTGTGTTGCTTAACTTTCCTAATGTGTAATATATGTATCCTAACCTTTTCATAGGATGTAATTTCAATCATCTAGTGATGGGAGGCTGTGGTTTTATTTCAACACACAATCAACTCTAGCCAATTGAGGTTGATTAATCTTAGCTAACCTTCATAGCCTTAAACTCTAGGTAAGGGTGTACTAAGACTAACATGCATGGTTAATATTTTGTTGTAACTTGGTTCAACGTTCCCCCTAGTTAAAAGGGAGTGTAAGTCTGCAAGAAGGGCGGATATTCTTAGCTGAAAATACCACATTATGTTTGACACTCTCAAGCTTGTAGAGCATTTGAGTTATTGCAAAAATCTTGCACCATGTATGCTAAGGATTGTAACCTTAGTTATTTTATGTAATTACTTGAGTTTGTAGGTCACAAAAACAAGTTTTACTTCTTGAATCGTCCTCATCTCCATTCTACATTTTTAAAATTTTATTAAAGTAAACACCACCTTCAACACTAATGGTTAGCTTAATATCATTTGTTTAGCATTATATATTAGTAATGAAGAATATCCTCCAATGACATTGAGGTACCATTCATAAAATCCTTATTCATCCCTTCTTATTCACCTAATATATTTGTAAGTAAATGAAGAACCTTGCAACCTCTATGAAATTGATTACTCGTATACTCATACCCATCAACATTACTAGTCGAGCATAAGACTAGTTGTTAGTAATCATCTCATTCAAGAAAAGGTGGATGCTATTTGTCTAAGGGTGCCACCTTTCTAAAATTGCTTAAATGAGAAAGATATTATGATGGTAGAAGTAATTTTAACACCCCTCCATTTTTTACTACCAAAAATTTTTATTTAAAATAGTGCAGAAGCTGAAATTACACCTAGGAAAAATGGGATGTTACTGTTATCCCTTATACAAGATAGACATCCGCCGCCTATCCCATATTAGATACAAGGCTAAAACTAACTAATAAATTTAAAACATAATGCACTAACTTAAATTGCATAAACATTTTAAAAGATTGTTTACATCAAGGACCTCATCGCTCCCTAACTGAATCAATATAGAAATATAAATAGATAAGAGTACGAGCTATATTAAAATGAGATCATGGTGTGACCCTAAAACCAAAACCATGGTCCCCCACGAACCCCATAAAATCTCTAGATGTCCACGCTCTCAAGCTTCAAACCTAAGATGAGATAATCCCACTACTGGTCATCCCAAAAACATACACATGGCCCTATACTTATGGGAATGAACAAGTGACAGAGCAAACGGGCACATCAATACGCTACGTACTAAGTAAGCCAAGTTACTTCCTCAACAGAACACAAATATGCAATGCCAATCTATCATACATGGATATCATTATTAACATGCATTATGCTAATGCCATATATGTAAATGTAGGAATCATAGTTTTAAAAACCGGACCGGTCATCGAACCGGTATTATAACTAGTTCACTGGTTTAGTGGTCGAACCAGTGGTTTGGACTGGTCGAACCAGTGGTACATTTTAAGTCAAAAAATATGAAATACATAGAAAATAAAACTATACATGAATTTGACAGGCTCCCAACCGGTTCTAAGACCGATTTTCACTGGTCCGATCGGTTTTTGACCGGTTTTCACTGGTTCCGAGATCTTAAAAACCGGCATATGAAATCTGATCGGTAACCCGACCGGTTCACCTGTCGGACCGGCCGGTCCGGTCCGATTTTTAATACTAGGGTAGGAATACATCAAGACATACTATCATGCACAACTCAGACAACGTAGAATATATCATGCTTGTTTTTATATTGTAATCATGTAGGTATTCACACATCTACTAAATAGATTAATCTAAGCAACCACTAGGATTTTTTTCCAATTGATCAATATTTTAGATTATACCATAGTTTTAAAAACCGGACCGGTCATCGAACCGGTATCATAACTGGTTCACTGGTTTAGTGATCGAACCAGTGGTTTGGACTGGTCGAACCAGTGGTTTGGACTGGTCGAACCAATGGTACATTTTAAGTCAAAAAATATGAAATACATAGAAAATTAAACTATACATGAATTTGACCGGCTCCCAACCAGTTTTTTAACCGATTCTAAGACCGGTTTTCACTGGTCCGACCAGTTTTTGACCGATTTTCACTGGTTACGAGATCTTAAAAACCATCATATGAAATCTGACCGATAACCCGACCGGTTCACCGGTCGGACCGGTCCGGTTTTTAATACTAGGGATTATACCATTTCTATATCCATATAATGACACAAGTCAACACCCAACCAAACATTTCAATCAATAACCAGTTAGTCATTTAAGATATTATCCTTTTTAGTCATTCATACCATTATTTCCATTAATATTCAATTATTAATCATTTACTTATTGATCATTTATATTTTATCATCCAATTACTCATCATCCACTTATCATTATTTTTATCAAGTGATAGACTATGCACCAACCCATGGTCTCACTTACCATGGAAGACTATCCAAATAAGGGACATAAAGTCTAAGACTAAAGCAAATCACCAAAGCTGACATAAGTTTAGGCCAAAGCCAATCACCAAAATGGACATAAGTCTAGGTCGAAGCCAACTAATATGGACATAAGTCTAGGCTGAAGCTAACCACCTAGGTAACCAGACCCTTTAGTATTGATAACCCCTATTATATCATCAATGTGTAGAGTAGGCAAGGCACTGGAACATCTAAGGACCCCACCTGAAGGCAAAGCTTAAAGGCACCAATAAACACCCAAAGGAAAACTAACCCTTGGTATCTAATCGAGGATCAGGTAACCCAAATCCATACACAACTCGATTGTCTTTTACTTTACATGATTAGTAAATTATTCATAAGGATAAATGATCACACAAGGCCCATAAAAAGAGCAAACAAAGCATTTCCATGTTTATTCCATATCAATATTTTCCATTTTCCCAACCATGTGGGTAATTTATTAAAGCCCAAGCTATGCTTCATTACTCTTTTCTCAAACCACCATATATCATAAGTGGATTACCCATTTAGCCTTTACAATACTCATAGAGTAGGTCATAAATTATAATCCTCTAATTAGGTCATTACTCCATGATAAAATCTATATTTTTATCCCATTAATAATCATAGGACAACCCTAAACATATCCTCAAAGTATAATCGGACCAAAAGGAACAAATCATACAAACTAGTTAAGCCAATTGATTGATTTGGCCCAACCAATTGATCGGTTGCACTAACCCGTCGATCGGTTTGACTTAACCCAACCATGCTCTTCCTTAAACTAGAAATTTCAATCTGTGAAAATAACAACTTTTAAAACCTTAAAATAACAAATATTAAACTCAAAATTTCATACAAAACTTTAATAATTTTGAAGTTGAAACAAAAAGGAGAGAAGGAACATACAACACTTAAGGTAAAATAAGGAATGCTCAGCTAAACTACTCAATCCTTTTTCCCAAATCTAACTCTTCATTGCTTAACAATTAAAACAAGAGAGAGATAGAGAAATTATCAAAAGAGTGGAAGGAATCGACTATAAGGTTTGAAGTGCAGTAAAGAAGAGGGTGAATACAGAGAGTTAAGGATTTTTGGTGGTTGAAATAAAGGTGCAAAAAAGGGGTGATTGGAGTTATTTATATCCAACCTATTAACACAAATCATAGAGGGTTCAGGAATAATTCCAAAACCCTAATACTAGTCATTTGAATTCGAGTTAAAAGAATGGATTTTGTCTACGATATACTAACCTGCTCTCTAGAGCTCAATTGGTATTTTTAAAGAATGTAGGTCAATTAGGCTAGAATTGAAATTCATAAGAGAGGTAATGGAAGGTTGGTGTGAAAGGAATATTCCAATTACTCAAAATTGTGCCTGATATGGAAGCATTGATCTCTGAATTGTGTAGAGGAGAGAGGTAGAAGAGACAATGCTAAGGTTATCCCTCCCCCTCAATTGTACCAATCAATATCCAGATCTAAATGCATCATGAAAAAGGTTAAGGATCTCCTAGGGACAATTTGACATGTATTTACAAGGTTTCATTTCAGTATAAGAAATTTTCTAGAAAAATTAAGTTTGAAAATATACCCAAATAGAAAAACTAGTCGATTGGTTTGGGCCTACCAATTAATTGTTCTACAAACCAATCGATCGATTTAGTCGAGAAAACCTAATTTGCTTAAACGAGAAACCAGTCGATCAGTTCACCCGCAAAACTCAATAAACGTCATTTTCTAACCTTATTTCAAATCAAAATTTTCCACAAACCAAATCATAATACCAAATAAAAATCAAATACCCAAAATTTTCACAATTATCATTCCAACATTTTACAAAAATATGGGATATTATAGTTAGTGTCATGGAGATACACCAACCTAGCGCTCTAACTATATTTGTCAGCATCCTTCATATACTCATCGTAAGGTAGTCTTGTAAGGTTGTTTATCCTTGATTATATCCTCAACATGGGGTGTGGTTCCTGCAACAATAAGAAAATTAAAATAAGGTAATCAAATATTAACTAAGATGCATAATAATAAAATTTACCTTATCATATTTCTATATGGCATATGCCATATGGTCTTTAAAACTGGTAAGAAAGTGGGGAATCTATAAACTACCTCCTATAGATCTATTTAATAACCAATTAACTAAATAAAGATAAGAATAGCATGTTATCTATCCATAGGCACTCGTTTCAGCATCAAATCCCTTAGTGTTGATATCATTATCATCCTAGTGTATAATATGATCAGTGTTTGAATCTACCATAAGAAAATTTCCCATGTGTTGCTATCATTGTTGCTCTAGCACTGATAATAATTTCCCTTTTCACCACCCCAATGGTAGTGAGAGTAAAAAGGCCTCATATCCTTCCATCTACTAGTCACATGTAAATTATAATAAAAATATCATTAATATATCTTGTATTATAAATCTCATTAATATATCTTTTATTATTATAAATTAAAATATAATATTATAACATATTAATGAAGTTTAGAGTTTAGGGTTAAGGGGAATGAGGTTAGGAATTATAGTTAAGGGTTTAGGGTTAAAATTTTAAAATGTAATGGTTTAAGGCCAAGGGTTTAGAGTTAAGAGTATGGGTTAGGATTTAGAGTTAAGAGGTTAGGGTTAGGGTTTATGGTTAAGGGTTAACTATTTAGTGTTGTGGGTTTTACTTTTGAGGTTTAGGGATTTGAGTTTGGGTTGGGGTTAAAGGTTACAACCTATAAGTTTAAGTTTTATTTTAAAGTGTTAAGGGTTAAGGGTAAATGACTAAGTTTTTACTATTAAGGGTTTATGGTTTGGGATTAAGGCTTGGAGTTTATGGGTTTAGGGTTTGGAGTTTGGAGTTAAGGGTTGAGGATTGAGGATTGAGGATTGAGTATTAAGGGTAAGGATAAGGGTAAGTGTTTAGGGTTAAGGATTTAGAGTTAAGGGTTTAAGGTGTGATAGGTGACTATCACGTTGGAGTAAGGCTACGGGTGTATGGTCCTCTAGGGGGTAAGGAAGATATTGGTGTTTCTTGATGTTATTGCTCGTTTTGCTCTAAATGATTGATACTTAGCATTCAAAGCTCCAAATTTAAAAAAAAAATACTATAAAACTATTTACTCTAGGTTGATCTACAGATATAAACAAGTAATTAAAGTAGAGGACTTGCTAAAATTGAAGACCAAATTATCCATACTAACCTAAATTCAAAAATAGGTAATTTTAACCCAAAAAATAAACAATTAACATGTTACGTACATACTAACCTTGGGAGTGCAAAACAAAGGATGGTTGAATATTCTAGAGAAAATTGGATTATTTATTTTCAATAGAAGGAGTGATGGGTTGGGAAGGGAAAGAAATAAAGGAGGATTGTGAGTTTGGGGGAGTGAAAATGAAAGGGTAAAAAAATGCGAATGGGGTGGAAATTTTGGGTTATATGATGTGTACTGATAAATTTTAGTCTTTGAGGTGAGGGAGTGTTATATTATATGCATTACGTAAGCAATATTAGTATATCAAATAAAAAATGCAGACTTGTATTTTTTTAATTTTTACAAGTAAGGAAGCTAGAAATAATAATTGATCAGATAACATCTCGTAATTTTCCTTTACTTCTGTCATGCATATATTTTAAAGGTATTCATAATAATTAGAAGTGAATAACCCAAATTGGAATAACTAAAAATTGATACTAAGCCTTGTAAATTATGAGTCTCTAATAGCTTGGAGACATAAATGAGTAAGTTTGTAGTAGATAATGGGCATTCTGAGAAGGTCGGATGTAAGTTTTGTCGTATAAAGTAAGCAAGTAATATAAACTTATCTTGACAAATCAACTAATAAACTAATAAATTAAGGTATGTATCCAAATAGAGACATGGTGAATTACATTACCCTAAGCCAAAAATGCCCTTTTACAGTGAAAAAGGGCATCTAATCTTAGTGGCATCCTATTTTTCTAAATTTAAAATTTTCATTCTAAGATAAAGTGGAAGAAAACAAAAACAAAACTAGGGGATGCTATTGTAACATTAAATATATAAAAAGTATGATCATTCACTTAACTCATATTTTATGCTAGGGAAAAGAAAACCAGACAAACACATGATAAGAGAGAATTAGAAAAAAGATAAAGATAATAATAATAACAACAACAATGATGACGACAACAACAACAACAACAATATATGATGATGTGATAATGTTCATATGATATCAAAATGCAAGGAAATATAGCCAAGAGTTTAAATGGCTAGAAAGAACAAAAATATCCCAATGTAGTGGGTAAAAACCATCTATACCGGTTAACATGACTCTCAACTATGATAAAATATAATAACTCCTCCGATAGATTCTTAGAGGCCCACATCATCATCATCCCCTATATTCTATAGTTAGCTAGTGGTAATATAAGTACGTTAAAGTATTAAATAAATAAAAGCTTATCCTATAACATGGAAATGACTCATGTTGTATATAGGGTAAACATGGCATAAGAATATACTAAAGGTGTTGTGATTCAATCAACAAAAAAAATAAAAAATGAATAGGAAGAACAAGTGTAAATAATGAAAATGGAATTCAAAGTTAGCATGGAATAGGAATTTTATTTATGAAATCAAGAGGAATTCAAGAAATTACAAGATAAATTCAATCTTAGTTTCTAATTCTCTCTTATATCTCTGTGTGTGGCTTTATCTACATAGATTTTGTTGAATAATGCTATCTATACTACATCCAAAAATTCATGCAAAAATTGGATATGGATTTGAAAATTAAAAAAAAAAGGACCATTTCATAAAACACAAACCCCATGTGTTTTTCCTTGACATTTGGCTTCTCGTAGGGAAAACAAGGAATAGAACATAAGCAAAGACACAACATGTGTTATATAACATAGGGCCCCCATATTTTCGCCTAGAGTCTCTATTCTACACCAAACTCAAACATCACCCACTATATGCACATGTAAATACTTCACAATCTTCAAACACCATAAAAATAGTTTTTCTATACTCCACCATAAATCAATCTCCCACTTGGAGACTAAAAAACAAGAGAGAACAAAACCTACATCACACCTATTCTCAAACATTCACACTATCACAAATGAACCAAGAAGGCCAAATGAGGTCATACACAGTCTTAGTTTACAAGTGTTTGCACACTTGGTCAACATATTAGTAGGATTTCAGGAACCCAATACCTTCTCCAGTATTATCACTTCATCTTCCACAAGTCTACGAATAAAGTGATACCTCCTTATGATCAACTTAGTTGTCATATGAAAATTTGGATTTCATATTAGCTAAATTGCACTCTGAATATCACTGTAAAGAATAGCATCACCATACTTCCATCCAATATCCTCTAGAAACATTGATAACCACATAATCTCTTTACCATCCTCATACATATCCACATACTTAGCTTTTTTCAAAGATAACAAGACACACTTCTAGATCTTATATATCCTACTAACAATAATATTCCCCATAGTTAAGATATAACTAGAGGTTCTTACTAGTATCCATATCCCTACTAAAATCAATATTAAAAACCTTCTAGGTTAACATTACCCCTATAAAACACAAGAGCTCTATATAATGTACTCTTCATAAATCTCAAGAGCCATTTCAACACCTCCCAATGAGTCTTCTTACATTTAGATGTAAGCCTGCTAACCACCCTAATAGTATGAGCAATACCATGTTAGTGTACACCATAGAATACATGAGACTCCAAACTTCATATACGTAAGGAACTCTCTCCATGTACTCATGCTCTTCAATTGTCTTAGGTAATTGCACCTTTTACAACTTGAAATGACTTCCCAGTGGAACACTCGTTGTCTTAGCATCCTAAACACTAAACCTGCAAAACACCTTCTCAATGTAATCACTTTGAGATACTTTCAAGGTCCCTTATGCAATGTCCCTTGAAATCCTCATGCCAAGTATCCACTTTGCAAGAACCAAGTTATTCATCTCAAAAATCTAAGACAATCTCAACTTTAAGTTTTAGATAGCTTTCATACTATTACCTTAAACCACCATTTCATCTACATAAAGTAATAAGATGATAAAAGAGTCATTTAACATCATGAAGTAGCAACAATGATCATGCTCATTTTGTCTAAAACTAATCTCATGCATAAACACATCAAGATTGAGGTACCATTATCTCAACATGTGCCTAAACCCATACAAGCTATTCTTGAGCTTATAGATTAATCCCTCATTGCCTGAGATGTTATATCCATATGGTAGCTTCATGTATAGATCCTCATTGAAATTACCATGTAAGAACCACAATCATTACATCCACTTAATTTAAATGCAAATTCTTAAAAGCCACAATCCTCAACAACATCTGAATCATAGTCATCTTCACTATAGGAGCAAAGGTATCATTAGAGTTCATACATTTCCTCTGTTAGAACTGCTTGACCACTAATCTCACCTTGAACCTCTTAGTACCATCAAAATCCTCCTAAATTTGAAACAATTACTTATTGAGTAATACTTTCTTCTCAACCATAAGTTTAGCTAATTCTCAAGTTCTATTCTTTTTGAAGGAGCATATCTCATCATCCATGTCTTGCTCCTACTTGAATGAATCCTCCACCTATACATCTTCCTCATACGACTCTAGCTTACCAGCATGAGTAAAAAAAAATAATGTAAGGTACCTCACAAGTGGTTAGCCTTTAGTACTTTTGGTTGACTTTCTTAATGCTAGAGCTAGGATAATAGGATCACCAACTATACCTCTTAGAGATATCCCACCATCAACCATAGGCTCATCAAGATCATGAGTATTCAAGTGAAAATTAGGTAGATTGATTTGACTCCCACCTAAAACATCCTTCCCATCCTTATACAGCATAAAATCATCAAACACAATGCCATAGTATCTAATCACCCTCATATGTACATTATCTCAGAATTGATATCCAAACTCATCAATTTCATAGATAAGAAAATAACATTAATTAACTTAGGATCAAGCTTACCCAAATGTTTAAGATCAACATGCACATATGACACAATACCAAAGGTTATTATGTGATAATAATTTACCTTCTTAAGTGAGAAATCCTCCTATGGTATACCATTACCAAGTGATACTAAAGGACCCTTATTGATCATATAGGTAGTAGTGTTCACTACATCAGCCTATAATTGTTTTAGTAATCCCGAGTGCAACCTTATATTCCTTGCACATTCATTCAAAGTTATGTTCTTCCTCTCATCAACCCTATTCTAAAATGTCTTGCCAAGAACATTTTTCTCCCACTTGATCCCACTATTACTAATAAATTTCTGAAAATCTAAATAGTAATACTTACCTCCATTTAATTACTTAAGGAACTTGAACTAAAAACCAATATCATTCTCAACCTCAACCTTCCGCATCTTAAACACTGAGAAAACATAATATTATTGTGTTAGGAAATAGACCCACACCTTTCGACTACAATCATCAATAAAAGTGACATATTATCTAGAGCCTTTGACTAGTGGTATAATGTACTCTGATTGTAAGTACATAGTGTTGATGTAGCACTTGAATTATCATCCCACAAAGACTAGGGGATGATCACCAGGCTAAAGATATAATTTTTCTATGTTTAAACCATCAAATAGCTAATTATTTGAATTATTCTAGAAAAAATTGATAAAAAGAAAACACTCAAGAATATAAAAAATAAAAAGTTGGAATTAAACTATAAAAGACAACGGCTAAGGTTCCAGTTAAATTCTCTAACTTATACCATGCTAAATAATCCTACATATCCTCACTCAAAATTTATGTTGAGCGTGTTAATAAGGATAACTATCATTACATTTTCTCAAGCCATAATGACATTTTGCCAAATACCAGTCCAACTATCTCTAGCCTAGATTTATATAGTTGTCAAAGAAGTAAATTTAATTATTCCCCCTTATTATTATAGAAACCAAAATTAACGTCTCTTGACCTGTTAATTCCTAATCTTTTATTACATTATGTAGATCTACTACCATGTCATCTCTCGATCTTAATGGAAGTTATCTATATCAAATGTTTATTAGAATTTTGACTATGAAATTCAAACAATAATTTAGTATACACAATTGCAAATTCAAATCAGGACATACATAAGAAAATTCAATGCATTCGGATAGGAAAATTCTCCCGTTACCTTAGCATAAGAGCAATTAGCAGTTCATGAATTGATTGAGGCATACGATAACAAAATCAATGATATACATCATATTATAAAGAGAGATATATGAAAATTAGATGATAAACAACACCCATGAAATTGTTATTTAACCAAACTTTGATCAATCATCTTTACTTCGAATTACAATTGTAATAAAAAATGGTGAATCAAAATTAGATAAGAATAAGGAATGAAAACCCCTAGATCCTTCTTTTGTGACTCCAAAAATCATTCCCCTTTATAACCAATGAAATCCCTTTTTAAAGTGAAACTCATGCATTTTTTTCATCAGCGTAGGCCGACACGGCCATGCTTTTCAACATGACCCGAATGTGTTGCTCTTGGCTACTTATTTGCTTTGATAGCTTTTGGTATTATAACCATAATTGCTTTGTTATACCTAATATTGAGCTTATTCTTAATTAGTTAGAAATATAACAAAAAGATATACAACTTTTATGCTTATAAAATTTCCAAATTTAGGTTTCATCATAGTGGAATTTGCACATTTTTCCACCTATGCACACTTTGAGCACTTGTTTTTTCTTCTCGTTTGTTCCAAATGTTGTGTTTTAGCTCATTTTGATCTCATTCTCTCAAAATATCTATAAAATATGATTAATAGAAATAAACAAGAATAATTAAATAAAGTTTGTAAAAATTCATCACATAATCACATTAAATATTTTTGTTAAAAACTCTAATAAACCAATATAAATCCTACCTATCATGGTACTAGAGTTGACCCTCGCACATCGATATTTACTAGTTCCATCCTATTTGGCTTAAGCTTTATTCTAGTATTAGTGAAGCTTCCCTATTTAGTTTACCATAAACATAGCTCTCACAAAGACCATATCAATATCTTTAAGATCAGGCAAATCACCCCTTAAAGCAAGAACTTTTATTCCTTTTTCACTCATATAGCCAAGCCTACAATGCCATAACTTAGAATGAACTAGGTTATCAACTATAGTAGATAAATTTAGTAACCCAAATATGGAGTACAACATCTTTGTCATCAAGACTCATGCTATTATCATAGCACCCTTTATGACCTTTTAAGACATCTCCCCAAACATAGTCTTGTAACTTGAACCATCTAGCTAACTCACTAATATCATATTATTTTTCAACCTAGGGATTAGATTAACATCCTTCAGCTCTCACTTACACCCAATAGGTGTCTTAATGACCACATCTCTCTTACTAAAAATTTTCAAGCACTTATTATCAACAAAATATACTTTCCCAAATGATCTGAAGAGAAGCTCAAAAATAGGTCATTGCATCTAGTGGAGTGAAACAATGCCCTAGAATCTAAGATACACTATAGACCAAAGCATCAAGAACATAAAAAGAATAGGCAAAACTATCACTATTATCATCATAGTGTTGTTATTACTTCTCCTTCTTAAGCTTCTTGCAATCCGTCTTGAAATGCCCTTTTTCCCCACTATTCCAAAAAGTCACTTGACCAATACTCTTGGAATTAATCCTATATTTTGACATACTATAGCTCTCAAAACCCTTCTTGCTACTCTATACTCTACCCTTAACATTCAAATATTACCAGTAGAAGTAGTCCCCTACTCCTTTCCCGCAAATGCTCTTGTAAAGGATTAGGTTATTGACTTCATCAAACTTTAAATTTGATTGTCCATGGGAAATACTAGTAGCAGCAATAGTAGTGTTCTAACTCATTGGTAGGGACCATAATAAAATCAAGGCCCTATATTCATCATCAAATGAGATCTCAGCCAAACTTAGTTAACTTAAAACCACATTAAACTCATTTATGTGGCATATAATATATGAAACATCATACATCTCAATATTGAATAATTTTATCATAAGAAGTACTTGTTCATCACTAATGATTTTTTCATACATGCTAGCAAGCTTTTATCACTCTTACAGCCATGTTCTAGTCCATGATATTTACCATCATGTTTCGAGCAAGGCTCATTCAAAATATGCATAGAGCCTTATTGATTAACGCATTCCCCTTGACCTCTTCCATATCCATGGAATTATCTCCTTCTAAGGGTTGATTGAAATCCTTAAAATACAAATAATGTTCAATTTGCATATTTCAAAATGCAAAATCAAAACCATAAAACTTCTGAACTTTGATCTTTCTATCATCCATCATTCAAAGCCAAATCTAATATACCCCAATTCAATCAACCAAGATTTGATACCAATTATTGAAATTTAATCACCAAATAATGTATAGGAAAAACAAGTATAGAGAATGTACATGACAATCAAAATTGGCTTAAAATAAAATTTTATTGATGATATTAAGAGGAATTGAAGAAACTACAAGATGACAATCTCAATTTTTAATCCATTATTCCCTCTCTTCATGCAACATTCTCTATTTAAACTTGGCTAAATAATGTTAGTTATACTAAAATTAATAAAACATGAAAAAATTAAACTTGGGCTAGAAAATCAAAAACACACAGACCATGTTATAAAACACAAAACCTCGTACTTTTTCCTAACATTTGACCACATGTAAGAAAAAAACACAAAATAATATAGAAGCAAAAATATAGCTTGTGTTTTCTCCTAGAGTTGCACCAAATTCAACCAGCACCTAGTACACACACATGAGGATCTCCACAATCTTCATATAACTTGAAGCTTGTTTTTCCAAGCTCTACCGTACAACATAAGCCACATAAACATGACATAATAACAATAATATAAGATAAGATAATATATCTCAAATATGTATAAACCATGTTGCTATTGTTCCAAAATGTGACTAGACAATCCTATCCTTAAGATATTTGAGCAACCACACTTAATTCTCCATAATGAATTAAATTCATGGCACCATCAAACTAGGTGTTTTGAAGTTATTACACCAAACACAAATTGGGATGCCACACCTACCAAACATGGGCATACAAAGTCCCAAGGGGACTTGTATAGAGACACCACATCCAACCACCTTGGGTATTAATGCCATACCAATCTATTACATAATTAATCATAACCCTTATAATATGTAAATACTTTCTACACATCACAACCGTGTAGAGTAGGAAATGTATTGATTGAAAATAAAACCACAAAGGTAACTCACGTGTTAAAGCTAAAGAAAAAGGCCCAAATGAAATCTTAATTACCTTTAGTAGTGTTTTACAAGTAATAACACAAAACACAATCTAACTTCGACTTATTAATACAAATGGGTGTTTGAGGTGATGACATTGAGCATAAAACAAAGCATCCAAGATAACCAAAGAGGGTATTTAGGTGATAACACCAAACATAATCAAATAAGGCTTCTAAAGCCAAAAGCTAAGTTGATCCTTCCATACAAGTATACACAACCATACAAGTAATATAGTAGTGAGTGAGTATTATTCCTTAAAGGAGAGATAACTCATATGAACTCTTAATGATCAAAAACAAAATAAGAGGTGAGTTAAGAACACTCAAAAAATGGAACCAATGAGTTAAATGAAAAAAGCCATGAAGAGTTTAAATAATATGAAAGAGCAAGTTGATGAGATGGGGTTTGGAATCCTTTTACTATTATGTCTTTACATTACAACATCATTATTAGATGAATTCTATTATATTATTCCCACATTGTGGGTTTCCTCTCGTGATATGAACCTTAATATTTCTTCATCTTACCCTTATTTAGTTTAAATATAAGCCCTCTAGGTTTGATGAATACTCAAAAAAAAACAAGGGGAATGAAAAGACCTTATCTAGGATTTTATACATCTATGGTTTTCCTATTTCATGACTCTTGTACCCAACAAGTGAAGCCAATCCAAGGGATCAACTAATTTTCTTCTCTTAAATTTAATCAAGGTGTTATTTTCCTACCAATGTTGGTTAGGTATTGATTGAGCTAGAAAACACTTTGAGTATAATAGAAATAGAACTACAACTAATTTTATAGATTTTCAAATTATTACAACGATTTCATCCTTTAACTTACAAAAGATCTAGCTGCGCATATCAACAAAAGACGTAACAAGAATTATAATTAGGGAAATCATCCTAACTTATTGTAAAGTTGAGAACTACTCAACTTACATTGTCATGCTATAACCCAATGTCAAGCACATTCATTCTTCCTCTACTCCTCCATTAAAAAACTTCTCCTTCCACCTAAAACTATGTTGATAGATGATATTCTTCTTTTGTGAGTGAATTTCTATTCTCTACCATTATTACCCTATTTTACTTGGTTACTTGCCTTTTTATAAGATGTGGAAGGTCTTTTAGAGGACATGTGCCAACTATTAGTGACCTTAGTTTTTTTAGGTTTGTATCTAGACACACTAAGTGTAGGAATAATCAATGTTTACTCCAATCACATGCCTTGATGTTGATTTCTATATGTTAGAATAGGTTATGTGTTAGTGGTCCTAGTTTTTAGACCTTATAGATGTGTCCCACTTTTTTGCTATGGGAGTTTTGTATTGATGATGTAGTGTTACTTGTATCATTTAAATATAATTTTTTTAAAATGAATCTAATTAAACTCAAAACACATAATTTATCCTTTCTCAATTGTCACCCATTAGATCTAGATAAATTACTCCAAAGATTCCTTATTTTAGTGATAATGGGAATTTTCTAAGGGAAGTATTACATAATTTGAGCTTTAGTAGCTCAAAAATTATAATGTTATCATACCCTCAAAACATAAACAAATGGTTATCCTTAGAAATGATTATCTTTGTTACTTCTTTTGTTTCCCAATGTCATTTCTTGTGTCCTTAAGAGGTTTTTAAAAATAGTTTCTTGTAGACTTGTCTAGTTGTTCATGCATTAATGAGGAATGCTTAGTTCTAGTTTTTGATGCCTTTACCAAAGTTGTTTTCCTAAAGCTATAACATTTGGGTATGATGTCACTTTTGTTTTCAAGGGGTTCTCTTTCATCCTTTTACAGAATCAAGGTCCTTAAGCTAGTTTTCTTTATTCATGAGTTTTTTTTTTAATAAACAAAAAGGGTACCTCTTAGGTCTTAATGCCTTTTTATGAGAGGGTTATCATGGCTATCATGGCAATACCTACTTACTCAAAACTAAGATCTATTCCAAGGTTACTTCTATGGTAGAATTATGTTAATGGGTTTTTTAGTGAGGTATACACATGGTTCTCATGTAGTTACCCTTTGTTTACTCCCCATACCAACCTTTGAGTAGCCCCAACCTGTTTTCCTTAGCTATAGAATAATTAGCTAGGTCCACCTGTTTTGTATTAGGAGGAAGTTTTTTTATTACAATCTTTAATTATGTCATGTAATGTTATAGTATTAGGTTGTGAATATGGTGTTAGGTAAGGTGATCGAGGTGTTTTTAGATAGTCCATAGTGAGATAAGTAAGATAAGTTGGTCCAAATGTAAGGAAAAAAAAAACCTACTCCATCATTGGGCTTCTTTACTATGCCATTTAGAACTCCATAGGAAAGTATAAGGCTAAGAATCCCTTTTTCAAGCAACCTCCCTAAGAGTGCCAAGGCCATTGCTACATCATAAATCATGTCCTTATATTTGTAAGGCTAATGTTGAAGCAATAACATGTATCACTGAGATGGTAAAGTAGCAACATGATATAGAGTTCTTAGTCAAACCCATCAAAGCATGGCTAAGAGTATAGCAACTCCTATAGGTTATTGCATATAATAATCTGCTTATAGACACAAAATAACCTAAGGATAAAATAGAAAAAATAAAAAATAGCATAAGTATATAAATTTTCTAAAGTGAAAAATCAAAATTGAATTTATTTCCCCCAAAATTGATGGTGGTTAGGTCCTCACCACTAAAAACATTTAAACATAAAGAAAACTATTTGGAGAGTTGTATAAATAAACACTAGTAACTACCAAATGCCATTTTATCTTTATTCCTTATTTCCACTTGCATTAGTAGCACCCCACTCCTCTATTTTGGCCTCGAAAACTTGTTAGGCCTTCTTAAATTCTTCTTCCTATGCTAAGACATCTTCTACCTCAACAAATAGATCTTACATTGCTTGCTAGCCCTTTGAAAACTCAGAAGACATTTTCTAAAGTTATACCATTAATATCATTTGAGGTGTCATTTAATGGTGAGGGTGGCAATTTATTAGATATCTTTTGTAGCTCATGCACCTCCTTCTACAGTTATAACACTACTTATAGTATAGGCCCAAAGTTGGTCACACTGCCCTTATCCTTCTATAGTCTTGATTTAGTTCTTTTATCAATGCCTCCAACACCTATCTCCTATAGTTGAAATTACACCTACTTTCCTACACAAATTTGTAGTGAGTGATGGAAAGAATATACAACCTTAGATTTTGGTATCACCCACAACGATATCTTAAGATATAACTGTAATACCCCCATTTTTCTCAACTTTAAATTTTCATTTAAACATAAATGTATGGAACCTAAAGCAAAAAATGGGAAATTTTGTTGCCACATCTAACATAAAAAGAGGTATGGATAGCATCTAACTCATCTTGTATGTATGGCTAAAACCCCTTAGACTCAAAGATTAGGGGTGGTTAACTCCTAACACATAGTTGAGGTAAACCAACAAAATAATTCAACTAGAATGAAATAGGGTTCCATAATAAAATATAATAAGCTAAAAGCATTACAACGCACTTGATGTCCCAAAATGGTGACAACAAGAATAAAGAAAACATAAGTACACATCCCAAAATAGGAAAAACACTACACCTGAGAGCCCTATCTACTCTCTAACTCAAACATGAAGCTTTCACAGATTTGAACACAACTTACTTATATTCCTCCAAAATAGTGTAGTATTAGTATCAAGATTGTTAGAATTGAGATTTTATCGATAATCATTTTGGAGACTCAAGATCAAATCTTACAATCAAATTATAGGATTGTAAGAACCTATACAAATTATTAAAAATATGAAACTTGTATACTTATATGCTCTAAAACAATATATTTTAAGTTAAAAGAACACAAATTTACTCTCTTAAGCTCTCATACACTCACTGATTGAGTTATAGCTACATACAAGTAACATAAAGTATTGAAGTCATTCTATATATTAGAAATTATTTTAAGTTAATAATATAATAAATAAAATTTTCAAATGAAAAGTGAAAAATACAATTAGATTATGAATAGAAGAAACATATAACTCGGTATGTTCAAAAAAAATATAATATTTTTAGCCTTAATAAAAATACACAAAAAATTAAGAAAATAGATAATAATGAAGGCAACAATGAGAGGAAATTAAATTCTATCATTTAAGATAATAAGATTTAAAAATTTTAGGTTGGATGTTGATGAATCATGATTAGAAAACAAGGGATTTTTTTTTTTGCTATATGTACACATGTTAAGTTGCTATATGAATCATGTATGCATCATAAAATAAAGTTTGTTTACATTATAAAGATACCATGGCCATAAAAAAATAAGAAAAAAATTAATTTTGAATAGAATAGAATTTAATAATTAATAATATTGTAAAATTTAATATATATTTTTACTATGTAGATAAATACTACATTCTTATGTCAATATCTTACATCAACAATTAATTTCATGATTATAGTGGTATCTTAGTTATACTTTCTTTACATCAACTCATTTTCAAAATAGGTTGCAAAATAATATGTGGTAAAAAATTAGAAGAATAAAGAAGAAATATAGTTAGATTAAGATGTATAATAGATTTGGAGGTAAATAAATAAAAATTATAATTATTATGCGTAATTGTAGGATTTTACCTGGGATATTAAGATTCTACTATAGGATTGTAAGATGGTATAGCTATTTAACTATTTTAAAATTCTACCTAGGATTGTAGATTGTTTTATAATTTTTAGATCATAAGATTATATCGAATCAGGATTTTAATAACTATGATTAGTATGACTTTCTTGTACTAAGTAAACCATAACACCTCTAAAAAGGTAGCATGTCCACATAGATATATAACATACTTAGGCAAAAGATCATACACAAAGGCATATAATCACATTTGATAGCATCATCTCATGACATATAACTAATAAAAGCTAATCCTCTTAGTCAACTAATGCACAAACTAGTGCACCATTGATGTTTAGAGTGATAACATCTAACACAAACTCATAATGACTCATAGTAACTCATAATACTTGGGATTACCCAAGCCATTGGTATTTTAATTAATAAAATCTAATATATAACTTGGGCTACTAAGATGCCCAAGTTGATGATGTTTTAATTGATAACATCTAACACATAACTTGGGATACTAAGATTTCTAATCCATTAATGTTTGGAGGGATAACATCGAATCCAAACCTTACTCCAATTATTTATCAAGTGATTAGATCAAGACATTCCATTCAACTTTGATATGGGTTGAAATCTCAACCACCAGCATGGTTATCCACCATAAGTAACACACGCCCAAGATAACTATTCAATTAACCACATGAATGCTCATCACAAATACAAAACCTAGAGCTCTAAATCCTTTAGTGTGTGTACCCTTTTAGGGTTTGTGATATAACCTATGAAGTAGAAATGGACCCTTTTGCCCAAATGTATTTTACACTCAAGGACCTAAACTAAGGCATAGGATGCTTACCAAACTCAAATCATATTTCACTTCAAATTATTCGTGTTTTAATTCAACAAAGGATATAATATCTAAAGATAACATCCATATCAAGTAATCAAAAATTTGATCACTCAAGGTCACAACCAACACTTAGCCATGAAAGGATAAGCATTAGGCATCTAGCTATAACCTCACCAAAACCAATATCTACCCACAAAAGGATAAGGTTAGGTAACATGTCATAACCTCACAACAAACAATATCTAGCCATGAAAGTATAAAGTTAGAAAATAAGTCATAACCTCACAATAACCAAGAACTCATTTACAACTTAGTCCTTTCATTCTAATTATTAAAAAGTTAAAAATAATTCAACTACCAATAGTGTGGTAAATGGTAAAACCTAAAGTTAACTACAAGATAACTAAGGTCAAGCTCATCTCATTTATTCAACACTTAGACGATATATGCATTTGAGATCACACAACAACCTAATGGCATATTATCAAAACAAAATGAAGATAAAATAATAGAGTGAAAACAAGATCAACCACACTTAAAAAAAATAATTACTCTAAACCAAAATTTTAAAATGCCTTTAAAGGCTAAAGAATCTATTTTGAGGCCATAAGAACCAAATTAAAAGTAGGAACCTAGAACACTAAAACAAATCACATAGGAGCTTTTCAAAAAAAACTATTCACTCAAATACATTAAAGACAAACTTTCATCAACATTTTTTGAAATAACCTCTTTTAATCCTCGAAGAGCACTTAAAGGCCAAATAAGCAAAATATCAAACATAATTGGGTCAAAATCACAAAATAATGACATGTCACTTTAAAAATAATATTGTTTATGGTCAAATTCAAAGTCAATGATTAATGTTCATGGTCATGATCTATTTCAATACTTTGAATTTTACTATTCATATACTCATTCTATTAGCTTTTTAAGGCTAATTATGATCATTATATGTCTAACCATAATTAATCCTTTAATAATCCTAAAAACATGATTAGTTACTCACTAAACCTACTTATGGAAATTTGAAAGTTATTAGTACAAAACTCTTTGAATATTCATGAAGAACATGAGGAACATTCATCATTCATTTTATAAACTCAACAAAACTTTAATCCATCATAACTTAAGTTATACTAACCCAAATGATGGCATTTTATAAATCAAATTGTATCTAAAAATGGAAATTATCAACATGCAATAATAAAATTTAACAAAATCCAACAATAACATACAAAATTACCAAAAATCTAAGCTTAATGTTGAACCAACATATTTTGTCAATTTTGTGTACTAGTGGGGGTTTGGTCATATTTTTTTTTTACATAATTATTATTTTTTAGATCCAAAAAATGCATCAGAAACTAGAATCCTTAGTATTTAATTTGGTATCTCATTTGACCCATAAAGAATAACCTACCTATATAGTTTTTCCATGACATAGTACGAAAAATCCAAAATTCTATACAAGCATGACTCATGGCAACCTTTAAATGATTTCATGTTATTTATCATACTTTTCTAAAAAAACATGATAATACACCTTATATTATACTTTATTTATCATAAAAAAAAATTCTTCTCACACTTTCAACATAACGTAATACATGCTTTAACTCATTTTCTTGAAATAAAAAAAAACATGGAACATGCTTGGAAGAACAACAAACATATTAACTAACATACAAATTTGTTATCTAAAGAGTTGGTTAGATTTACCTTTACTCCAAGATTAAGAAAATAAAAGAAAATCCCTTTTCAAAGCTTAAATTTAAGAACTTTTGAAATCCTATAAATTATGACAAGTGGTTATAGAATCCAAGTCTAAAACTTAAATAGAGGATAATAAATCAAATAGAGTAGAAGTATGGAATTCATAGTTAATGTTTGGATCAAGTTGAAGCTTCAACCCAGGTTAAAATAATGTTGATGGTGTTTAAACAAGGATGAGTGAAGGAGATTGAGACTGATTCACAAGAGGAAAGGCCATGGGCCAAGTGAAGAGAATATATAGTGTGAATCTTCATAGGGAAATAGAATATTTTAAGGTTAAAATGAATTGTAAGATTGGTGGGTTGAAGATTAAAGAGAAGGATGAGAATCTTCAAGCAAGATTCAATTAAGAATTAAAGCAGACAATGAATCTTCAAACAAGATTGAATAATAACTCAACAAGAAAATAGCTTTGAATGTTTCTCCAAAAACACATTCAAAGTACTCTAGCTAAGATTACTCCAAGTAGTCTTAGGAAGAAAATTTTACTCAAAGAAAGAAATATAAACAATTAGTATACTTATTATTAAATTTAAAATTATTCGACTCTTCTATATTACAATGTGTTAAGCCATGCCTTATATAAGTAGTGACAATAGGTAGCCACATTGATACACACATGGTTAACTAGCATACTAACCTCTAACAACAACATATTACTAATCTATATAATATATGGATCGAACGAAAAATTATTACAAATAAACGTAGCTAGTTATTTCTACTAACAAAAGCCCTAATTTATATAAGAATAATAACTAGGTTTTCTTTGACTTGAAAGTTTGACTTTCATACATAATAGCTCCTTTGACTTGTAATAACTAATAACATATGAAAGGTTAAATATGTTGACATCTTGAATCTTCTCCTTGTAAATATGTTACATACGTGCAAGAATTACTTAAAATATACTTGTTATGGTTAGTAAAAGTTATATTATCATCAAAGACACATATTGTTATAGGATCCATTACTAATAATATCAAATTCTCATTATCATGAGAATCCATAGATGCATCATAATAATCCATAGATGCTCCAGCACCAATATACTACATATGGTGGGTGTAATGATAATTTAACATATAAATATCTTGGTACTTTAATATCTTGATACTTTTAGTCAAGATAAGAACCACAAAGGGAGGGGGATGAACCAAATTCTAAGATCAAATATCAAGGGACGACATTTGATCTCATCTCAAATGGATGGTTAGAATGGAAGATTATAAGGATTAGATAAGATTTAAGTGCCAAAAGATATGTTTGGGTAGCTCCTTATGCCAGAAAATGGTAAACTAAATAAAAAAGATAACAACTTTTTGTATGCATTTTAACTCAAGAGAATTAAAATATAAGTATATTTAAAGTTTCATAAATTTTACAAAGCTAAAGAGATAATTTTGGGGCTAAAAACACTAATAAAGGCTAAAAGGAGCATGAATAGTGCTTTTTGATTAACATATTTGTTTATCATCTTAAATATGATTGAGAGAATAAAAAAAGGATAAAAAATACTATTGAATTATAATGATTTGGATAAAGATTGATAGCCAAAAGTGGCTTGGAAATATCTTATGGAAATATAATCATAAGAAATTATAAGAATTTCTAAACGATATAATTCAATAACATGACTAGGGTTTCAAAACATTTTTAAAAAATTACCATAAACCATAAAAATAGATTAAATTTATCTCCATGAAATATAGATCTTAAATTAACTCAAGTTATTAAAAATACAGAGCATTACATAATCTAGCAAACATTGATTGATTTGTGGGTTATAATGTAGAAAATGAGTTTCAAATGTGGCCTTGAGGTCATGCATGGTGGAATAAGCAAAATATATTAGGAAATGTTACTAAACTCAAGCATTTTGGGTAAGAAATGCATGATATGAGGACTTAGCTCCCTAAGATAATATGGTGCAGGTGGCCTCTACCATAGCTATGTATGATATGATGGCATTCTCTTATTCATAAGTGGATTTGGAATTCAATGAGAAAAATGAGTTGGTGGCATCAAGAGCAAAAGGTCATTAAGGGTTTGAGAAACAAATAAAACTTTCCTCCCCCTTAATTCTTTCCTAGTTCACAATTATCATAGAACTCAAATACCCCTAAAGTAATAATTGGACCAGGGTGGACAAAAGGCATTCCAACATTGGGCATTTATATTAGAAGAGATATGTGCAACCCCTTTTAAAGTAAGACTCTCAAGAGATAAAGTTATCATACCTCTTTTTTACCTAGGCAAAAAGGCATTTATAGTAGAAAAGATATATGTAGTGGTGCCTCATCAGATTAAATTCCCTTTTTAAAGTAAAATTCTCAAGAGATAAGGTCCTCATACCTCTTTTGTGCCCAGACAGAGACAAACATAGGGATAGAGGCAAGTGTGGAGCTAATGAGATCCTAAGAGATGCTATCTCTACAATATGACCCTTTTATGTAGCACTATAAGAAGGTGTTACAATTCCACCTTTTTATGTATAAGCAAGGGTTTTCCTCTTACCAAAGTTAAGGTGGTGAGAAAGAGGGAAATCATTATCATCATTGATCTTATTAGAGGAGATGTCAACTAGCATGTTTGAGGTGTTATTAGGAGCTTTATTGGTTATGGAAAGGCCAGAAGAAGAATGCTTTGGTGTTGTAGCTATAAAGAAACCCTTTTGATGGATAGCCTTATTCTAGAAGTTAACCACCCTAATAGAAGGTTTAGGACCACTTACTTTAGGTTGAGGATTATGGTGCAGGGTCGTGAGTTTTTTTGGTTGTCCAGGGTAGATTTTGTTATAGGAACAAATGAATTAGGTAATGTGGTAGTGGAATTATTCTTACTAGGAGAAGAAGATGATGTTATCTTGTTGAAGTTTAGTGAAGAGGTAGACTTGTTGACTATTATGGGTTGTGACTCTTCTTCATGCTTGGAGGTGACTTCTTGCAATTTCTATTGGGATTCAGAGGAAGAGTTATCACCAGCAAAGATTTGTTTGGTGGAGCCTTAAGTGTCAGATCTTTGGATGAAGTTTATAAAGATAGAAAATAACTTCTCAAAGTTAGGATTCTAAGAGTTAGAATAAGAATCCATTGGGGTACAATAGAAAGGTTGAGACATTTTCTAGGTAGCACCATGTGGCTAGGGCAGTACAAATGCCTTCTCCTTATAATTATTGTACTATTCCCAAGCAATCACTAGTATATTCTACATACAAGTCTTCCACTTTTTACCTTATATCCTCTTCATCTTCCCATCACTCACCTTTTTCAAATTCTACCCCCTTTTAACTATCATTCGCTTAATTCAATATATACTTATCCCGTACTTTACAAAATTTTACCCTCACTTGCATAGATCCTTCTACATTCTTACAACTACCACTATTATCTATAGTCCCTCTTCATCTTCCCATCACTCACCTTTTTTGAATTCTACCCCCTTGTAACTATAATTCCTTTAATTCAATATATATTTATCCTATACTTTGCACAATTTTACCCTCACTTGCATAGACCCTTCTACATTCTTACAAAATGGGCACCGGATAGTCTTACACCCTCAAATCGAACTACTAGCTTCGACTAAGCTTAGAAGCTGACCTGCAAAGACCACTACCTATTGAATAGGTAGGGACTCATTAAAAGAGCCCTTCAATACAATGGTACCAAGCAATCCTTTATACTAAGCCAAAATGAAAAAACTAGCATAAAACACATACAAGGAATCACAATAATACATTTTATAAAACATCAAGCTGTACATGCATCAATTATCCATTCATATAATCACATTCCACCAATACCTCATATCAACCATACTTATTCATCTAAAATTAACTAAAACTTACTAATGGAACATGTAAGACATGTTCTTTGTTGTATAATTAGAAACAACATCAACATCAGATATAAGACAATAACCACATACCTCATCATCAATCCAACAAATCTCATAACATAGATAAGCTCATAAGTACGGATTAATATCAAATCATCATATCACAGGTAGATGCAAAGGCAACTACTGGAACACACTTAGACACAAAGGCTACTATCGAACCATAGGTGGTCACAAAATCTACTAATGAACCATAGGTAGGAACAAAAGGGTGCTATAGAACATAGGTAGGCACCAGGGCTATTACCAATCAATCTAATAATCCAATATTCAAATAATCCATCAATCATTTTCGTTTTTATTTTACTTGAGAGGAGATCACACCGAACTTGGAGATGTTAAGGTACTCTAGTCATACCGGCACATTAAGGTAACACAATATCTTATTGAATATCAACCCAAGGACGCAAAGGTATCCTGTTCGCACTGGTACACAAGGTAACACAATAGCCTACCGACAAGGACACCTCCTATCAGTCCACATAATAAATTAGAGTAAGATATAGGGTTTGGCTGGGGCACTAAGGCACACCAGTAGAAATCTAAAATCAACCATGGGCTAAACCACGTCTTTAAGGTAGCGACCCCTAGAGAGCCACCATTCTCGATCTCAAGGTCTTTCACTTTAAGTATTAATATTTTGTTAAGGTGACTACGAAATCGCATACAATAACATAGATCCAATTTCTAGACTTAACATTTGTACTCATTTCCAATTATTCAAAGATAAGCACAATCAAGATCATTACCAAGGTCGATCATAAAAATACACTAAGGCCATATAAGGCTCAATTATTCACTTTTGGGCTTGTAACACCCCCAAAATTCACTACTGAAAATTTTTGTTTTATTAAAAGAAAATTAGTAGAAGCAAAATAATAAACCGTGAATTCTGGGGATATTACTGCCACAGTTAATACCAGATCGATTCACTCATACAGTTCCAATACCAAGTACTAAGGCTAAAAGAGAAAAGTATAACCTATGAGAAACTCAAACATATTTAAATCAGAGTAGCGTACACAACACTTTATAATAATAAAATCCACTCGTGGTGATTACAAATCAATAAATACATTAAATCCATAAATTTTAAAGGAAAAAGAGTACACTCCCAATATATTCCGGATAATACCTTACGCTCTTTCCCGAGAGCCCACTTGAATAGCACCTGAAAAGGACTTGCAAAGGACACTACCCATTGAATAGGCAGGGGGTCCACAAATGGAACCCTTTAGTACTACGGTATTGAGTAACCCTTTAAAACACACCTAACAGCAGGCCCGCAATGCAACCTATGATACTACATACATACATAATGAAAGGTAAATACTTAATATCCACAGTCATACAACCACATACTTAACAAATCAATCAGATATTACTAAGCCATATAGAACAATCGATACTTCTAGGCCTTAAGCCCTTAGTCCATCATTATCAATCATATCGGATTATAATTATCTGTGTGAGTGTGAGAACCCCACTATTATAATTGATGGACCAGAATACATACAGGGCAGAATGCTCCTGACCACTATTATTGCCGGTGGATTGGTCTCTAGGGCAGAATGCTCCTAGCCAATATTATTCGCTGGTGGACCGGTCTGGCCCTGACTCACATGATGTTCCACTATAAGTGATTAGTATTTTTCCATAATTTATTCACAACCAAATCAAATTTATTGAGTTCGGGACCCCATTATTATGGTTGTTGGATCAGAATACAAATGTACATCCTCTAGGGCAACACGTACTTGGGCCACTATTATATCTAGTGGATCGATACTCATAAACATCATCCAGGGTAAAACCTCTTGAGCCACTATTATATCTGGTGGATTAGTACTCATTATATAATTCAACTAGGCCCGGCTCATTAATCTTTCACTTTAACGATTAGTGTTTTCCCTTTTTAATCAGCACAATAATTTCATTTATTTGCCTCGATAGGGAGATCAAGATCCCGAGACACAAAGGTACACCGGTCACACTGGTGCATAAAAGCAACTCAGTACCCTTCAACTATCAACCTAGGGACGCAAAGGTACCCTGGTCGTACTGGTACATAAAGTTAACTCAATACCCTACCAACAAGGACACCTAATCCATAAGTATGCACACCCCCTAACTAGGTCCGTAGAGCTAGATAGAATAAGATATAGGGCCTGGCTAGGGCACAAAGACACACCAGCAAATACCAGAATAATTGTGGGCTAAACCACGTCTTTAGGGTAGAGACCCCTAAAGAGCCACCATTCCCGATCTCAATGTCTTTCACTTTAAGTATTAGTGTCTTAATTAAGGTGATCACAAAAGCAAGACAATTAGATACTTATTCACTTTCAATCGTTCTGATATCGTTAGATATTTCTTATTCAAACGATTATCCAAAGTAACACAGAGAATCATTAAGGCCATTATAATCTCATCTAATTCCGAATTAGGATTTGTTCTCGTCTAATTATCAAATACTCTCACCTTACTATTCAGCGTTATTTCAGTCATATCACAAAATTCCACAATCACAACAGCATGTTAGATGCAAATTAGTCATTTACTCCTTACTTATATAATTGCTAAGTCATCCCTTCCTTACTTGACAAATTATCATATTACCCCCCTCGTTGCATAATTACCAAATTACCCCTTACTCGATTTAGGTTACCAAGTTATCTCCCATACCTATGAGGTCACCAATCCCCCCTTCATAATTGTTAAACTTAATATATTTTCTATTTGGTTGGTTAGATTACTAATTTGCCATTTTCCTTTATTATAATTAACAAATTACCCTTTAGTTGGTCAAATTACCAAATTACCCTTCTTCATTATCCTAATTACCAAATTACCCCTTTAGTTGGTTAAATTACCAAATTACCATTCTCTATTATCATAATTACCAAACTACCCTTCTCCATCGTCAAAATTACCAAATTACCAAATTACCCTCTAGTCAGTTAAATTACCAAATTACCCTTCTCTATGATCATAATTTACCAAACTACTCTTCTCCATTATCAAAATTACCAAATTACCCTTTAGTTGGCTAAATTACCAAATTACCATTCTCTATTAGCATAATTACCAAATTACTCTTTAGTTAGTTAAATTACCAATTTACCCTTCTCCATTTTCAAAATTACCAAATTACCCTTTTATTGGTTAAATTACCAAATTTTCCTTCTCTATTATTATAATTACCAAGTTACTCCTTTCCAATTTCCACTTTACCCCTTTTATTTTCAAATTTACTATTTTGCCCCTTCACTTTTAAAATTAGCATTTTTACCCCTTAGCTTCCAAAATTTCCATAGCACCCTTTCACTTATAAAGTTACCATTTTTTTCCCTCACCTCCAAAATTACCATTTTGCCCTTTAATTAAGAAATTACCATTTTTCCCTTTAATTACCAAATTACCATTTTTTCCTGTAATTACGAAATTACCATTTTTCCCTTTAATTATAAAATTACCATTTTATCCTTAATCACAAAATTACCATTTTACCTCTTTACCTCTAAAATTACCAATTTACCCTTTACTTCCAAAATTACCAATTTATCATTTTTACTTACAAATTACCATTTTACCCTTTACTTCCAAAATTACCAATTTACCCCTTTGCCTTAAAAATTACCATTTTACCCTTGCCTCCAAAATTACCATTTTACCCCCTTTACTTCCAAAATTACCAATCTACCCTTTTCACTTGCAAATTACCATTTTACCCCTTATTACTCTACTTATATTAAATTATCGTCGCCACATGAATTACTAGCATTAATACCCCATTCTCATTATCCAACTCCCCAACTATTATAGTTAATATAATACTCATTAACACCCATACACATTAGGCCACATTCATACATAATACATATTACTAAAATACCCCTAGGGCTCACAATAATATTAACCATGCATTAAAGATTACAATAGCATAACACAAACATGGATAAACACTTAATATTTTAATTAATAACCAAACTCTTACCTTAAACAATATTTCCATAAATAGCCTATAATCTAACATGCTCCCTTTTTATCAATCAACACAAGAACTACATATATTATATTAAAAAATATATATCAAGCATAATGACATATTAAAAAGCCTAATGTGCTAACATACGTTATCCATGCGTTAAGTGGGATTTAATGATTACCTTAATTCCCGCAAAAATAAACCTTACCGATATTCTGATTAAAGGTTCAAGCTTTGATTAGCAAAACCAATACCTAAAAATAATATCAATATTTATTATATTAGAAATAAGAAAAATCAAGCATAAGACTTAATAACACTTAATTAATCAAATACTTAACTTAAAATATTATTATACCTTAAAATTTATTAAACAAAACATAACCAAGCATGCAGCAGCTTATACTGCTCATGCAGCATGAGCTGCATGCAAAGAAATGAGGGGGAAGGGCTCAAAGGTGGGTGAAAGGAGGGAAAAATGGCTATTTTCGGGTTAGTGGTTTAGGGCTAGGAAAGAGGGCATGCGGGGGAGGATTTAAGGTAAGGGAAGGATGAAAAGGTGGAGAAGGGGTGTAAGTGGTGGTCGGGGATGGGTTGAAGGTGGCCAAGGGCGGCCGAGGCGGCGACAGCGAGGACACGAAGGTGGCTACCGAGATGGGTCGAGATGGAGGAGCTGAGGAGGAAGGAAAAGGGAGAGGGAAAACGAAGGCCTGCAGGTGGTGGTTTTGGCCAAAGGATATTTGGGGGTGGTAGAGGGGGTTTCAAGGATTGATTTGGTGGCTCAGGTGGTGGAAGAGGCGGCGGAACGAGGCGGTGCAGGGTGGTTGCCAAGAAGGGAGGGAAATAAGAGAAAAATAAGAGGGGGGAAGAAGGAGATTGCGGGGTGGCTCGAGGGGTGCTGTGATGGTTCAGGGGTGAGGTAGAGGGTGGTAGGGGTGGCGCAAGTGGCTGGTGAGGCGGCGGTAGTGGCGGAATGGTGGCGGCGAAGCAAAACAAGGAGGATGAGGGAAGGAGAAGAAAGGAAGGAAAAGAAGGTAGGTGAATGCATGTGAAGCTTGAATGTAGAATGAGGCAGTGAAGGAAGAAGAAAAAGAAGAGGAAGAGAAAGGAGGGGATAGAGGATCTCGAGGGCGGCGGTAGGTTGGTAGGGGAATGGGAGTTGTAGGGAGAGGGAGGAGAAGAGAGGGGTATGGGGGAGGGGAGAGAGAGATGGTGGGGTTGGGATGGGGTAGAGAAATGGCAGGAGAGAGAGAGAGATATAGGGAGGTTAATAGGGGAGGAGGGTTACAGGTGACGACCGGAGATGGCAAGGCTGGTCAGGTAGTCGTCGAAGAAAGGAAGAAGAAGAAAGAAAGTAGGGGGTGCTACCAGGCCGGGCGAAGGGAAGAGAAGTGGGTACGCCCGGTCGGGGGAGAAAGAAAAGAAAAGAAAAGAAAGAGGCAGGCAGGCTAAGTGATGCACACGGGAGGAAAGAAAATGGGTCAGGGCCCAGGCGCGAGGGTGGGGGAGAGGCAGGCTGGCTGGAGGCCCAAGGGAAGAAAAGGAAAGAAGAAAGAAAGGAGAAAAAAGGAGAAAAAGGAGAAGGAAAAAATAAAAAGGGAAAAGAAAAGGAAAAATGGGATAAAATAAAATAATTTAATTTATTAAATAATAAAATAAAATATTTTTGGGCAATAAATTTATTTAATAATTTAATTTAATATAACTAAGATAAAAGGGTTTAAAAAAGATAATTTTAGTAAAATAATGGTTTGAAAAATGATTTAAATAAAAAGAGTATGATAAAATAGAAAAATATTTATTTTAATTTATTAAATATTTATATCCAATTTTATATACTTAAAAATCCATAAATTAATTAAATTAAATAGATTTAAAATCTAATTTATCCTAAATAAAAGTTATTTATTAATTTATAGGCTTTTAAAAATTTGGGGGATTACTCATTAGGCCAAAATGACCAAAATGTTCCTAAGGTTAAAATTACCACATTAACATCCTCTTTAATTAATAAATCCATTTTATTTAATAAATTTCCATACAAATGCTAAAACATAATAATTAAGCAAATTTATCATACAGTTACACTACTAGATACACCAAATGATTAATTTGCCCTTATTTTAATTTTTTGCATATAAAGCCCTAGCATGTGTATCTAATACATCTAGAATCACATAATCTCATGCTTACAACATATAATACACATTAGACATGCTTTTCATGGTAAAAATTATAATACCGGTAAAAAGACCAAATTTTTCCTAGGGCACACATCCATGATTAATATTCCACAATTATATCTAAGCATGCTCAACCCATTATTTTCCACATACATTTCACCTATAATCATGAAAGATCATTTTTACCATACTTTGTCCTTCAAATAGTTTACATATGATAACATGTTATTTTTGTAGAGTTTCTAGGATATAACATATAATTGTAATTTAAAAAATCATACTTAACATGTTCAACACAAAAACCCTAATGTGCTATCATGCAATATTTATCATTTTAGCATAGTATAATGGCTACCTGAATTCCAGCAAAAACACAAATTAGTGGTATCTTACTGAATACTATGGGATCCCATTAATCAAACTTCTGTACCTAAAAATAATACCAAAAAACCAGATTATTATTTTAACACATAAAGTAATAGTTATAATAATAAAATATTTATTTTTTCTAAAATTATCAAAATGCCCTTATATATATATATATATATATATGATACAACACACTTACTCGAAAATCAGCACAAACTCACGCTGCGCATGCAGCGTGAGCCATGCACATGTGAGGGAGGAGGAGTTGGAAGAAGTTGGGTTGTTGGTGGAGATTGGTGGCTAGGTGGTGCTGGATGGACGATCGCTAGGAGGGTGTTGGTGCTAGAAGTGGGAGATGGGTGTAGTGGGGTGGTTTGGGGGGTTGGTTCGGTGTAGGAAGAAGAGGAGGGAATGTGGGAGGTGGTGTGTGGGTGCGAAGGGTAGAGGTAATGGTGGAATGGCTCGCTTGGTGCAGGAAAGAGAGGAGGGAAGGCAGCAGTGGAAGATGAAGGAAGGAGGAAGAAGGGATGGTAGCGGTGGTTTGCATCGAAGGTGGAGGGGTTGTAGTGGCTAAGGTTGCCGAAGAAGAAGGGGCAACAATGGTAGGAAATGTCTTACATAAGTTAGGTGATTGATTACATATTTCTTAATGTTATATGTGACAATAATACCTTATATTTAATATTTACGTTTATATTAAAACAATAATTTTAGTAGTAAATTTTGGAGTGTTTAATCCATACTTACGATAATAAAAGAAACAAGGTTAGAATTTTTATCAACGAAGAAGAGGAAATCAAATTTAATAAACTCCTCTTTAATTCAGGCACATGTCGTTGACATGGCTCTATAGCAACGGAAGAAGAATTAGACTTTCTAAATTCATTGCCATTAACTAATTGAGACAACCCATTTCTTAGACAACAAGCCACATTCACTATTTCTTCTAGTCATTGAAACAAAATTGAACTTTGCAAAGAACCCTTTGATCTCCATTTTATGACACTTGAACCACTTTTATTCTCCACTCTTTTTATCATATTCTTCACAAAGTTGGCCGCTTGAGCCTATGTTTTCTGTAGATTATCCAACTACATCCTCGATCCATTTTCTTTCAATTAACTACTTGTGGTATGCATAACAAATTTAGATGAAAGAAATTAAACTCGGTAATTAAACTAAAAGAAAAACTAGGAAACAAAATGGGAAAGTAAATCCTCATTGGAAAAATGAAATAAAAAAAACAACTAAGAGACACATAGAAAAATTCAAAAATCTAAAACTATACCCACGAAAATAAAGGAAGCAAAGACAAATTACCCAACTCTAAATTATCAGATGAAGATTAAGCAAAAGACGGAGAAGAAAATCTCAAATAACTATGAAATTTTAAATTGTAATGTTTTATATCTTTTTTAATTTATAGTTTGAAAATATAATTTTTTTACTTTTAAATACTCATTTTTTTTAAAAAAAAAGTAAAAAATTGAATATAGAACGTAAGAAAATAAACAATTATTTAAAATTAATTATAATTAGTTAGTATATTGAATAAGTATTACTAGATATAATTATGAGTATATATTTATAATCTATAAAATATTGTATTTACATAAAAACATTATTATTTTAAGGAAGCTCATTTGTAGGAGCAAGCTTCAAACATGAGTGCTTTATTAGAAATTAAGTTTGTTTTATTCAAAATAAGTCCTAAATAATTTTTTTTAATTTATAACTTTTGTTTAACCATATATACACGAAAATCAGATAGATTTTGGGTAGGGTTATTTGGCACCTTCTAAAATTGTTGTAGGCCACCATTTTTTTCTAAACTTCTTAAAATACCCTTACGTTGCTAAAAGGCTTTTATTTTTACATCGACGATAAGGGTTTTGCAGACTGCGAATGGCAGATGTCAATGATCAGGAGGAAGACTTATTGCATGTATTGCAAACACACGTTTTTTGAAGTTTTATTTATTTATTTTAAACAACTACCAATACAATAATTGAGTATAACATTCTATAGTATTCTTATTGTAGCTATATTATTTCATCATTTAAAAATGGTAATATATAATTCTAATTTAATTATAGATATCCACCTATGTTATTAATATGATATAACATCAAAGAAATTTGTGTTTATTAAAAAAATCAATTTACCATAATAGTTAAAAAAATATGTAATATTAATAATAAAATATTAGGATATTGTAAGCCTTTAAAAAATAAGTAAAACACAATACAGTGAACATGTTTTTATTGTAGTGTAATATAATTTGTTGACAACATGCATTTATTTTTGTAATTATAGCTTAGGGTAATCTTTTTTTTAGGGTCATTTAGTATTTCAAGGCATATTTATAGATTCAATATATATTTAATATATATATATATATATATATATATATATATATATATATATATATATATATATATATATGTGGGCCAATTTTTTTCAATTTAGTTAAAATTTTAAAAACGATTCTAACTAAACAGTAGTTATTAAAGCGTTTTACAATTATAGTTATTATAAAAAAAATCATTATTAAATCCATAACACACTTACCTATAGAGACTGTTTTCATGGTTTTTTTATAATACTTTTACCTTAATGTAATTATAACATTTTTATTTAATTTATTGAAAAGACTATAATTTCTTAAGTGTTTAAATAAATTTAAGATAATACATATTTATATGCACTCATGTGTGCGTAGGTTTATAAATTGATGAGTAATACGAATAATCTAATTAATTTGTAAAAATATGAAATGAAAGAATATATATAATTTTAAAACCATTGATTAAAAATATAAAATGGGTAAAATTTATACTTTTACAAATTAGCAGATTGATTATATTAGTGAATATTAATATTAATAGTTATCATTAAGTAATAGTATAAGAATTATAATATTGAAAGTGAAATTTTCTTGATAAATGAATTTTGGCATCATCCTAACATACAACAATTACATTAATGTAGAACCCATCCTACTATCTTTTACAATATGTTGGAAATATTTTTCAAGATACTCCAATTTCTTTTATTTATTTATTGCATCACTGATTATAAGGATATAAATTAACAAACTATACTAATAAATGTTAAAATGTTCATTTCTTTCATTACCAATATATGTTGTTCGTTCATCAATATTAAAATGCTAACTACAAAGACACATTGATGTTTCTAAAAATTATTGTAACATTTTTAATATGTACTTACCAAAATTTGTGATTATATAGTTTATATTTTTAGAAAATAATTTAGAAAAAGGAATAACTAAAATATTATAGTATATAATTTTTAGATTTATATTGAAAAGTTTATATATATATATATATATATATATATATATATTATCAATATATATCAAAAGATATTAATAGTTAAACTTTATTATTGAAATATGTAATGTTAGCTACAAAAAGAGTAATTTTTTTTTTATAAGTAACAAAGACATTTTTATTTGAAAGAAGTGTCATTTTATATATCATTAAAATTTATTATAATAATAACAATGAAATTAGAAATAATACAAATAATGAATTTACCATATTTTTATGTCATGATTTATTATTATTATTAGTTTATATTAATTAATTATCAATAACAAAATTAGTACATTAATATATAAATTTTGAAATAAATTTAATTTTTAGTTTTATTTTTGTGTTTGGATTTATAACATTATTATATGTCAAAGAACTTTCTTGCATGCGTTGAAATAAGGTAGTGAATCATCCCATCAAAACATTATGGTGCCTGATGTTAGTGCTATTAATTGATAATATATTGGTTTTAAGGTGGAAATAATAAAGTCCATCTAGCCCCTACATCTACTAGCTATTGGATGTATATATAAGTTCATTTAATATTATAGGATTTGTTACATGTTTATGCTTGCAACTTATTTTATAAGATGTGTTGCATTTAATATTTTATTACAAACTAAGTACTTTAATTATAAATTTATTTCACACCAATCTTCAACGGACGTAGGGAGATCATAATATTAGTGATAGCAATTAAAATAATAAAAGCAATGATACTAATTAACAATAATGATTAATATTAATAATGAAAGTAGTAATAGCAGTAGCAACAGCAGTAGTAATAAATATAGTTATTAGTAAGAAGATATGAGAAAGATAAATCAAAAGTAAGAACTATTGATAGAATAATCAAAAAGAATAGGAATAATAATTTACATTACTATTGTTGTTATTATTTTTATTTATATTATTAATAGTAATAAATAAATAATAAATATTACTATTATTAATTAATACCAATAAAAATTACTATTTATACATCATTGTTATCATTTTATTTATGTATTATTATTATCATTATAATTTTCATAAAATCAAAATATATTATTTTTGGGTATTATCTTCATTCTTAATGATAATATTTATGATTAATATTAATTAATTATTATACTTTTTAATAAATAAATTATATTATAACATTCAAATCATCAATAAATTAATTTAAAATTTACCCCAAATTAGATAATTAAATTCTAGAAAATTCTTTAGAATTGAAATTGGTCGCACAATCAACTTCAACGGAACTCTAAAGTTTTTGTGCAGTTGTAATAATCAATCTATCAAGTTTATATTTGTAGTATACATGTAATAATATTGTAAATAATTATTATAACATTAAAATCATGATTAAGTTGATCTAGAATCAAGTTAGTCACGACTCACGACCAACTTCAACGAAATTTTAATTTTTTTTAGGATTCCGATAATTAATATATCAATTTTAGTTTTTAGTATATTTGTAATAATATTAGAATTATTATAACATTAAAATCATCATTAAATTGATTTAAAGTTTATCCCAAACTAGGTACTTGAGTTTGAGAAAATTGTCTACAACACAAGGTTGTCACGACTTGTGACCAACTTCAACATAATTGTAAACTTTTTCTCAGATTCCGATAATTAATGTATTAAGTTCAAATTTTAGTATATATAAAATAGCATTAGAATTATTATAATATTAAAATCATCATTAAATTGATTTAAATTTTATCTCAAACTAGGTACTTGAGTTCGAGAAAATTGTCTACGATACAAGGTTGTTGCAACTCACGACCAACTTCAACAGAATTGTAAATTTTTTCTAAGATTCCAATAATTAATCTATGAAGCTCAAATTTTAGTATACGTATAATAGTATTAAACAAATTAGTACAACATTAAAATCATCATTAAATTGATCTAAATTTTATACCAAACCAAGTACTCGAGCTTGAGAAAATTATCTACAATTCAAGTTGGCCATGACCAACTTCAACAGAATTTTAAAAAAGTTCTAAGATTTCAATAATTAATTTATCAAATTTGGATTTTAGTATATGTGTAATAGTATTAGGAAAAATTATTATAAAATTAAAATAATCATTGAAGATCTAAATTTTATCCCAAATCATATACTTGAGTTGGAGAAAATTGTCTAAAATTCAAGTTGGTTGCAACCAACTTTAAAGGAATTCTAAAATTTTTCTAGGATTTAATAATTAATCTATCAAGTTTGGATTTTAGTATAAAAGTAATAGTATTTTAAAAAAGTATTATAATATTAAAACCATCATTAAATTGATATAAAATTAACCAAATACTTGAGTTTGAGAAAAGTGTCTACAATTCTAGTTGGTTGCGACCAACTTCAATGGAATTATAAAATTTTTCTAGGATTCTTTTAATTAATCTTTCAAGTTTGATTTGTTGTATAAATGTAATAATATTAGGAAATATTATTATAACATTAAAATTATTATCAAAATGATATAAATTTTATCTCAAACTAGGTACTTGAGTTCTAGAAAATTATCATGAATTCAAGATGGTCATGCGACCACCTTCAACGAAATTTTAAAAATTCTCTACATATATCAAATTGAATTAATAATATATGTATAATAGTATTAGAAAATATTATTATAACAATAAAATTATCATTAAATTGATCTAATTATATTAAGTTTGAATTGTATTATTCATATAATAGTAATAAAGAAATGCGGCAGGTATATAGAAAATCAAGTTTTACTAAATGGAAAACAATCTTCTTTTTTTTTCAATATTACCCTTCTAACTCGTTTTCTTTCTGATTATCTCCACACAATCTCATTTCTTACTTTCTCCTTACCTCTCTGTCTTTTTCTCTCTTATCTTTCATCTCATCTCACCTCATGCATCAAGGTTAGTTTTTTTTTCTAGCTAGCATAATTAATTTAAGTAGATCTATGTACATGCATTTTTTTTGAGAATGCTAGTTTTTGCCGATGGTATGTCAACATCAATGGAAAAAATTACCAAGGGGTACAACTAGATTGGTAAAATTTGCTAATGTTTGGTAATTTTTATTTTAAAGTAAGGAGATGTAGATCTAAATTATTATTTTTAAGTGTGGGGTAGGAGAACGACAAAAATTACCGAGGAGGGAGAGTAAAATTAGACCTTTGTGCCAGTGGGGGTGGGGGCTCCACTGCACATTTTGTCGTTGGGGGTAGGGGAGCAGCAACAAATTTTGATGCAGGGGTGGGGGCGCAACGGCTTATTTTACTTGTGGGTGGTGATTAATGCTGTCGTGATTAATTAATGCAAATTTTAATATAATTTTGTCATAAGTTTCCGATTATGGTGTTTATTAATTATTATATTTTGTTAAATATGTGTGTATTAATTAATATTAAATATTTATTGTTATTATTATTATTGTATTATTTATGGTTTGTTAATTAATAATTATAGTTTGTGATGTGGATGATGGTTTTGGTTAGGTAGATAGGCTTGTTAATTATGTTTGTATTAATTAGGTAATATAATTATTGTATAGCCATTATGTTTGTGTTAATTATGATATTTTAAGTATCGATAATTTGGTTAAATTTATTCATTATGTTTTTAGATATATTATACTCTATTAATTATGCTATGTTATTGTGTGTATTAATTATTTTAGCATTAATTAATACTAAATATTAATCGATAATCATTATTATTATTGTATGATTTATGGTTTGTTAATTAATAAATATGGTTTGTAATGTGGAGGATGGTTTTGGTTGGTTAGATGGGTTTATTAATCATGTTTGTATTAATAAGGTAACCGACTAGAGGGTATTTTCGTAATTTTTATAATGAAGTAGGGTAGTTTGGTAATTATGACAATTAAGAAGGGCAATTTGGTAACTTAAATAACTAAAGGGTAATTTGGTAAATTTAATAACGGAGAAGGGTAAAATTGTATAAAAGGATAATTTGGTAATTTAACTAACCAAAGGGTAATTTGGTAATTTTGTCAATGAGGAAGCGTAGTTTGGTAATTGATAATAAAGGACGGTAATTTGGTAATTAACTGATTAAAGGGTTAATTTGAAAATTAGGATAAGAAGGAAGGGTAATTTAGTAATTTGACCAACTCAAATAAAACATGTATTTATATGTTCCATATATTGAAAAAAGAGTCAACCATAATAATATAATAACAAGAAGTATTAATTTCATCAAACCGAATTCTTCCACACAATTCAATAATAACAAAAAATGGTTTACCTCTTCGTCTAAGTTGTAATTAATATTGGGAGATTCCATTTATATTTCTTCTGTGTATGCATAGTAAATAAATATTCTAAATCCATCATCATAGTACGTTGGAGTTCTATACCTATCATCGTAGTTTATTGAAGTTCCGAACTCGTCATAGTTTGTCGGAGTTCCAAACTCGTTGTATTTTGAAGAGCTTCCAAATTGTAACTAGAGGGGAATTGATTTTGCTCTGAGCACAAATACGGGCAAACTTTCCCCTCTCATCATTAGCAGTGTGCAGATCTATGTTTAACACGTCCAGTCAAATTGCCAATGTCGAATGATCATAGTATTTAATTGGTAATTTGTTTATTCTTACCTAGAGAGCTATTTCTCAAACCATTGAAACATCTAGGTTGAAGTTAGGCTCCGAGGGTCTAAGAATATATTAATTATGTTTCAAATAATTATATTTGTAATCATGTTTATTAATTACATTTTGTTAATTATATTTGTATTAATATTGGATGATTTGGTTAAATTTGTTCATTATGTTTTTAGATCTATAATACTCTATTAATTATGCTCTGTTATTGTAATTAAATATGTGCTTGGCAAAATCTATCGGTATTCTAGGGGTTCTAGTTATCGTTTAGAGGGGTACTTAAGTTTATTAATTTTAGTTTGTTAATTGTATTTTTTAATTAGCATTAATTTGGTTAAATTTGTAATCTATATTTTTAGATCTCTTAAAATCTGTTAATTAGGCTATGTTATTTTAATTAAATATGGGTTTGGCTAAAATTGTTGGTAATATAAGGTTTTCTGCTGTCGTTCATAGGGGTAATTTTGTAGTTATATTTTTTTAATTATTCTTAATTCAATTAAATTTGTTCATTGTATTTGCAGATCTATTAATTGTGTTATTGTATTGTTTATATATGATTTGATATTTATTAGATTTGTTTATGTTTTTATTAAATATGTTAAATATTGTTATGTGGTGGGGGTTATTAGTGAATGTTTTTTATTATATTGATTGGATAATAGATTAATTTTGTTATTGAAATTCATATCAGTCATAGACAAGACAAAGTAATATATAGAACCGAAGGTCATCATGTGACTGCATCTTTATGACGTAATAGAACGGGTATAGAACAACCTGCTCTGATGTTTTATCTAAAAGTCTGGCAAAAAGTCTTACCGAAGGATTATATAGAGGTAAAAAAAATGTGGCCGACAAGAACTGAAAGAAGTGTTGGAACAATAAGAATATGCAAAAGCTTCCGAACAACCAAGGTCTAGTCTTGTAGTTCCTACTATTGCTACATTTGCTGACTATGCAGGTCGTCCATCATTTATGACCGATGCTAGCATTTTGGGGTACTAAGGTTCAGGTTTTGGAGATTTAGGGTATGGAAGTTTGGAGGTAGGACGTTTGGAGTTTGGAGGTGTAGGGTATGAAGGTTCGAGGGCAGGGGTTTGGGGTTTGCAAGTTTGGTGTACAATGGTTCTGAGATTAGAGGTTTGGGGTATGAATATTCGCAGGTAGGAGGTTCTAGGTATGGGGGTTTTCCATTATCTACAGAATATGTAGATTTTCTTACCTTAATGATACAGCCTGACATTGGAGTACCATAATTCTCATTTCACCTACTTGCTATTGGTGGTTCTGGAGCATTATTACCCCATATTACTGATCAACCATCATCGTCAACATATGTGCATGATGATGATGTTGTATGTCATGATGGTGACAACGATGATTATTGAGACAATGATGGTGATGGTGATGATGATGATAAGGATGTTGGTGATGACAGTGAAGATAAACGCGATATACAATTGAAGGATGAATGGTATCTGCTAGGGCCATGTCCTGGAGGTCCAATCATCCCTGATTTGATCCCAAGCTTCGGCGGTCACACCGCTTTAGATTTACGATTAGGAAAGGTATGTTTATGATATTCATTATTAAATGTTTCTAATTTTATTTGTAACCAGTCATATATAGTCATCACATATGTTGATTTTATTTTTCAGGATTGTGGTTGTTTTAAGATCTACACTAGACAAGAGGTTCTGAAAACTTTTCTTAGAAGTGTCAATGAAAGTATGCTCTCTCTGATATGCCAAACAGGATTGCCACACCTTTTAGCTTGCACATTTGAGCATAAAAATGTGCCACTTGTTTAAGCATTTATTAAAAGATGGCAACCAGATACCAATAGCTTTCATATGCCATGGGGTGAGATGATAATCATCCTTTTAGACATACATCGCATATTAGGGCTACAAGTTGATGGTAATCTATTACATTTGGAGATGACTTCTGACACGCGTGCTCAATTGATTGGTGCAATGGGTGCCTTGTTTGGGAGGGAGGAAATGCAAGTGAATAAAGTCACTCGAAAGGTTGGGCTTCCATTTAAATGGCTACAAGAAGTATGTAAATCATATTGGTTAGGGGATGAGGAAAAAGTTATCGAGTATTTATTATGGTTGATCAGTATATCATTGTTTGTAGATAAGTCGGTTGATAAATTAAATTATTATTATATCATTTTTTGTCAAGATCTTAGTCAGGTTGAAGGCTATGGATGAGGAGCAGCCACACTTGATTTTCTATATCGACAACTTGGGATGACTTCCAAAGCTGACGCTGCTTAAATGTTGGGATTTATTAATCTATTACAAGTAATTTTACAGTTACCATATATATATATATATATATATATATATACTTGGATACATTTAATGCTAATTCTAACAACCGAATATTATTATAATTCCCTAAAATTTTAGAAAGCCTATAATTTAATAAATAGCTTTTATTTAAAATAAATTAGCTTTTAAAATTATTTAGTTTAACTATTTTATGGATTTTTGAGTATATAAATTTGGATAGGAGTATTTAATAAATTAAAAATAAATATTTTGTTATTTTATCATATTATTTTTATTTAAATAATTTTCTAAACTAATATTTTACTAAACTTATCCTTTTTGAACCAATATATTAAATTATATTGAATTAAATTATTAAATTAAATAATTTATCAAAAATATTACATTTTCTTATTTTATAAATTAAATTAAATTATCATTTCCCTTTTTTCCTTTTCTTTCTCCCTTTTTCTTCTTTCTTTCTTTTTCCCTTTTTCCTCCTTCGGGCCACCCGCACCCGACCTGCTCCCTCCTCCCCCTGCACCTGGGCCTCCGGTCCACTCCCTTCCCTCATCTCCTTTCCCCCCGGCACAGGAGCCCAACCCCAACCCTTCCTTCTTTCCATTTCCCCTTCTACTCGGGCCGACCCAACTCTCTCTTTTTTCTTTCCTTCGCCGGCCTGCACCTCTCCCCCCCTCCTTCCTTTCTTTCTTCTCCTTGCTCGTGCCCGACCAGCTGCCTGTTCGACACCATGCCCGACCACCGAGATGCCTGCAACCCCTCGCTACCACCACTGCAGCCCTCTCACCCGTCATTTTCTTCCGATTCTTGGACCTGGCCTACCCTACAAACCACCCCTCATGCCCTATTTTCCCCCTCTTCGTTTCCCCTCCCTGCCAACCTACCACCTCCCCTACCACCCTACATGCTACCATCGGCCAGCCAACTGGCCTCCTATTCTCCTTCTCCTTTTTCTTCACCTCTGCAGCCTCTCCCTACCCCATTTCTTTGAGCCTTTCCCCTTCCCCGACCTCCCTCTTCTCCTTTTCTTCTCCTTCCTTTTTCCTCCCTACTTTGGCTACGCTGCCGCCCTTCGTCGCTTCAATCGCCGTACCAAGCCCCTGCACCACCCACTGCCACCCTATACCTCAGCCCTGCACCACCACAAGACCACCCAAACCACCCCGCAACCCCTTCTTTTTCCCCACTTATTTTTCTCTTCTTTTTCTCCCTTCTCGGCAAGCCCCTGCAACCCCTCTGTCTGGCCGCCTCTACCGCCATCCAAACCACCAATCAACTCCCTACAACCTCCTCCACCACCCCACACCTCCTTTTGCTGAAAACAACTCCCAAACCCCTTCATTTTCCTCCTCCCTTTCCCTTCCTCCTCAACCCCCTCCATCTTGACCCACCTCGGCAGCCACCTTCGCAGCCTCGCTGCCACCGCCACTGCCACCCTTGGCCGCCATAAACCTACCCCCGACCACCACCTACACCCCCTCTTCACTCTTGCACCCTTCCCTTTCCCTAAATCCTCCCCCATCTACCTTCTTTCCTAGCCTAAAAATCCCAATCCGAAAACACCCCTTCCACCCTCTTCTTTATGCAACCTTCGACCCTTCCACCTTTATTTTTGCATGCAGCTCATGCTACATAAGCAATATGAGTTGTTACATTTATTGGCCCATTTTTGTTAATAATTTTAAGGTATGATAATATTTAAATTAATTATTTCATTAAGTAAAATTTATAAAGTCTTATGCTTTGATTTTATTATTTCTAATATAATAAATATTGATATTATTTTTAGGTATTGGTTTTTCAAATCAAAGCTTGAATCTTTAATTGGGATACCGGTAAGGTTCGTTTTTGCAGGAATTAAGGTAATCATTAAACCCCACTTAAACGCATGGATAAACGTATGTTAGCACATTAAGATTTTTAATATGTTATTATGCTTGATATTTTTTATTTAATATAACATACATATTTGCTTGTATTAATTGATAAAAAGGAAAGTATGTTAGTTTATATGCCATGTGTGGAAATGTTGCTTAAGGGAAGAGTTTGATTATTAATAAAAGTATTAAGTACTTATCCATATTATGTTGTTGTGACCATTTATGCATGAATAATATTATTGTGAGCCCTAGGGGTATTTTAGTAATATTTCTTGTGCAAGAATGTGGCCTAATATGTGTGGGTGCTAATAAGTATTATATTAAAATATAATAGTTGGTGGAGTTGGATATTGTTAATGGAGTATTAATATTATTATTCCATGTGGTAATGTTAATTTAATAAAAGTGGTGTAATAAAGGGGGTAAAGTGGTAATTTTGGAGGCAAAAGGGTAATATGATAATTTTATAAGTAAATGGAAAAATGCTAATTTTGGGAGTAAAGGGTAAAGTGGTAATTTTGTAAGAAAAGATCAAAATGATAATTTTGGATGTAAAAGGGTAAAATAGTGATTTGTAAAGTAAAAGGATATTGTGGTAATTTTATAAATAAAATGACATTATGGTAACTTTGGAAGTAAAAGGGAAGTAAGGGGTAAAATGATAATTTTATAAATAAAAGGATATTATGGTAAATTTGGGAGTAAGGGGTAACTTGGTAATTATGATAACGATGAAGGATAATTTGGTAATTAAATTATGATTATAGAAGGGCAATTGGATAATTATAATAGAGAAGGGTAATTGGGTAAATTAACCAACAAAAGGGTATTATGGTAATTTTAATAATGGAGAAGGGCAATATAGTAATTATAATAATAGAGAGGGGTAAATTGGTAATTATAATCATGGAGAAAGGTAAATTGGTATCTATAATAATGGAGAAGGGTAAATTGGTAATTATAATTATGGAGAGGAGTAAATTAATACTTATAATAATGGAAAAGGGTAAAATGGTAATTACAATAATGGAGAAGGGTAATTTGGTAATTTAACTTACTAAAGGGCAAATTGGTAATTATGATAATGAAGAAGGGCAATTTGGTAAATTATCCAACTAGAGGGGCAAATTGGTAATTATGATAATGGTGGAGGGTGATTTGGCAATTTAACCAACTAAAGGGTAAATTGGTAATTATTTAACTAACTAAAGGGGAAAAGCAGTAATCATGATAACAAAGAAGGGTAATTTGGTAATTTATCCAACTTAAGGGCAATTTAGTAATTATAACAAAGGAGAAGGGCAATTCGGTAATCTAACCAACCAAATGGGAAATATGATAAGTGTAGCAATTATGAGGGGTGAATGGTGATCTAAAAAGCATAGGAGATAACTTAGTAACCTAAACCGAGTAAGGGGTAACTTGGTAATTATGCAACCTAAAGGGTGATATGGTAAATTGGCAAGTAAGGAATGGATGGCTTAACATCTATACAAGTAAGGGGTAAATTAGTAATTCATATCTAACATGTTGATGGGACACTGGAGGTTTGTAATAAGACTCAAGTAACACTTAATAGTAAGATAAGAGTACTTGACGATTAGTAAGTATCACGAGAATAAATCCTAAATCAGTATTGGATGAGTTTATGATGGCCTTAATGATTTCCTCTGTGTTATCCTAGATAACTGTTTGAATAAGAAATACCTAATGATATCCGAACAATTGAAAGTGAATGAATATTTGATTGTTTTTCTTTTCGTGATCATCTTAATTAAGACACTAATACTTAAAGTGAAAGACCTCGAGATTGGGAATGGTGACTCTTTAGGGGTCACTACCCTAAAGACGTGGTTTAGCCCACGATTATTCTGGTATTTGCTGGTATGCCTTTATGCCCCAACCAGACCCTATATCTTACTCTATTTAGCTCTACAGACCTATTTAGGGGGCATGCATACTTATGGATTAGGTGTCATTGTCGGTAGGGTACTGAGTATCTTTATGCACCAATACGATTAGGGTACCTTTGCGTCCCTGGGTTGATGGTTAAAGGGTACTGAGCAACTTATATGCACCGGTACGACCAGCATACCTTTGTGTCCCGGGTTCTTGATCTCCCGTCAGAGGCAAATAAATAGAATTTTTGTGCTAATTAAAGGAAGGAAAAACACTAATCTCAAAAGTGAAAGATTAATGAGTCAGGCCCGGTTGAATTATGATATTGAGTATCGATCCACTGGTTATAATAGTGGTGTAGGAGCATGTTGTCCTGGCAGATGATTATGAGTACCGATCCACTGGATATAATAATGGCCCAGGAGCGTATTGCCCTGGAAGATGATTACGAGTACCGATCCACTAGATATAACAGTGGCCCAGGAGTGTGTTGCCCTGGATGATGTTGATATATATTCCGATCCACGGGCAATAATAGTGGGGGTCCCGAGCTTAATAAAATCAATCATGGATGTAAATAAAGTTATGGAAAAATACTAATCACTTATAATGGAACACCATGTGAGTCATGACTAGACCGGTCCACCGGCGAATAATAGTGGCTAAGAGTATTTTGTCCTACATAACCGGTCCACCGGCTATAATAGTGGAGTTCCCGCACTCGCATGGATATAAAATATGAGAGACGATTGAATAATGATGGACTAATGACTTAAGGTCCGAAAGTATCAAATATGCATTATGACTTATTAATAATTGATGGTCTTGTTAAGTATGTGATTGTGGTGCATGTATTTCTTATTATATAAGTATATAGCTTTGTTTCATGTGTTGCATTGCGGTCCTACTTTTAAGTATGTTTTAAAGGATTATTCAGTACCATAGTATTAAAGGGTTCCATTCGTGGGCCCCTGCCTATTCAATGGGCAGTGTCCCTTGCAGGTCTTATTCAGGTGCTACTCAAGTGGGCAACGAGAAAGAGCGTAAGGATTATCCAGAATTTGATAGGGTTTTACTACTTCCCTTTCTAACTCTTGGTTTGAATGTAATCTTCATTCTTGTAACCACCACTGGTGGATTCTAATCTTGTAAAGTATATTGTGCTACTCTGATTTAAACACGTTTCGAAAATCTAGCAAAGTGTATCTCATTCCTTTAGGCCTTAGCACTTGGTATTGGAATGGTAGGAGTGAACCAGTCAGGTACTAAGTGTGGCGGTAATATCCCCAAAATTCACCGTTTTATATTTTGCTTCCGCTATTTCTTTTAATAAAACAAAATTTTTCAGTAGTGAATTTTATGGGTGTTATAATTATAATAAACTTGGATTTATAAACATTTTCTAGGTTTGGAGTGGAGCGATCAGAATATAATCCAGACCATCCTCGTTGTATGAGGTGGTTTTGTAGACATAAATTTGATAATAAATTGGAGACGCTCGAGTACTTTAGACCAACGATTGATCTTATACGTGCATCAAATGTATGCTCAAATTATCATATTTTCACTATATTATGTTAGCTGTTTCTATATTTAGTTTAATTTTTTTTATGATAGGTCATTTGTGATCTATATGGAGTAGCTAATTTGTATAAGGATTGTCCTATGGTATTACATCACATTTATCTACATTTTTTGGAGAAAGTGGAACCTTATATTCTTGATAGAGTCACACGCTAGTTCGGATATACACAAGTAATCCCTAAGGAGTTTATCAAGCCCACTAAGAATACTTACAGAAGTACTTCCCTCAAGAAGCATACGATTTTTATACACACATGATTAGCCAATGGTTCTTGAGGCGTGAATATATATTGGGACCAGATGTTTTCAGACAACTAGCTCAATACGTATGGGACATGGCTCATGAATATATGGATTGGTACGTTCCTAGAACTCACAGGTATGTATTAACAACGACGGGATAACATTTAGCTAAACATCAGAATGATGAGCATCAAATTCTAGCCAAAAGACGTCTAAACAAAGTACGTAAAACTATCCGACGATTCTATTGGAGGGGAGAGTCAACTCTAAATTATCAGCAGCTAGTTACAAGTATTGAAAATCTTGTACATGATTTAGGAGTTACTCTACTTAGGTGTAGGTGTGGACGTGAGAGTTTGCAATGACCTTGATGTATTACTGCATGGTTATATAATTTGATTAAAATATGTTTGTTACAATTAATGCTATATAGTTTTTATTTCATATGTATTCGTTGAAAGTATAACTCGATCCACATTAATTATGTTGAATTCCGAGATACTTAAACTGTATAAAGTACAAATATATCCGATTACCATATATTAGGTACTTAGACTCTCATAGAAAGCCAATAATAAAAAAAAACACAAATTTTTATTAAGAATGATGCCAATGTTTCAAAACATATAAACATAAATAAATTTAGAAAAATTACAAAAATTCTAAATAAAACTCTCATATGAAGATAGAGGATGTGACTCTTGGGTGCCATTATTAACCAATGAGAGCCATTGTGGGAATCTTGTAGAATATAGTGTATATTATGTTGAAATGTTGTTGTCATGGTATTTATTCCAATTTGCATGTAGTGGTAGGAGTGGAAATTTTTTTAAAAGATATACCTATCAAACGTAATTTTTTTTAACAACTACTAATTGTCATAATATTGAAATGGGAAAAAGTCATAAGACATCTGCATACCACTATGCAATGACTCATGTCTTGCAAAAAATATATAATCACTTCATTTTCAGGATCTTAGATTGCATGTTGTGCCACTAAAGGTAGGAATGAACTACAAACATTCAATAAGTAATATGCAACATGATAATGGGTTGCAATGACATGACCAATATTAGGCATTCCCATCTACTGTTCCATCGGAGCTGGCCCTTCCCAGTGGGCAATAGTATTTAGAACTTGACAAATGTTTTTATATACAAACACATTCTCGTACAACTATCATCTCACCAATATCTCGTGATATAAATCGGTACGAATCTGGACCCATTGCTCATCATCTCCTAGTATAATATATGCCAATGCTCTGAAACCACATTTTCTATCTCCTAAAATATTATACCAGGCACTAATATAAGGAACTATATATCGATTCATCTTGTAATTGGCCTGACGGTATAAATGTCTATTGTCATCCTAGACCCAGACCATGACTATGACCTTGCGTTGATCTCGAACGACTTGAAAATTGTTGTTTTGTGCAATCCCAACTAAATCATTCCCTTGTGGTGGAGTTTCTTAGGAGGCCCCTATGTTGTCATATAGGTGGCTCTAGGAGAGGTGTTATTTGTGGAACAACAATATTAAATATCTCTCTAACCAACTAATTCTGTATTGCTAGTGGCTAGCTCATAACAACTTCCATGAAAATATGGAGTAAATGATATGCAATGTCTATTAGTTTTTACAATATCGATGGATTTATTAACCCATTTATGTTGAGTTTCTTCTAGAATGGATGAATAGCCGAGAGGGGGATTGACATGTAGTTGTGAATATATGTATTAATCTCGTGTGTACATGGTATCATGTGCATACGACACATGTAACATCCGCATAAATCATCATTGGTACCTATGTAATTACTTCTTTCTTACTCTTTGTGACCGACTCCATTACGTATACAACAATTTGACCTATTCAATTAGCGTAAAGGGCAAGCGAAATGAGAAGTGTTGAACTGATACCTCTTAAGTGATGCTTTAATCTCATCATATTGCAATTCAAGGTACGTGTGCATTTGTTTGAACACTATGTTGAAGCTGCCTCTTGATGTCTTTAGAAATCTCTTCAAAGATCCGTGAGCACCTTCAACTCTGTTGTAAAAAAAAACCAGTATATTATTTTATCACTAGAAATAATTAAAAGCAACTATAGTAGGAGATAAAATAATTTTTATACCTATTTGTTGTAATCTGATAGATATGAAATACATCATTGAAGAAAGTAGAAACATTTTTTTGTTTATATGGTTATAAATAATTCATCTTTATATATGAAATTAAGCTAGGCGTGTTTTTATAATCTTTTTTCCAATGACAAGAGTCGTTCCTCATATGCTTGTTCATCTGTGGTATCTATCATATTTTTCCATCGTGGCATAAAACTACGTGCGAATGATGAACGACCAGAGATTGTCGTGCACCTTTCTTCCACATTTTTATCAACATAAAACCTACATAATAAATGTCTTGAAGTGGGAAAAATACGTTCCACAACTGAAATTAGAACTAGTTTTCGGTTGGTAATAATGGTGGTTGGAAGTATAGATGGATCCATTAAAGTCTTCAACCTCTCAAGTACCCACAAATAATTTTCCTCCTTTTCAGATGGCATGTATATACATGCAACATTGAAATTCAATTGTGTTGGTGTTAGTCCAACAATTTCAAGTAAGGGCATTCTATATCTATTCGTCTTATACATGCAATCCATTTGTAAAGCAAAATAAAATGCACGTAAACTATTAACAAATACGAGATTTGCAAATAGATGTCCACTTATTATATTTGATTGCGGCTCGCTTCGATTCTACTAAAAATAATACTTCTCAACGAATATACTCATAAAATGCTGTAATATTATTTGACCATCCATTTTTTCTTACCTAAGCTTCCGTCGAGTATTATAAATATGCCTTCTCATACTTACATTTCCTTCAAATTGTTTTTGAAGAATCAATATGATTTATTGTAGCTTTACGTTACTTGTAATTAGTTCATCAATAAATTGAATTTCATTTTCAGTCAATTGACCCAGAACAACATGCACTCGTTCATAATTTCCCATTTATGATAGTGTGTCCCGTTTCTAACTACCACTTATCATCAACCATTATTATTTTCAATATCAATAATAAAAAAGGATAATATTTCTTTTTAGAACTTGTATTACGTGCACCTTCGGTATCTGTAGGTCTAGTACAGACATATGTTCCACTTATTTCACATCTTATCAAGACTCTACCTGCCCCACACCATTTTCTTTTCTAGAACCTTTGATGATGAAGATTATCTTATGAGTTCTACCCATTTATTTAACCCATGTTATAAGTTCTTCACAATTAGAATATATTTGATCCGTTATAAAAAAATCTCTGATAATTTTAGGTCGTAAAACATGTATTATCCATATCCTGAAAAAAGAGTTTACTATAATAATACAATAAAAAATATTAATTTCATTATGGTAAGTTTGTCAACTCAATTTACAATACTAAAAAAAATATATACCTCTTTGTGTGAGTTGTAGTTAAAATTTGGATAATCCACTTGTATTTTTTCTGTGTATTTATAGCTTGTCGGTATTCTAAATCCATCATCATAGTACATTATGGTTTTGACTCCATCTTCGTAGTTCATCGGAGTTTTAAAATCGTAGTAGCTTGTCAGAGTTTTAAACTCATTATAGTTTGAAGGATTTCCAAATTCATTATTTATTATAAGTGTTTAAAAAAAATATAAACAATTTTATCAAAATATTTAACAAAAAATTCCTCCAAAGAAAATATTATATTGAAACATATTATTAATTTCTCAATGACGAAGAATAAAAATATTGAAGTTGCTCCTTTATATATGCATGTTCCGACTATATAAACTAAAATAATACATTAATATCTAATATATATATATATATATATATATATATATATATATATATATATATATATATTTTAAAATAATGCTTATTTGAGGTCGGTATATTTGCTTTTCTGATAGATTTTTTTCCTTCCTTACAATACGCATAACCGCTCCTTCTAATCCTTAAAGCCGCATATTCGATAATAAAGTTTTGTACTTCGCGTCAATAGGATGCACGTGGGAATAGGGTAGCAAGTTGTTAAAAATAATTGGGATGGCTAGGCATTATTAGTCGTTGATAGGGGAGGGTTTGACAATTTGTGTCAGTGGTGGCAGTTTTCGCCGGTGCTGGAGGGTTTTGATAGTTTTTACCGATGTCTGGCGGAGCAGGGTTGTAAGCAAATAGAGCCAGTTCGACTCAGCTCGTTTATTTAACTAAATAATTCGAAGCTGAACAAAATTTTTAGAATCATTTATTAAATGAGTTGAGCTTAAGTTTAGACAATTTTACAAGCCAATTAATTTACTGACTCGTTTATAAAATTCAGCGTTTTATTACTAGTTTTGGGATATAACATAATGAAACTCAAAGTTTTAGTAACTCTCATAAATAATAATAATTAATTTAAAAAACGAATGAAAACTATCTCTAAAAAAACCAGTAGTACCGTAGTTACTTACTTCAGTGTAGTAGTAGTAGTAATTTGATTCTCTGATAGGCTGAGTATCGACGCCCCCCATCGGGCCATCCTTAGCCCAGACCCTAGTCCCCACACCCCACTCCCCACTCTGTCACATGACTCACACCCTCTCTCAGACTCTCTAAAATAATTACTTACTGAGTTACTCACTATGACTCTATAAGACAGACCCTAGCCCCTAGACTCATTCAAGAATTGAGGCTTCGACCAGGCAAGAGCCATAAGAGCAGGATAAAATAAAAATAAAAATCAATACACCTTATAAAATTAAAAAATAATTTTTTTATTTTTTAAAAACTTTAACTATACAACAAAGGTTCAATAATATAATATTAAAATATATTATATTATCAATCTATATTCTACCATAAACAACTAAAATATTTATTTTATTAATTAAATTTTAATTTCTATTATTAAAAAAAATAATTTTTTAATTTTAATAAAATGATATAATTTTTTTATTTACACGTATTAACATATTTTTATCATTTTAATTAATTAAAAAATTAATTATCTTCTTAATAATATTTGTATAATATTAATATTAAATATTAAAACAAAAATTAATATTTTAATATTTTTAATTTATATTGTTTGGTATAATTAACTTTTATTTTACATTTTAAATGTTTAATATATTGTTTAATATGTTAACAACAAAATTTTGATTCGGCGCAGGAAGTTGCACCCGCTTGATTTTTTTGATACTTTTACGCCGTTGCTGTAACGTATTGCGTCGAAGCAACGAACGCAAAAGTTTTTTTAAGTCGTCGTTGTGGACGGTCTAAGACGCCAGAGGCAACCATTTGGTCCATCGCCTATTCGCCTCCTTCCCTCCTTCCGACTCCTCTTTTGTTTTTGCATTGAGTGCAGTTCACAACTCTAGCCTCCCAATTCCCAAACACCCAGTGACTATAGCTAAGCTAAGGTTCCAACAAGTCGACGGCCACCACCTAGGGTCACCTCCGCTGAATGTCTGCTCCACACTCAGCCCAACAACTTTTCTTCTTTACCATCCATCTCATTATTTCCTGGTGTCATGATTTTAGGTAAGTGATTTTAATTATTTGTTGTAGTTTCTTATAATTATTTTTATTTTGAGTAATTTTTATTGATTTCATAGTCTTCTTATCTTCCTCATTCCATTTTCTTTGTCAACATGTATGTAACTAGTAGTAGGAGTCAATATTTTTGTCCGTATGCTACTCATTCAATCTTAGGTCAATGTTCCTATATGGTGTATGATCTGCCTTTTTTTTGTCCATCTGCTCCATTTTTGAATTATTTTTGTATAGTTTTTGCTTATCTTGTATGTTGTATGATTTTTTTAATGTCTATCTGTAGTCATTTTTAGTTTTTTCCTCTAGTCTTTTCTTATCTTGTATGTTGTATGATCTGCCTTTTGCTGTCTGTTTTGAGGTTTAATATTTGTTTAGTCTTTGCTTTGGAATATAATATTATATATTGAGTTGTTGATTTTTGGTGTCCCGATTTTCTTGTAGCTTCTAGGAAAAAAGTATGTCCTGTAAGTTGCAGCCCTATGTCTTGGTACTTAGTTATTAATTTTGTTTGAAGGGTTAGTGTGCTTAATTAGTGACTTAGCTATGCCTTTTGTATTAGTTTTGTTTCTTTGAGGGTTTTAAATAGGTTGTTAGTGTTTTTTTTTGTAAGAATGTTGTGATTAGTACTTATACAACTTAAATATTTCTCTAAAGTTAATGACTTTAATTAAATGAAAGTTATCTAATTCAATTATTGTTGTATTGTTATATTTCAAGATAGAAATATTTTGAAGCACTTATAATCTAAGAACTTAAAAAAAAACTTGGTCAGTAGCTAGCACCTAGCAGCACCTATGCTGTTTGAATTTAACTAACAAGCATCTATATCTATATATATATAAAAACGGAGTTGTCTAGCAGACAATATACAGACAAATTTTCCCGCCTAAATTATATTCATTATTACTAATCATAAATTACTTCTGTCGTATATTATTATTAATTATTATTATTGCTAATTAACAAGATGGAATAATTAATATATCTATTCATTAATATAATGCAACTATTCATTTCCTATGTGCATTAAATGCATATAACTATTCATTTGCCGCACATTTATCGAACAACTAATTTTAATAAAATATTAATCAAATATTTTCTTAATTAATTATCTAAACATATGCAGAAAACTATGCAACTGTTTATATCCTATGTGTAGTAAATACATATAACTAATTTTAATGAAGTATTAATTAAGTATTTTCTTAATTAATTACCTAAACATATGTAGCCAACTATTCATCTCCTACGTATTAATTGAGTTGTCAAACTTTTCATCTTCTGCATATTAATAAATAAATAATATAAATAATTAATACACTTTATAAAGTGTCATATATTATTGCTAATTAATAAGATGGAATAATTAATATAACTATTTATTAATATAATGCGACTATTCATCTCCTATGTGCATTCAATATATATAACTATTTATTTGGTGTACATATGTCGAACAACTAATTTTAATAAAGTATTAATTAAATATTTTCTAATCAAATATTTTCTTAATTAATTATCTGAACATATATAGAAAATTATTCATTTTTTGTGTATTAATTAAATTGTTGGACTATTCTACACTTGAATATATAAATAATTAATACACAAAATAAAGTGCATATTCATTTGATTTACACGCATATGTCCATTGATACAATGTGAATATTCATCTCTTATGTACAACAAATGTATATAATTATTTATTTATTGTATCTATGTCAACCAATTAATTTTAATAAAGTATTAATCAAATATTTTCTTAATTAATTACTTGAACATATGTAGCCAACTATTCATTTTATGTGTATTAATTGAATTGTCAAACTATTCATATCCTACATATTAACATATAAATAATTGATAAATAATCAATACACCAAGAAGTACATAAACCAGTCAAACAATACATATGCATATGCTGCCATTAATATAATACAACTATTCTTATCCTACATGCAGCAAATGCATATAACTAAATTTAATGAAGTATTAATCAAGTATTTTCTTAATTAATTACCTAAATATATGCAACCAATTATTCATCTCCTGCGTATTAATTGAGTTTTCAAACTCTTCATCTACTACATATTAATAAATAAATAATATAAATAATTAATATATTATATAAAGTGCATAAACCAGTCAAACAACACATATGTATAGGTTCATATATATATTTATTTGCTGTCATATAACTATTCATGTGTTGCCATTATTATAATATAATTATTCATCTCCTGCGTATTAATTAAGTAATTATCTATAATTAAAACACCAAATGAAGTGGTTATATAAATCAATTACATATAACATTTCTACTTCTCGCTTCCTCCCTTTATTAATTTTGATTTTGTCTCTAATTATATAATTAGAAGCCAGTTGAAAAATTAAAAAAAAAACACTGCATAAGCTCAATAGGGAGTAAAAGACAGAAGCATTGAAGTTTCAGAAATGACACCTATCTACATATATCTAAACCAAATTCACCCATCAGAAGATCATTAGTGCATAATGGTGTAGTGAGTTAATCTAATATTTTCTAATTATTCTTTGTTTACTAGATGTCATAGGTAAGATTGTGAAAATAAAACTTGAAGGTATACGTGAGAACCAAAATAAGAATTTGACCGAGTTAATGGATATTTTGCTGGAGGATAATGAGTGAGTAGAAAGAAGAAATAATTTATCATATTATTATTAACAAGTATAATAGTTGCATAAAAAATTAATTCCTTACTTTCTAGGTGTGATTGTAAAAAAGAGAGGTTGGAATGTTGATTTTGGGATGATGAAGTTGGTCAACTTAAGAATTTTTTTAAGAGTAATTGTATGGAGCCAGTGGTTGTTTTATGTTAAAGCAACTGATTTTAGCGGTATTTTTAATAGCAAATATTCACAACTAAATGTCATAAAAAAATTGCAACATCATTTGTTTGCAAAATTAATATTTTCCCCTATGTTACAGGTACAGTGAAAGTACATAATACTTTTCATATCAGTAAACTACTAATTATTTTATACAATGATAATAAATAAAAGTCACGGTCAATCAAAATCCCATGTTGAATCACTATTGAAAAAACTAATATTTGGCCACGGTCAGTTTTACGTTATAGTGTCAAGAGTTACACATCGTAATAGACTAAAAATATTGATATGTGACAATGAAAGAAAAGAAAGTACATCCACAACAAATGTTGTCTTCAATGAATTGTTCCAAAATATCTAGCTACATTATGTATTTTCTTCTTCGGTTATTTGCTCCATATACTTCATATTTGTCATTTCTATATATAATGTATTACTTTATTATTTCATATTTCTCCCAATATCTTATCCTTTATATTAACTATGATTTCTTATAATAATTTTATTACTTCTTATAATATTTTTTATTCTTATTATTTTAAAATTTATTATTACAATGTCTAAAATTCTATCCGTGCATCGCACGGGAAAATGTAACTAGTTTAAAAAAAAAAAAAGAAGATTTTCGGTACAATTTGATGCTTTTATGTTTTAGTTACCGTATTTGGTGTTTTTATGAATAAAATTGTTATATATTTTTTACTTGTTTACATCACACTTGTGCTATTATTGCTGCTACCTTTGTGTTTCTTATTTTAAAATTGTTGTAGTTTTGAATCTTATTTTTTTTAAAAAGGACATAAATAACCATTTTTTAGACATTTTAGTTTTGTAGTTGTGTGTTGTTATTGTTGTTGCCTTTGCATTTCTTTTGAGAATTAAGTTTTTTTTTTATGTCAAAATTGATAACTTTAGACTTCGCTTCCAAACAAGGATCAACTTCATCAATATCAGTAGAATCTTCATCTTTAGTGACTAGTCCGGAAATGGCTAAGGCAGATGACTCTAATATCTTTGAAGTTCCAACAAATGCTTGCATTGATGAATTTGATTTAGATGATAAGGAAACCCAAAACAATGATGAAGAGGCAAATGAGGATGCTAATGATGATGATGATGCAAATGAAGATGACGACGACTTTGCAATTAAAAAGAAGGTTTGCAAGAGAACTTCTACTGCTTTGGATGATTTCAAAGAGGTTACGTTGAAAGATGGGACAAGACAGGGAGAGTGCAAACATTTTTCCAAAATTCTTACACTTTCTACAATAGGTGTTACCACACATTTAAATAGACACTTGCCAATATGTCCTTGCTACCCTTTAAAGAAACGAAAGTTATTATCTTTTGACAAGTCAATTAGTGTTAGTGTTGCTTCTAATTTCAAGTATGAACATCTTAAAGTTAGGGAATCTAGTGCTGAAATAGTATTGATACATGAATACTCTTTGAACATGTTTGAGCATGTTGGGTTCAATAAGTTTTGCGCAACCATATCCAATAAGTTTCAAAAAAATTCTCATAATATAGTTACAAAATATTGTTTTAATGTGTATGAGCATAAAAAAAAGAAGATTAAGAAAATGTTAGCTAACCAAAAAAGGTTAGCATAACAACTGATTTGTGGAAATCAAATGCCCAAAAGATCCACTATATAGCAGTTACCGATCATTTTATTGATGACGAGTGGATGCTACGTGAGCATGTTTTGAACTTTTTTCATTTACCTCCTCCTGGTACTGGTATAAACATATATAATGCCTTGTATGGCTGTTTGATTACGGGATATAGATGATAACATTTGCTCTATTATTATTGATAATGCCTTAGCAAATGATGTTGCTGCGAGGATGCTAGAAGATAACTTTAGCTTTAAAGGAAAGTTATCTTTTGCTGGTAGGGTTTTCCATATTAAGTGTTGTGCTCATATCTTGAGTTTGTTAGTTCAATATGGCTTTGGATAGATTAAGAATGTGCTTAGCAATGTTCGTGAAAGTGTAAAGTATTTGTCAGATTATGAATTCCATTTGCTAAAGTTTAGCGTGATTGTTAAACAATTGAAATTACTTGTAAAAAAGTTGGTGTTGGATGTTTGTACTCGTTGGAATGCGACATATGCAATGTTGGCTACCACACTAGAGTTGAAAGATGTGTTCCCTAGATATGCACAATAGGATCCATCATATATATGGTTGCCTTATGATGAACAATGGAGGAAAGATGAGATAGTGTATGGCTTTCTTGAGGTTTTTAGTGAGGTGACCAATATTATTTCTAGGAGTCATTATTCGATAACAAATTTTTTTTTACTAGAGGTATGAAGGGTCAAAGTAGAAATAGATGAGAAGGCAAATTCTTCTGAGACATTTGTCCAAAACATGGTATCAAAGATGAAAACAAAGTTTGATAAGTATTGGGGTGATTGTAATATATTAATGGCTGTTACATGTGTGTTGGATCCTAGATGTAAAATAGCATTCATTGAATACACATTCCTCATTATTTTTAAGAATGTTGATGTTGAAAAGAATATTGAGCATGCTAGAGGTACACTTTTTGAGATATTTAATGGATATGCTCAAAGTTTTGCAAGTAGTGTGGAGAAGTCTTTGATGTGTTCTGATAGCGGTGATAGATCTTCCTTGGATGGCACTAGTATAAGAAAGAAATGCATTGGTTCCGAAAGATTGATATTTAAGCAGTTTGTGAAGCAATCTAACACACAACTACTTGCAAAAACTCAAAGTTAGACACCTATTTAGAGGACTTTATTTGTGATGATGATTTGGAATCATCTTTTAGTGCTTTAGAATGGTGGAAGACAAATACTTTAAAGTTTTGTATTTTGTCACAAATGGAACAGGAGATATTATCGATACCAATCACCATAGTAGCTTCAGGATCTACTTTTAGTGCTGGAAGTAGGTTCATAGATTCTTATCGAGCATCATTGGCTACAAAAATAGCAGAGGTGTTGCTTCGTGTAAGAGATTGGGTTCGTAAAAAATTCTAAACTTATGAAAATGGTAATCATCTCCCCACACTTTTCTCTATGGTTAATCGCTAAGATGGTTATTTGGATTTTGGTTATATAAGCTGAAATTTAATCATTTATTTAAATTAATGTTTCCTTATTATGAATAGAGCACGGGTAATGAAGTTGAAACTATGAAGACTATACATCTCACATAATTTTCTTAAACCTTGGTATAGTGTTTTTAATGTCTTGTAGCTTCTATTGGTTGTTACCACATATTCTATTATAGAGTCCTGCATATGTGTGTATATTTCTTATTCACTCTTAATTCTTTCGGGTAGACTTTCTTGAACCAACAAAAATCTCATGCAACATTTAGAGGTTCAACTTGCAGGTGTTATATGTAAGTCATTTACTTGGTATTTTGATAACATTCAAGCATGTTAATATAGAAATTTCAATTGGCTTTATATGCGTGCTTATCAAATTGGATGACAACACGGCGTGATGCTAGATTGTATAGTAGCTGTTAGTTGTTAGTTGTTAATATTATTTTTTGTTTTTGTTGTGTTGATAGTGTATGTTTGGATTAAGTTGCTTTAGACAACACTGTTCCTGATGAAATACATGTTATATTTATGCTTTATTATTTAATTAAAGAATTAATATTGTCTAGTTACTTACTCATATTTGGTTTTGTTTCAGGTTGATATTTTGGAGCCCTTTTGATCAAATTAATGGAGCTTCAAGAACACTAGCTTTAATTGTTAATGATTAATACTTAAATTTGAAGCTCTTTTGATTCGGCCGTGTTTTGTAAATCGTCTTGGATATTTTTTTGGAGTTTGGATGATAAACAGGGTATTTTATATTTCAAATCTAAGCATGTTTTATAGATTCAATACTGGAATTTTAATTGTTCTGAAATTTCTAGGTTTGAATTTTTTTTATTTCAGTTCTATGTATGATTTTGTATGTTCCAAGTTTGTTGAATTTTTTTTTAAGTCGGAGAGGACAATATATGATAAGTTTATTATTATCTTTTATTTTAAAATGACCCATTAGAGTTTTTAAATGAGCTAAAATGGGTCATGTAGAAAATATTTCTTAAATGAACCTATAATCAAATGAACTGAGCTTATATTTAAACGAGCTAAATTGGTTCGTATAAAAAAAAATTCCATAAACGAGTCCATAAATATAATTAAATAAGCTTATAAACGATCTGAGTCGATCCTATATTTAAATAAACTAATTCGACTTATTTATCTTAAACAAGCCGAGCTGAGAGTTAAGCTTGAGCTTGGTTGTAAAAGCTCAATTCGAACTCGAGCCTTAAAAATATAAATAAGCTGAGCTCGAGTCCGGCATAACTTGGCTCGACTCGGCCCATTTATAACTTTAGGAAGAAAAATTTTAGTAAAATTGATCGATAGATGGAATGGAAGGGATGTGGAGTAAAGTTTGCTGTTGTCTAACAGAGTAAGACACTATTTAGTTCTAAGAAAGTTTAAGGAAAATAAAATTAAAATTAAAATACTTTTTAAAAAAATTTTTCTCAAAGAAAATTAAATAGTTAATCTTTAACAATTTCATACTATTTTTATTTATTTCATTATCTTAAATAAATCACATACAAAAAATTATTTTTCTTATCATTTTTTTTCTTTAAAACTTTCTTTTTTAAAAAATAAAATGGATTTTGTTACGCAGCCTTATTTGACTTAGTTCAGAAAGGAGGCACCCTTAGTTCAGAAAGTTTTCCCCCTCCTCATCTGAACGTAGCCTTCGTTCAGGGAGATAAAAAAAAAAAAAACGTAGCCTCAGCCTATGTAGCATATGTGACGCCCCATATCAGTGGTACGGGTACCTCCCAATTTCCATACCCCTCTTTCATTGTCGTTTGTCAGTAGTCACTTGCTACAAATCTCAATTGATTTTCTTGCTTGGTGCCCCTTTCTTCCGTCGAATTTCCAATTACACGAAGTCATTTTCGGATACTCAGGTCAAAATAGGCTCTCCAACACCTGTAGAAAGCAGCGTCTTACGGAAACGGGACAAAAAATGAGATAAGAAACGCCGAAACATTATTTTTAATTTTTTTTTAAAACATCAAATAAAATTATATATACACACATACTATAATATGATATATATATATACACACACACATTATAATATGATATATGTATATATACACACAAACATAATACATATATATATATATATATATATAAATATATTAAATTTATTAAAATTAAAAGAAAGAAATAAAAAATTTAAAATTATTATTTATATTAGTTAATTTTAATTATCAAAAATATTTTTTAATATAAAATTAATTAAATAATTTTAATATCAAGAAATTTTCAAAAAAAAATACATTTTAAAAATATTTTCGGGACGGGTAGGAAACCGTAGCGCCGTTTCTGTGGATCAGTGGTAGAAAGTGTTAAATAGCTTGCGCCTTGCAGGTAGATTCATGAGCAAAAGTACCGACGCCGGCCATACTGACAAGAACACATGTCCCCAGTATTGTACGAGCATGAACGGAATAAAAAAAGATGGAGAAAGATTAATTTTTTAAATTGTAAAATATGTTTTTGTCTATAAACTAAGTTGGAGTTTCTGTTCACATGTGACGCTTTAGGATGGGTGACTGACGGCCCTGGCGGATATCATTACGATCGAAAGCACATAGCTGTCACTCGGTCTTTGGTCTTTACTCTTTACTCGCCGCCGTCATCGTCTACTCTCGTTGCCCTTCGATCTCCCCTAGCAAAATATGTAGCGGCACCAGCACCTCACTTCCACTATCGAATTGCTGTGGCGCGCAATTTAGACCGGATCTATCGAAATCAAACTCCGTTCTTTCCTTTCCATTTTTCTTCGGTTTTCAAGCAGGGCAGTTCGAGTCCAGCAAAAGGAGGAGCTGTCCGGAACGGAAAGAAGGAAGGAGTGGGAGATAGAGACGCACGTACGCGTTAACTCTGGAAGAGAAAACCGATGCCAGCGACCGGGAAATACTTTCTGATAGTGAGCCTGGTTCTTGTGCTTCATTTGTTAAACAAATGCCTTGGAGGTGACCCGTATGTTTTTCACGATTGGACGGTCTCTTATTTAGATGTTGCGCCTCTTGGAGTTAAACAAAAGGTTCGGCGCCTTGTTCCTCTTATTCTTCTTTGCTTTCATTGCCGTGGGAAACTATTATGATTGTTCAATTAGCGTAACTCGGTGAACTTTTAGAATATGACGTTTTACTTCGATTGCGTTGATCACGCCTTTATCTGGGGATGTAATTTTGGTTCTGAATACTGAAATGTTATTGTTGATAATGATGTAATCACTTTATGGTCCGAATACTTTCGTGTACTCAGAAGGCCCGTGGGGAATTTTTGTTGCTTTGCTGATTAATGGATGTGTCGGTACCGATTCAGACCCGCGACTTGTGTTTTATTGGAATTAAGTCATGTTTATCCCATTATAATTAAACATTCAGAATGCTGTTTTAAGATTAGAGTTCGTGTTTGTGATCTACATTTTCGAAATTTTACCCCATAGAAATTATCAATGTGTTGGCATTGCTTTTGGACATATCAATGCTGGAAGACAAATTGTCTTTGATGTTACTTTCTTCTTTTGTTGCGAACAAATTCGAAAATTATGGTCTTAAAGTGATTTGAAACGCAGAAAGCTAACTTGAAAGCTAACTGGTGATCCCATCATAGCTGGACTAATTATTCATTCTCCCGTGTTGTAAATTTAGTCCTGCATCATATTATGCTCCATTTGTTACACACCAACTTTCTGCAATCTTGGCAGTGTAAAATAATTGTTCGAGAATTGCCAGACAAATTCACCGTTGTCATCACTGCCTGTTTAAGAATTTGACTATTTGTTGATGTCTAATATTTTGGGATTAGTTTGTTCTGACCGTGGAATTTGACCACTTGTTGATGTCTAAAAGAGCTTCTTCATATGAAGTTGTCTAGCCTGTGATTTATGTTGTGTGCTGATATAATTTCTATGGCCTCTATTTTTTTTCGCATCCTATATGCAGGTGATTGCAATAAATGGGCAATTTCCAGGACCAATTCTTAATGTCACAACCAACTGGAATGTGGTTGTCAATGTCAAGAATGAACTTGATGAACCATTGCTTCTTACATGGTATTGTTAATATCTATATGCTTGATAGTTGGAACTGAAACTGGAAAAGAAGTTGATTATACTTGATAAATGTTAGGGTTGGCGTGCAACACAGAAAAAATTCGTGGCAGGATGGAGTGTCAGGGACCAATTGCCCAATTCCATCTGGTTGGAATTGGACCTATGATTTCCAAGTTAAAGATCAAATCGGAAGTTTCTTTTATTTTCCATCTTTGAACTTTCAAAGAGCTGCTGGTGGGTATGGTGGAATTACTATAAACAATAGAGCTGTTATCCCTATTCCATTTGCGACTCCAGATGGAGATGTCACTCTCTTGATTAGTGACTGGTATACTAAGAGTCATAAGGTCAGTCCAGAACATCTTTGTTCCTTAGAGCTTTGTCACAACTTGAATCTTTCATAATGACTTTTGGATGATAACTGAGTTAAATACTGTTTTGATCCCTCTAGAATGAAAATTTTTCTGTTTTGGTTCTCGAATAAAAAAAAAAAGATTTGTTTTTAGTTCTTTTAGATTTCATTTTCATTCAAATTAGTCTATCAAGAATACAACTTTCTCTATTTTGATCCTTGAATGTAAAATGAAAGCTAGAAGTAAATGAATATATTTAATTTAGGACTAAAATATAAAAAATTACATTCTAGAGGGAAAAAAACTGTATTTAACTCGATGATAACCTTTTTGTTAAGTTTCTCTACAGGAGCTTAGGAAAGATGTTGAAGAGGGAAATGACCTAGGTATTCCTGACGGTGTACTCATCAATGGATTAGGTCCTTACCGCTATGATCAAGCACTTGTTCCTGAAAACATTCCATTCTTGATTGTAAATGTTGAACAAGGTAATTGCAGTCTCTTTTTCATTGAAGTTCTATACTTAATGGTGGTATCTTTGAGGCATTTTATCTTCCTAGATTGGTTTTATTATATGCCTTTCCTGTTTACCTGTGGGCAAAAGTTATTTTGAATTAGTGCATAAGGTTGAAGTATCTACAGGCTTCTTGTGAGAATATGCAATTGATTGTTTTTTAATTACTATAGATGAGGAAGCAATGCCCATACCCTATGTCTTGTTATGGTGGCGTGGGAGAAAAGGGTTTTTGAGTACTTGATAGGACCCGTTAATCTGTATCCAGTAAGACAATATCTATAGCTTGAAAGCTACAGTACCTGCTGATATGTGTGTTTGTGTCACCAATTGTCTGGTGTTGTTAATTGGTTTGATTCTATTACCATGATTTCCTTATTTTGTTCTTGATCTATTAGTATGTGTTATGTTCTTGGTTGTAGGATCTAGCCACTGTATGGTTGCTCAGATAGGCCCTGCCCTTCTTGTTCTTCTTAGGAACTCTTTGTTAGAATATCCTTTTGTATCCATATTAGCTTATTAGGATTGCTTAGAGAATTTAGGGCGATTGGTGATGGGAGGTTGAAGGGGTTGTGAGTGTGGGTGACCTTGGTGGTTGATGACAGGGACAACAGGCGCTTGGGGGCAGACGTAGGAGAGAGTAGAGAGAGAATAGAGGGGTTGGGAAATTAGTTCTTCATGACCAATTGCCATCTTGTTTATTACAGAGGTCATAATCTCTTATTTATACTAGATTACAAAACATGGACTAAGCCCTATTATGATTAAAATAATATTCTCTTAATATCTATAAGGTAATACTAAATATATTACAGCTAAATAAAATGTAATACTAAATATAAGGTAATATTGAGTAACATAAGGTAATACTAATTATATGACTAAAGAATAGCTTAGTAATATCTAACTAAGTATGTCTAATATTTAAAACTATTGAATAACTAAGGCATTGTTCTATTTAGCTTATTTTTGCCGATTTTATTTTATAATCACAATTATTTGATATTTAAACTTATTGCTGTTGATTTGATCTAGTCTTCTTAATAATAATAATAATAATACTTTCAATTGCTTTATAAATATTATTAAACTAACTATAAGATCATTAATTATTATTATTAGTATTAAATATTATTATTAATTATTAGTCTTTCCGTATCAAAAAAGAAGTTATTCTATCAATCTGCGTACTTTTAAAGGAACTAATCAAGATAGTCTTATAATTACACTTATATCATTCATTAAAAAAGAACAAATCATTTAATGCGTAAATAATAGGAAAAAAAAGTGAGGATGAAAATGAAAGGAGGTTTTGAATTTTTTTAAATAATTTTATTTTTGATACAAAAATTTAGTGATATAATAACTTTCTTTTTGATACGGAAGGATTATTATAATAAAATTAATATTAATGTCAATAATATTATTAATTATTTTTATTATTCTTGTATATTATTTTATCTTAGTGTTAAATTGATTATTATTATTATTAAATATCATTATTAATATTAATTATTATTAAATTAATTATCATTATTATTAATATCGTTAAATATTTATATTATTTTTCGTTGCCACTACTACTAATAAATTAATATTAATATTCTTAATTACTATTTGTATTATTGATTTTTTCTTAATGTTTTTAATTATTATTCTCAAATTAATGATTAATTTTATGGTTATTACTAATCGGTAATTATTATGAAGTTAATATTAATATTATTAATTGTTTTTAATAGTAGTTGTTATTAACCATTATTAGGATAATGCACCGTATCATCCTGAGTTTAGATGAAATATACAACACAACCTTGAGTTTTTATAAACGCATAATATAATTATGAATTGACACTTTTACGCACGATATGAACTTTTTTTTTATCTAAACACTTAGGTTTATATGGCATCGGTCCCTAAAGTGTATAGAGGGTTATTTGGTGTATAATTGTCAAAACAAACTCAAGGTTGCTTGGCACTTATTATATAGGGTTATATAGCACATTTCTGAAAGCTCAGGTTATATTATATATTTCGCTTAAACTTAGAGTTATGGTTGTAGTTTCCTTTATTATTATTATTATTATTTATATTGTTATTGTTAACTTGATTGTTGTTATTAGTAGTATTACTATTAATTGTTATTATTAATTATTAGTTATTAATATTATTATTTTGAAATTAATATTGATACTAATTGTTATCATTGCTGTATTTTTATTTGTATTGTAAAATTGATATTATTATTAAATTAATTATTAATATTATGATTGTTATTAATTCTTAATCATTATTATTCTTGTTCAATTAATATTTTTAATTGTTGTTGTTATTATTATTATCGTATTGTTAAATTAATTATTGTTGTTATTATTATTAATAGCATTCTTATTAATTATTATCATTAATAATTATTAATATTGCTATTATGAAATTATTATATATACATTAGTAGTTATCATTGTTTATTATTAAATTAATTGCTAATATCATTATTTGTATTATTAAATCGATAATAATTATTATTAAATTAAATATATTATTATGAATAATATTTATCATAATAATAATAGATGAATATATTATTATTATTTATTTTAATTTTTTTTTATATTCTTATGTTAATATCAATTTTTATTAACTATTAATGTTCATAATAATAATAATTATTACATTGATTTGACATGATGATCTCATCTTACAAGTCGTCATAATAAGCTGAGAAGATCAGACCTAATTGTAACATCTCTACAAGCTACTAAATAAGATAAATCTCATTATTTTTTAAATAATAACAAACTGAGCATCAAAAGTAAAGTATTAGGCTAGATTTTGGGGGATTTGAGGCTCTCTTGAGTCCAGCCCTGTATGTAAAAATGAAAATAGATTTATTGGTTGAAAGCATTTTGTTGTAACTCTTGAGTAGAACTCACCCCAAAAGCTAGCTTAAGAGGGGAGGGGGCCCTTAGGGTAATGCAGGACTCAAGTGTTATGCCTTGATAATTGGGTGATGACAATCCAGTCCACTCCACGGCACTAACTGGCCAATTATGGCAGCTTTTACTCTTGTAGATAGGTGCATCTATAGGTCTTTCATTTCCAGCCTGTTGGCACCAGCTGCCTACTCTATGGTGGCTTTTGACTGTACCACCCCTGCAGGTAACCCTTCCCATAGGTCTTGTTCCTTTCCAGTTCACCGCTGTCTCGGGATTGGAGAGCTGTGGTACCATTGATCCTTGGGTAAAGCTCACCTCCAGAAGTTAGCTTACGAGGGAGGGAGCCCTTGGGCCATACAAGCCCCACATTAGCATCCCATATATCAACCCCCACCCCGAAAAAAAAGCTAGCTTTAGAGGAGGAGAGTTTTTTTTTTTTTGGGGGGGGGGTGTGGTGGTGGAGCCCTTGGCCCATATAAACCCCATATTATCTTCCCATATACCGATCTAGGACTGAAGTCTCATACCTTGACTATGGGGTCATTATACATTAATCCCTTTTTTGCTACTGATGTTATACCATTGAAGTACATTTTCAGATACCTTATTTAAGAAAAATCTTTCTTGAAGTTCTGTTTAAATAATGTGTAGTGTAGTAATAGCTGGTAATATCATAAATTTTGTTTTATAATATTTTTCTTCCTATTTTCTATAAAAACAGGAAAGACTTACCGTCTCCGGGTATCCAATGTTGGCATTTCAACTAGCTTAAATTTCAGAATCCAGAATCACAATTTAGTTCTTGCAGAGACCGAAGGATCATATACAGTTCAGCAGAATTACACAGACTTTGATATTCATGTGGGCCAGTCATACTCATTCTTGGTTACTATGGATCAAAATGCAAGTAGTGACTACTACATTGTTGCAAGTCCTCGATTTGTCAACTTATCTTCTTGGGCCAGAGCTACAGGTGTTGCAGTCTTGCACTACTCCAATTCTCAAGGACCCGTTTCAGGTCCTCTTCCAGATCCCCCTAATGCGTTTGACACATCTTACTCTATGAATCAAGCAAGATCCATAAGGTTGTTATGGGCTCTGTTTATAGCGTAAAATAATGTTTTTCCTAAAAGAGAATTCACGGCAATTGAATGACACATTCAATTTCCCTTGAAGCATATGTAGAAGTTGATAACTAAGAAATAGTTTATCTTTGATTCTGGTTGAAAAAAAAAAAAAAAATAAAAAAAAAAATAAATTATTATGCAAGAAAAATTGGTTATTTTGAATATATGATATCTCCTAGGATGTTCTTGTTTATTCTTTCATTATGTCTATCTGCTTGCTCTGCATGTTCTGTGATATTATTTCTTACCTATTTCTGAACTTCATTTCTTCAGATGGAATGTAACTGCAAGTGGTGCTCGGCCAAACCCTCAGGGATCCTTCAAATATGGTGACATCACAGTTACAGACCTATATGTGATACAGAACAGACCTGCAGAGCTTATTGATGGAAAGTGGCGTACAACTCTTAATGGCATATCGTACTTCCCACCATCAACACCCCTAAAGCTTGCTCACCTATTTAGCATTCCTGGAGTTTATAAGGTTGATTTTCCAAATAAACCAATGAACAGGCCAGCGAAACTTGACACATCTCTAATAAATGGAACATACAGAGGCTTTATAGAGATAATACTTCAAAATAATGACACAACTGTTCAGACCTACCATCTTGACGGCTATGCATTCTTTGTCGTGGGGTAAGATCTGAGTTCCCTTGTCATGGTTTTGTAATTTACATTCCTTGATGCTAAATGGGAATATCAATATTTTTTCTTTCTGAGCTGCAGTATGGATTATGGAGTATGGACAGACAATAGTCGATCTGCTTACAATAAATGGGATGGTGTTGCTCGTTGCACTGTGCAGGTAATCTTGTCCGATGTTTGATTCCCTGATTGGATATGTTATTAATAGACTAGGGTGAGGTAAATTTGTTTAGTAGTACAAAGTTGAAGTTCCTGATTAAAGCAGACCTTCCCTTCCTGCTTGCCATAACATCCCTGCAATTAAATATCAATGTGCAATTTAAGATGATATTTATCGTATTATGGGTCAGTCAATATACAAAATTGGTAATATGTGACCGTTTCAAAATTTCACGTATTTATTGCCATTATATTAGTTATAGACCAATATTTGGCGACATTTGTTTTGATAAAAAAATTCATGTTGCAACAACCACGATATATAAAATATTGGTTGCGACACCTTGACCGTAATCGCAACTATGGTTTTTTTTTTCTTGGTAACATTCTCCCTTTGTTGCATCATAGTTTTGGGTTTCAGAAAGGTGGAAAAAACATTTGTATGTGCTTTCTTAGGTAGTTGTGTTATAAGTTAGTCATCATATTCTTTTTTTGGTTGCACCTTTTTGGTATCAAGCAGCTATGCTAGAGCTAAGTTATTCAAAGGCTAATTCCTAGCCTTGTAGGTTTATTAATATACTATAATGCCCCGTTTGGTTTGGGGTGAATGGTGGTTAACTGGAATTGATTCACCCCGCTGGGTGACAATTTTAGTTAACCTCAACTAAGTAAATCGGATTAAAGTTTCACCTTTGTTCATCTAGATTAATCTCATTTTTATTAACTTCAATTTCGGGGGTAACAGAGATGGAGAACAGAGATGGAGGTGGAGGTAAAAACGTCAGTAAATTTTATACTTGATTGGACAAAAATGTCTCCTGCCAAATTTGTATCCAAATAAATACAGCAGACTTTTCTATTTAATACAAGGGCATACAAGTCATTTGTTTTATTTTTTTAACCTTCATTTACTTTAGTCCAAACAACATTTTTAAAACATTCATCCCGATTCACCTAGGTCAGATCAATATCATCCAAACTACATTTTAAAACATTTGCCCTGATTTACTACCTTTCCCTTCACTTAGGTTAATTTTTAAAATTTATCCTCATCTTGATTCATCCCAATCCAAACAGGTTTCACACAAACCTCCAACACTCAACTTCTATTAATAAAAAAGAAAGAAAGGCCAATTGGTTGATGGTCAATGGACTTTGAAAGATGGACCTAAATAAAATTCAACAAATGTTGAAAAAGATACTTGCTCCAAAAAGATAAATATACTAATCCTTGTAAATAGTTAAACATAATTAATAACTAAAAACCACTAGTTATGAGCTTGTTCTTACAGAAAGAGGCGTATACATTTGGACCGGAGCCTCCCTTCTTGTAGTTAAGCAATAAACTAGGACTGTAACTATGGAACCTTTGGGTATGATGAGGTGGCACATGGATTACATCATTCTTTTCTACTTGTAAGTTTGACCTTAAACTTGAAAGTGCGGAAGAGGCTTGCTTGGGACAAGTCCTTCTAACATGATTCATCTGGCTGTAACGACAACACCTAGATCGGAAGGCATTAGGGTTAGAATAGTCTTCGACGATTGACTTTGAGTCTGTCATGTGGGTATTTGACTCTTGTGATTGGACTTAGTCTTGAAGCAAGAGTTCAACGGATAGAAGTTGGGTGAAAAACTACGTAAACACTATAGGTAGGTGCCAAAGGAGGAACTCTAAAACTATGAATTGTTACATGAGGAGCAAAAGCTTTAGTAGCAAGCAATCTAAAATTTTTAAGAACATCATCATATTCTTTGGTCTAGTTTGTTGAGTTGAGTATCTTTTTTGAGCCATTTTGATGGCAATGATAACAACTCAAATAAAAAAAATAAAATGTGCAAGCCTCTTTTTCTTGACATTTTTTACGCACTAGTTTTTTTAGACTTCTCCAAGGCTGGTAAAGATTCGTGACTTCTTAAAATGACAACAATGTATGTTCTTTGGATGGATGTGATGAGGAATCCAAGCGAGGTAGCAACGAGTGAACTTGCTGGCACACCAATTGGAGGACAACAAGTGGAGATGGACCAAGTTGTAGAGACGGCTTCTCTAGGGCTTAGAGAATTGTGAGTAATGATATTATTACGAGAGGTGAATTGTGTTTAAGGGGACTATTGGATCTTGATGCTTGCTTTAGTCTATAGACGCTTTCGAGATTATGAGAAAGCTTGTAATGATGACAACGATTGGTGATGATCTTGTGTGTCGGTGACTATTGATTAAGTGATTGATGCAAGAGCAAACACTCAAGAATTGACTTTCATAATTATGGAACCAATTATTCTCTATTTGGAAAGTGTCTCCCGTAAATTTGAAGACTAATAGATGGTTACGTTGCTTGAAATATAACAAACAAGCAATTAAATGTCTACATGCATGTGCATGGCATGCAAGGAGGGAGTGACCATGTGCATGGGGAGTATATTGGCAGGATTTTTGAGCATTATTAAGTAATTTAACTAATTTATTAATTAAGTACTAAAGTAGGAGAATAAAGTTAGTATAAAGGTAGTATTATATCTTTTAGCTTGGAATCTTTTGGAATATGGTTTAGCAAGTGGTATAAAGGTTATATTATGCATGAATGTCGAGTACAGACATGAGAGATTGAATGAGAATTGAAGTTGAAGATCAACATTGAATGAATTCTTTGTGAGTTCAAGCTCAAGCAAATCAAATCTGTGTAAACAGTTTGGCTTGAAAGTTTTAATCTCTTCGTCTGTGTGAATTAGAGATTAATCCATATCTTTTCTACTATTCTTAATCCAAAATTTCCTGCCATAATTACCATTAAAATCTTACTCTAATTTGTGGTTAATCAAAGCACTAAATCGGTGTACAAAAACCAAAGTCTAATCCCTTCGAAACCCTAAACCATCCATACCAACCAAGCGCCACCTTATCTCACTCTTTTTGAACCAAACCCTAACCCTAAACCACGAATCTAACCTGCATCCAAACCCTATCTTTCGAAACTAAACATCATCATCAATCCATCATTGAATTCATAGGCTAATTAGGGTGTTACATTCGAACCATCATCATTATTAAACCATCATCACCGAATCATCATCATCACTCTTCTACCTTATTCGAATCACCATCATCTTTATTACATCACCTTTGAAGCTTTAATCTTTTAAGTCGCCATCACTGAGCCTTTATCATATTATCTAAACTCCATTCGTACCTTAATTCCACATAATTGAAGATTACACACCCTCCCACACACATCAGTGATGGCATAGTACTAGTGGCTTGGTTAGGGTTGAAGTACCCCCCTCGGGCGCCCGTGCTAGGGATTTTTTGGTAATTGATAATTTGATTTGATTGTGGGAATGGAAGCAGTCAAACTAGCGGTAGCGGAATGAGTTTGGGCTTAGATTCAATTAATGTAAGGCTAATCTTTAACCCTGTGCTTTTACTGCAAAGGTTTCACATAAAACAAATACGCTCATCTTTAATCAATCAAACTATACCAATTAACATAAGCTTGATGCTATCTATATAGCCAAAACTCTTCAAAAGATAGGCCTAAATAAAATTCAACAAATATATGAAAAGATACTCATTCCCTAAGAGATAAATATACTAATCCTAGTAACTAGTATAATATAATTAATAATTAAAAACTACTAGTTTTGAGCTTGGGCCTACAAAAAGAGGCATATGCATTTGGACTTGGGCCTCGTAGTAGTTAAGCAACATACAAGGATTGTAACTATTTGTGCTATAGTGAGGCGTACCTAGATTGCATCACTTGGGGAAAAGCCAATATTTTCACAAGAGCAATGCTCCCATGGAAGTAAATCCCCTATTTTTTACCATAACCATCCTTCTTCTTCTGCAACCCCCTTCCTTATTTTCATTTTCTTCTTTTCGTCCTTTGACTACATCCCTCATTTTCTCTATTTTACATATCGGGTCTTGTACACCTTTTTCTAATTGAACTGCTAAGTGAGAGTTAAGGGAAGTGAACATTTGTATCTATGCAAGAGCAATGCCCCCAAGCTAGTTGTGTTGTAGTGCTCCCTTTATTTTTTGTTTATTATTTAATTTTATGTATCTATTCTCTCATTCTTCAGAATAAGCTATTCTGCACTCTTCATAAATGAATTGTTGTGCTAGGTTTAAGGGAAGGCCTTGATGTAGCATGTACCGTTTCACCATAGGATGCGTAGTCTTAGTCTAATGTTTTCAAGCCTACATGGATATGTCTTTCTTTGTAGGAAATTTAAGAGTATTGACTAGATATTATATTTTTATATTATTATTATATATATATTTTTTTACATAAGAATTTATTGGGATTTGATATGATCAGACTATGGTGACACTTTACCTATACATATTGCCTTTGGATTGTACTTCAAACTCAGCGTTGAAATGAATAAGAGTTTTGAAGTTTTAACTAAAAATTATAGGCAGAGTTTTAGCCTTACATCAATTTGGTATCAAATCCCATATTAGATCCCCACCCCTCCAAATTGGAAAATTTGAAACTCTGATTTTCATAGAAATGAAAAGGAGTCCGATTCTCAAACCCTAGCCCCCACCATCATCATTATCCACCAACAACCATCAGACGACGCTGAAGTTGGCCTACCTGTATTGACCAGCAACGTTGCTGAAGCAGTGACCTATTGTTAAAATAGAAACCATCGCTAATAGCCATTGACTTGCCCAATCACAATGCCCATCAAGGTCAAAGATTGCGGCCAAACTCAAAAGACTTCCTATTTGTCTAGGTTGAAGTGCTCAGCAATCTTGGTTCTGGTTCAGCATTTCTGTCTCTATTGTTCCCTTAACATCCAATCTTCGGCACAACTACAGTGTTGTTGTCTCTTCATGGCTTTCCACACTCACTACAATTACCACGACCTTCGTTTGTTTGGTTGCCCAATTAGACCTTGTCAATGGTTGACAGCTCTTGATGCTGATAGCCATCACAAGATGCCGCCACTGATCATTGGTGACATCTATAGATTTGTTTATTATGATGAAGGGTCGAAGGCCAAAACCTTTGCTGATTGTTATTTGCTTAGAACTCCTTTGTTCTTTTTTTTTTTCCAAAATAAAAGATAAGCAGCTTTTAGTTATTGTAGAAATAAATAAAAAGAGGGTTCAGAAAAAAGAGCGAGTATAAGGAAATAAAGAGAGCCTTTAAAAAGTGTTTATATTTATTCATTCTTGTTACTTTTAAGATGGTCATGAGCAAAGACTTTCAGACACTCCAGCAGGAAGTTGGTAATATTAGATATGAGATATGACAGATTAAAAGTGCAATTAAGGAACCTATGGCCATTTTTAGTAATTTAACTGAGTAGAAAGGCCCCATCTGCAATTGCCTGAATTCAAGGTGCTCAAATCCATCCTTTTCAACGTTAACATTGTCTCTAGTTAATGTGTAAAGATTATCCTGTCTGATTTTGATGGGATCTGAGTAGTTCAACATGGTTGAAAACATATTTACTTGTAGAAAGGTTCTTGATGTCAGGAGAAAGTTTTTATGGCTGCTACATGTGTCCTTAGTTATGTTATATGTGGTGGAGCAATCTTAAATATCAACGCCAATTTCATAGATCTAGTGGTAGAGTGGAACCAATTGGTCAGCTCGTGGTTGATGAGTTCACCAGTCAACTATGAACAAGACTTGCCATAAAATAGAGAATCACAGTGTTGATGCTTGTGCTGAAGGTTTAGAAGCTTGCTACTAGCTGTGCCTTCTGGGAAAACTCAATCCAATAGGCCATTCAATACATCGGTGTTCTCCGTGAAAACATCCAATATGAGCTAAAGGATCGAAGTTCTTCTCCATTGATCATCTGCTTCTATTGTTCGAGATGTAGCATAAAAAAATTTGACAGTAATATCTTGGAAAGGCTTATAGTAGACCTGCACCTAAGTCTTTATCCAAAACTAGCACTTCTAAGGGACTGGCCTTCTCATCTTATTTTCATGAATTATTAAATACGCTCGGATATTGATAATAATAAACATAATGTAAAACTAATAATAATAATTATAATAGTGATAGTAATGCTCCAAACTGCTGCCTAGTTGGAGGCTTTTCACACCATTAACTACATGAAGAGACTTGTATAGCTAGCAAGACTAAACAGAGTAAAGTACAATAATAAACACACAATGATCTTGAGAGGACACGAGGAAGCTTTGGCTGATGGTAAAAGGCAGAGACAGAAAGAGAAGAGACTATGTTCATTGTGGCATAACATAGGAACTAGGAAGTGATAACAAGTAGCATAGGACATGATGACTATTTGCTTCGGTAGTTCATGACAGCTTTCTCTCTCTCTCTCTCTATATATATATATATGCATACATACATGCAATAGGCTACACAAATAGGATTGGCCAAGCATTGAGTAACTGTAAATATATATAATATAGGTATGCAGAAGAGAAGCAGCAATAGAAATAGTACAACCTGATAAAGAAGGAAAAAATAATAGAATTTACCTCAAACAAGAAGCTGACTACAGTACAGTCAAGGATAAAAATTGCAGAAGAGGGGCAGGATGAAAAAACCCCCAAAACTTCATGCCTTGCGCCTTAGTAGCGCCTTTTCAAACTCTGGAGAACAAGTTCTAAGATGATGGGCTTCAATTGTAATCATTCTGCGTAAGAACTTCCTGAAGTCAAAGCTCTAGCATATGTTGGTTGGTTGGTTGGTTTAGCGTCCCGATAGATTTCTAAAAAGGGAATATCGGCAAAGTCCAATGTCTTGACAAACCAAAAAATTTGTGCGAGTATTCGAGGGATGAAGATTAAGATTTAGGTAACATTATTCCTGCTTGGTTAGAAGTTCAATGTTAAACTTTTCAATGTGTAGCCTTTGCCCGATCCATTGGAAAGGTCTAAGTCACTATGGATATACTTCTTTCTATATGCTTGCTTTGCAAGCTTAGGATATTTAGGAAAATGTTTGTTGGATTTTGATATTGTCACTATTATAATTTATTTTGTATGTATTTGGGTTTGATATTATTAGATTATGCTAATACTTTGGCTATATATATATATATATGAACTTAAGCTCGTACTTTGAGTTCAAAGTTGAATTGAGTAAGAATTTTGAGGCTTTGTTTGAGAACTCTAGGCTAAGAGTTCTAGAGCTCTAGCACTACATCAACCTGTAATATTTACGTCAAGGAAACATATCTATGCTCGTGTAATGCGCTCAAGTGTAGAAAATGGGTTACTAACTCAAAGAGGTGTATGATTGTTTCTAGAAGAAAATAAAGTAAGGATGCAGTGAGGGGTGTGCACTAGGCCAAACCCAGACCATCCTGGAGACCCGTTTTTTATTAAACTAAAACCGAAAACCAAAACCCATTTTAAAACAGTCTACACTTGGACCCAAAACGTAAAAATTGGCTCAATTTCGTGCTGGCCCTGTTTTAAAAATGACCTGGTTTTGAAACTAATTCTTTATTGACTCTATTTGTAGAGAAACTTCGTAAAATGGGTTGAAATTGGGCCAGATAGGAAAATACGGGTCAAACCCAAACCAACCTTGATGCCCTTTTTTCAACCCATAACTCGGACTGTTTTTTTTAAAGGGTCTAACCCTAATCCTATTTTACCTATTTGATCCGGTTTAGAATTCCAGATGGACCTGATTTGTGCACACCCCTAGATGCAGTCTGTGTGCTTTCTTATTGTGATGATTTGATAACAAGTTGGTTGGTATATATGCCCTTATGTTGCATATCATAAAAATTTGAGCAAGGATTTGTGGGAAAACCCCATGTTAAGAGTTTAGCTTACATCAATTTAGTATCCTATCCGAATTAATCCCGCTACTAAGTTGGCATTTAAAATAAAAAATATATATTTTTTCATGATATAAAAAAAAACCCAAATTTGAAAATCTAGACTCAAATTTGCCATCCACAACCAGCCTCACAGCACCTAGCTACTACCACCTTCCACAAAGCCTCCACACCACTGTAAGGCTACTACCACCATTTTTTCATTCTGCTTTGCTGTTAGCAATGGGCACTATCTCACACGAGTTTTTGAAGACAATTGCCTGTCACAACCCGCTTTGAGCACTCATATTTTTCCTCAATGATCTAGAATGTTTTAGAGAAATCTAGGAATGTGTAGAATTGTGTAGAAGTAGGAGACTTATATACTGATCTCCTTGTACTTGAAGGTTCTAGAGACCATGTCTCTAGAACTCTCCTCTTTTGTACGCATTCTAGTAGAACATCCTAGGTTGATCTTGTATGTTGTAGTGAGATATTCAAGAAGATGTTTCTTTTCCACTCTAGAATGCTTCCTGCTGCAGAAGTGGCTTGAGGTCTCACTTATAAAAGGGGGAGGGGAGTCTCATTTTCCATAAGCAGGAGTTGTAAGTCATAAAATTTCTTTCTCTAATAAAGCTCTCTTTTGCTCGAAATGCTCTCTTCTGCTCTCTGTGAGTGTACAAAGCTAAGTGTCCTAGCTCGATGTTGGTTCACTTTAAGGGAAAGACTGACTTAATCTCTCAAGGAATGAGAAAATGCGAAGTGCTGCACATATTTTGGCTAAGTGAGAAGTTAGTATGTGATCTCCATCCCTATTCTCCTTTGTTAGAAATCATCGTTGGTCGATCCAACAGTGAGGCCCAACCATGCTGGAGCCTGCAGGCTCAATGTCACCGTCCTTTGTCTTTGTTGTTCATGTTGCTTCCAACCAGTATTCTCTTTAAATTCTGGAGCAGACAAGTTGATATAAGTTGAATACAACCTCACTTGCATCAATGGAGCCATTGTCATTGATAGAATTGCAGGCTATCCATTGTAGCAGCCCAGTTGAAGAAGGAAGAAGTACACAATGTTTTATGTTTCCCTGGTCCCTCATTATTTTTATTTTGGCTATACATTGTGGAATAAAAAAAGGGGGATTCGTTGTGTAGAAAAAAAAAAGATGAGAGAAGGTCAACTAGGAATAAAAATGCAATGGGAAAGAGAGAGAGAGAGAGAGATAGAAAGAGGCTAGAAATTTATATCATTTATTTAAAATCTTTACTTCCAATATGAATAAGAATGATGATTTTCAAGCACTCCCAGAGAAAGTAGGAAAAAATTGAGCAAGAAGTGTAAAAAATTAGTAGCATGATTAAGGAAATTACCTCTGCTCTTAACAAAATGAATACAAAGCATCTGGTCTGATTGCTTCTACTACTTCAATCGTAATCGTCTGTTTTCAGAGTGCTCTAGTCTTTCCTATTTATCATAATCTCCTAGCTATGTTATCAGGATTAGCCTTTCTGATTTTTTTGGAAGATAAGATCCATAGAATTTGTTCACGTGGTTCGTGTGAGTGAAAATGTGTTTACTTATCAAAGGGTCTGGGATGAGGACATTGAGGAGAAAGCCCTGATGGCTGCTACTTGTTACGTAGGCTATGCTGGCATGTGGTGAAATAAGTCAAATAACCCCAACTACCAACACTGTTTTCGTCTACTTGATCCAATGGTATTTAAACCAGTGGTTTAGTGGGGTTAGTTATGTGGTTGCTAAGTTCACACCTGTCAATTATGAGCAGAATTTATATTATTGATTTTGTAAGCTATCAATGGGCACTTGCAACGTTGATGGTTATATTTGAGAATTTCAAGAGCTAGCTACCAGACGTGTTAGTAAGTTATCCGATAGACTAGTGGTTTCCGTGAGGACATCCATTATGAGCTCAAAAGTTAAGTTTATGCTTTATTGATCGCATTGTCTCTTTCGCTCATAATGCAGACTAGAAGACTTGCTGTTTATAGCAATTATTTGGAAAGGCTTATAATAGCCCAATTAGTCCATCTAAGTCTTTTTCCAAGGCCTTTCGCAGGTAATGGAGACAGTAAACTTACTTTTGGCCACGTTTATTTAGAAAGGCCTGTAGTGGAGCAACTAGTCCATTATAGTCTTTCTCCAAGGCTAGCTGTTCCAAGATTGAAATGTTTCAACTGTGATCAAATCGGTCATCGGTTTTGCCCAAAAATTTTAGCCCGTGGGTTTGCTTAAGCCTTCTAATGGATCTTTTGCAAAGGACTCTAATGTTCGCATTCTAATAGATCCAAACACTAGAGAGAAATGCAGTTTGTGGATCCATGTGAGTATTCAGGGGATGAAGGTCACTCTTGTTCAGACTGTTAGAGGTTTGAGGTTGAACTTTTTTCTAGCTAAGGGAAAATGATGTGATTTACGTGCCTCCTCACTATAAAGCTCATAATCTGAGGCCTAATTACAAGAGAGATTCAGGCCCACACGGATACAACTCCTTTTGTAGGTCTTGTAGGACTACAAGATTTTGGAGTATTCTTTAGAATATTAGTTTATTTTGTTTTTATTATGATTTATTTGGTTTTGATTTTGTTTCATCTAGATTTTACTTTGTAAGATTTTCATGATATGTTGGCCTATATATATGGCCTTAAGTTGTACTTTTGAATTTAGATTTGAGATAATATGAATTTAGTTGAAGGTTCTGTGTGAAAACCTCAAGCTAAAAGTTTAGCCTACATCAGAAAGAAATAATAGTTCCACATGATTCCGACTTAGGAAGATAAATGCGGGATTAGTTATACGACATAGATTAGTCTACTGTATTCAATCAGTTGTTGAAACCGAATCAGTTTAGATGTGAGTTTTTGATACGTTCAAGTGATATACAAACAACTTCTTAGAAAATTTAGTGGGCAATCGGGCGGAAATATATATATATATATATTTATACTGTAAGGACTAATTACACAATTCTCAACCAAGGTTTCGAGGACCTTGGAACCTCCCTCCTATCCTCTTCCTTTCCCCGTCCCCCATTGATCTCTCGAATTCCCTATAAATACCCGACTCTCTAACCGAAAGAAAAATGCATAACAGACTCTAAATGACATTAGCAATTCCTAACAGACTCTATGACTCAACAACAATGACATAACTGAATTTAAGATAAAAAGGAATAAAGAAATAAGTTAGGATCCATAATCCGTCTCAGGCCCCCTGCCAACTAACCTCCACCCCTACTGCATCCTCTTCCTCCTCCTTGCATAAGTAAACTTCACCAATGGCTTATCATTACTTCCCCCCAAAAGTTTCACCTTGTCCTCAAGTTGAAAGTCAAGAAACTGGACATTAATAGCCTCAAAACTTTTCCAATAAGCTTTGAAATCTGGAAGTCCATGCCAACGGATGAGTACTTCTAACTGCCCCGTGGTATTATACCTCAAATCCTGAACTAATTTGGGAGTGACTTGCCCCTCTAATTCCTCAGTAAGGGCTGGTGGGAATGGCTAAGGCTGCCGGCCATTACCAAGAGCAGACTTCAACATAGAAATATAAAACACTGGATGTATGGGAGTGGTTGCTGGCAACTGCAGTCGGTATGCCACCTGCCCTACCTTAGTTTTAACTTGATAAGGCCCAAAATAGCAGGGTGATAGCTTCTCATTGAGGCGTTTAGCTAAGGACCTATTTCGATAAGGTCGTAGCTTAACATAAACCCAGTCACCAATGTCCAGAACCACTTCCCTTCGCTTTTGATCCGCAAAATTTTCATTCGCTGCTGTGCACGCCCTAAATGTTGCTTGAGCTCCTCCAGCATTAAATCTCTTACTTGGAGCTCCTCATCCATAGCCGCGAGGTTGGCTGTGCCCCATTCATATCTCACCAGGGGTGGAGGATCTCTCCCATACAACGTAGTGAAAGGAGTAGTATGTATAGAGGAATGGTACAAAGTGTTATACCAGTAAGCTAGCCAATCAACCCAGCACTTTGGTTTGTCCTTGATAAAACAATGCAAGTATGTCTCAAGGCTTCTATTGACCACCTCTGACTGCCCATCAAATTGGGGGTGATAGGCAGTACTGTAATTCAAAGCAGTCCCTTGCAGTTTAAACAATTCACTCCAAAAAGTACTAAGGAATACCTTGTCCCGGTTAGTCACAATCGAACGAGGAATACTATGGAGTCGAACCACATCTTTCACAAACATGGCAACTATGCCTTTTATAGTGAAAGGGTGTTTTAGGGGAATAAAATGGCTATATTTGGTAAGTCTATCTACCACAACTAGAACATAGTCGTACCCATGTGAGCAGGGTAGGGCTTCAATGAAGTCCATTGTTATGTCCTCCCAAACTTTGGCCGGAATAGGCAATGGTTGGAGGAGACCGGCCAGTGACAAATTCACAGCCTCGTTTTGCTGGCAAGCTGCGCACTCTGCCACAAACTTCAGCACTTGCTTCTTCATTTTGGGCCAGAACACTTCTTTAGCTAACCTTTTATAAGTTTTCAGCACCCCAGCATGCCCACCCATCGTAATGCCATGAAAATCTAGCAAATCAGTGGTATAAGGGTGGAATTCGCGGGTAACACTAATCGCCCTTTGTAAAACAGATTGCCTTGGATCAAATGATATCCCTTCTTATCCTGTGAAGTTAACAACAATTCTTGTTTGATTGGACCCAACATCTGATCTTTGTCCACTTCCTGTTGAAGTGTTGCCCAATCCCTTACCCACGCAGCCGACATTGTGAGTAAATGAGAGCCTCCTTCTAGTCGGAAAAGGGCGTCAGCCGCCTTATTTTCACACCTTAGCTTGTACTCAACATCAAAATTGTAACTCCATAGCTTAGTAACCCATTTCTGTTGCTCCTCTGGGATCACCCGCTGCTCAAGTAAAAATTTTAGACTTTTTTGGTCTGTTCTCACAGTGAATCGTTGCCCTAGTAGGTAGTGTCGCCACTTCTGAATTGCTAAGACCATTGCCATCAACTCTCTTTCATAAATGGATTTTAACCGAGCATGTTGCCCTAGGACTTGACTATAGAATGCGATGGGTTGGTTACCTTGCATCAAGATAGCCCCCACCCCGACCCCCAATACATCAGTTTCCACAATGAAGGGCTTGCTAAAATTAGGTAGAGCTAAAACCGACATTGACATCATGGCCTATTTAAGAGCTTCAAATGCCTTTTGTGCCTCCAAGGACCATCTGAAACTATCTTTCTTCAGCTGATCTGTTAGAGGAGTTGCAATCTGTCCATAGTTGAGAACAAACTTCCAATAGTAACCTATGTGCCCCAAGAATGCCCTCAATTCAAGGACATTCCTAGGAACTGGCCAGTCCTTCATCGCTTGCAACTTTGAAGGCTCAGCTGCCACCCCCTAGGCAGAAATGATATGTCCTAAATACTCCAGTTCTTCCTGCCCAAACACATATTTCTTTTGATTAATAAAAAGGGAGTGTCTCCTCAACTCCACGAAGACCAACCGTAGGTGCCTCAAATGATCCTCCATCATTCGTTTGTATATCAAAATGTCGTCAAAGAATACTAATATGAACTTGCGCAAGTAAGGTTGGAACACCCTATTCATCAAGGCTTGAAAGGTGGCTGGGGTGTTAGTTAGGCCGAAGGGCATCATGAGAAATTCATAATGTCCTTTGTGGGTCCGAAATGCTGTTTTAGGAATGTCTTCGGGTCTGACCCTTATCTGATGGTATCCCGACGTCAAGTTTTATTTAGAAAAGATTGTAGCCCCATGTGACTCATCTAGCATCTCATCAATTATTGGAATGGGAAATTTATCAGCTACTGTCACCCGATTTAGAGCCCTGTAATCCACGCAGAAACGCCACCCTCCATCCTTCTTTCGTATTAACAAGATAGGGCTTGAAAATGGGTTGCGACTTGGTCTAATGATACTGGCTACCACCATCTCTCGAATTAGGTTCTCTATCTTATTCTTCTGAATATGTGGGTATTTATAGGGCCTTACATTAACAGGAGTAGTACCGGGCTTTAATTCAATCTGATGGTCTAATTCTCGGGGGGGTGGGGGGGGGTGGGGTGGGAGTCCCTGCGGAGGCTGATAGCCAACAAATTATTGGTGCTGGTCGGGCATGCTCCCTTGTCCTACCCCAAAGCATTGCATTCTAACAACACTGCCTGGTCCCCTTTCTTCACCATTTTAATCAATGAACGCAAGGAAGTTTGTGAATGGCATAAACTATAGTCACCTGTTAGAGTCACTGGTGTCTGCCCTAGCATAAACTTCATCTCTAGCTTCCTCCAATTGATGTGTGTCAAACCCAATTTTTCCAGCCATTGCATCCCAAGAATGAGGTCTGCGCTACCCAACTCCAAGGGAAGGAAGTCCTCGATTACTTCAATTCCCTGTATCGACACTTGAATTCCCCTGCATATTCCTTCCGTTGTGACTAAATTGCCCATTCCCATTAACACACCATAAGCAGCAGTCAAAGCTATTGGTATCTGTAGTTGTTTCACCAACTTCAGTGCAATAAAATTATGGGTGGCGCCACAATCAATGAGGACAACCACTGGAGCATTGCCTATCTCGCCTTGTAGCTTCAAGGTGTTCGGCGTGGTGATGCCCACCACGGAGTTCATGGATAACTCCACCGTACCATCCACCGCTGCTTCATCCTCCTTGGCCGGTGTGGGTTCCCTCTCTTCGTCCAGCTCCTGCAAATGGTTTCCTTCTACTAGCAATACTTGTAACCTTCGATTTTTGCACACATGTCCCGGACCGAACTTCTCTTCACATTTGAAACACAACCCCTTATCTCTCCTCCTTTGTAGTTCCTCGTCGGTCAGTTGCCAACCCTCGGTGAATCTGCTGTCGGCCTCTATGTCTCCCTTTGTTGCTAGAGCAGGTGTAGTTGTGCGATTAAGGTTTGCCCTGTTAGGGACTCTAGATGGATTTCCTGTGGTGTTCGATGGGTAGAAAGCTCGCCCAACACCGTTTGGACCCCCGGTCTTGACCCATGATCCATTAGCACTGACCTGTCAAACATGTACAACCTTATTTTTATCCTCAACCATCTTGGCCACGCCCATAATTTCCACTAGCTCATTAGGCCTCATCATTCTTACCTCTGCTCTAATATGGGGCTTCAACCCATTAAGGAAAGTGCTCTCGAGCACCGCCCCAGAAAGTCTTCCCTGCAACGGAGAAGCAAGCACCTCGAATTGCTCTAGAAACTCCTCCACCATCGTCTCTTGCTTGATTGCCAAAAATTTCTCGCAGATCGATCCCTCATGGCGCGAGTGGAAACGAAGCAGACAGGCCTCCTTGAAACTCTTCCAATTTTCGAACCCCTTGCAATCTTCAGTGTATTGGAACCATGCCAGGGCCTTGCCCTCCATTGCTACCACCACGGCCTCCAGCTTCTCCCTCTCCGTCAGCTGATTAATTTCAAAGTATCTCTCTGCCCTGAAGATCCACCCATCCGGATCAGTTCCATTGAAGACTGGGAGATCAAGTTGCCTAAATGGTCGGTTCTTGCTCCGCACTTCCGAGTCAGACCTGAAGACACTCGAGGGTACTGCTGTTGCTTCCCTCCCTTGCTGTTTTCCAGTCTCTTGGTTCGATGAGCTAGGCAGGTTGTTCCGAGCTAATGCTGTCAGCTACTTGGCCATTTCCTGCATCATCCTCTTTATGGAGCCAAGTCGATCTTCTATCGCCGGTATCCTCTGTATCTCCCCTCTACTTTTCAATACTTCCTCTTGAAGCAATGTCAACCTCTCATCCGTGTGATCATTCTTCTTAGCCATTGTCCTTAGAATCGCATTGCTCTGATACCACTGATACGTTCAAGTGATATACAAACAACTTCTCAGAAAATTTAGTGGGCAATCGGGTGGAAATATATATATTTATATTGTAAGGACTGATTACACAATTCTCAACCAAGGTTTTGAGGACCTTGGAACCTCCCTCCTATCCTCTTCCTTTCCCTATCCCCCACCGATCTCTCGAATCCCCTATAAATGCCCGACTCTCTAACCGAAAGAAAAATGCATAACAAACTCTAAATGACATAAGCAATTCCTAGCAGACTCTATGACTCAGAAACAATGAAATAACCGAATTTAAGACAACAAAGAATAAAGAAATAAGTCAGGATCCATAATCCGTCTCACCCCCCCCGGGGCAGCTAACCTCCAACCGTACCACATCCTCTTCCTCCTCGCATAAGTAAACTTCACCAATGGCTTATCAGTTTTTCATTTGGAAAATTGAGTGCATACGTGCTTTGGATCTATAGTTCCCGTGGATAATGATCAAGAATGGAAGCAAGGTGAAAGCTACAAAGGAAGTGCATGCTTTACTCTAGACTAAAATTTTCTTTTTCCGTAATTGGCCTCTGCTTTTGAGGCCAATGAGCTTTGATATTGTAGAAGGTAAAAAAGAAACGGAGAATATTTGTGGTTGGTGCACTTTTTTGCCTTATGACTCAAGACATTTGGTGCTTTGCTTATAGATCTTGAAAGATGCTAGGTGCCGTGGCCAAACTAAACTTAGTTGGGCGCTTTTGAGTTATATCACCACGTTCAGCTGAAAATTCCTTATTCCTTTCACCAATATCTGTACCAAATGTTTTATACCTCTTTGATGTAGTGGAACATATTCTGTGCTCTTCTTGCTTCTCATTGTTTTGCAACTGTAATAACCCCATCGGCTGTTATACACATGTCCTTAGAAGCAGACAACTATTAACCGCTGGTGCGTACAGGTCTTTCCTGGAGCTTGGGCTGCTATTCTGGTTTCACTTGATAATTCTGGTATTTGGAATCTTCGTTCTGAGAACATAAATTCATGGTACTTGGGTCAAGAAGTTTATATGAACGTGGTGAATCCAGAGACCGACAAATCTGAGGCTCCTGTGCCAGATAATGCAATCTATTGCGGTCTGCTGTCATACATGCAGAAGTAAGTTTCTAGTAACAATATATTCATTGGATGCTTCGTCTGTTCTTAGGTTTTCAATTGATTTTTCTGGTATGACTATTGTTGCAGGGACCAATCTCGGAGAGTTGACTTTTCTGGGGCGAGCCATGCAGGCAGAAGTATTTTGTTTCCTTTCCTTGTAGTTCTTTTAGTTTTACTTATCAGGTAGCAATTATGCTTTATCTACGTTAGAGAAGGAAGCAAGGTCAGATGAAAAAGACCATTAGTCCAAAGGGCTGCCTCCAAAATTTTTTGTACCAGTCCATAAATCTATTCAGTGATATTGACACTTTTTTTTTTCCCACTAAAAGATTGTATTAATGATGTTTCTTATTGCTGCATCATATCACGCCCTGTTGTGGCCCTTGTAGGATGAATTCTGCATTATGATCTTATAAGAATTTTTGACGTGTGGCGGAATGGGCGGTTTGATTAATGGTCAGTTTTTTTAAGTACTCAATATGAATGTGGGTGCTTAAAACATTCACATATTATTTTTTATTAAGTTCATACAATAAATAATCAAGAGATTTTTAAATAATTATTGACACAAATAAAATAATAAATAATTTAAGGAGAAATTTTAGTTTATGAATCATACAAATAACATAAATGTAGAATAATAAAATTGAAATTAAAATTTGAAGGAGAATATTTAATTCAATTATGATTAGTAATATTTATTGCACATGATTTATATTGTTATGTTGTACTTTCTCAAATTGTATCTTCTAGCACATAATATAAATTAGAATTTGAATAATCATACTCTATCTAATTTTAATTAATATTCTAAAAAGCTTTTTAACTATTAAATGAATGATTAAATAATGACTAATTAATTCTTAATAATTAAGTATTATTCATGGTACTACTTATATGAATAGTAGCTTGTGAATAGTTGTTAAATAAAATTCTACTAAATTTTATTTTATCTTAACAACTTGTGATAAGATAATTTACACATTAAGATAAATGAATTTAAAAACTTAAAAAAATTAATTATCTAAATTTTTGTTGATAAAGCTTGGTCTTATGGCATAGTATCCTCTTGTAGGACGTACTATCAATTTTTTAGGGTATGTTATCCCTTCACTTATAGATTATAATATTCTTTCTGTAGGCACACATATTATTCGTAGGGTGCTTTGTAGAACCTTTTGTAGGGTAATTTTTAGTTGTAGGATATACTCTCATATTAATTTTGGTGTTGAAAACAATAAACATCACCTCTTAGTTGTATGAAATGTCTCTATGGATAATTCTTAAGCATAATTTCAATCCCTATGGCTTCCTTTATAGTCGAATACATGACACTGAGGTTTACAACAATCATGAGAAGAGTGCATGAGATAATCCAAATGTTCGACCATAAATTGCGATGTTAGTATATCTGGCATAAGGAAGAACATTTTTACTCTTAGGGTTGTAGGAGAATAGAGTCAGCTTGTAAACTTTTTAACCTCAGCTTGTTAAAGGCTCAACTTGACTTGCTCATTTAGTTAAATAACCTGAGTATGAGCTTTATTTTAAAGCTCGTTTAATAAACAAGTGGAGTTTAATCATGAAAAATTTGGATTGAACTCATTTACATCACAAAAGCTCACGTTCTCGATTCATTTACGACAAAAATATACGAGTTGTTTCAACTTAACTCATTAAAATTTTGATTGAACTTGAACCCTTATTTACAACCCTACTTGCTTCTAGGGCCGGCCTCAACTTTTTATTTGTCAGCTGGTTATTATATAGAAAATAAAAGGTACTAAAGTCCAAGTTATTGATGTAGTGTGACCGATAACTGTGTTCTGAATTCCTACGATCTATCGACGTTCAATACCTCTTGCTCTCTTGTTTTGATCCCTTCTTATTTTTACAGGCAACATTTGATTTTTATTATAAATGACACATTCATAATATATGAAATGGTAGAAAGAACCATTCCACCCTTTTTTCACCTCTACAAGGAGGAAATGAAAACGAGCCAAAACTCAAAAGCTACAAAATCAAACACATAAAATCCTGCTTGGCTGGCAACTATAATAGCTAGCAGTCATCCTTTTTCATTCATTGTCTAACAACAAGAATATTGGGAAACAGAAGAATGACCACAACTTGGAATTTCCCAGTTTCAACCCACATCAACATGTCATTAGTTGGTGCTTATGTTGTGCTAGCAGGAGCTCGATGCATGTCGTCATTTATTGTTGAAGAAAGCCAATCCCTGCAATAAAAATTCTTATAATTTTATAAAATTATTTTGTGACAAAGACACCACATCATTAAAAACTATTCTCAACCTTATTTTGAATTATCCTAATTTATTTTCTGCCTATCCTAACAATTTTGTATTTTCTATGTTCATGGTGGATTGGAAAATGGAGACCGATTGAAGAGTGAAAAGCATTAAGATGAAAGCACGAAGATCAAATATTATTAGTCTTAGCTTTTATGATTATAGTTAGAATAGGGGTTATGAGACTGTAAATAAGTTAGGTCTGATAGCTAACCCATTATTATTCTTATTTTTATATATTAGTAGTATTTTGTGTGTACATAAGTAGTCGTTGATGATAACCATTTTAAAGCCCATTAATATTAGTCTTGAAAGCGACATCATCGAATCCATCCTCTCACCCTTAGGTGTTCGCAAGGTTATAACCCAACTGCTTCCTTAAGGCTAGATAAAAAACATAATCTTTTTTTACAAAATTGTTTTAAAAATTAAACCATGGGCTTACCCACTTAACTCAACCCAATCCATGGCCAGTGTTTGTTTTTCTTTATTCATTTCTCAGTCCAAGCTTAGCCTTAACTCTTGATCAACCACTTGTGACCCTTTTAATTCGTTTGTGTTTTCTTTCCCTAATCCTAATCGCCTTCACTTGCTCTCTCTCTCTCTCTCTCTGATTACACTTCTCCTTCTTCATTTTCAACTATCCTTTTTCTCTGCCTCTTCCCCTTATCTTGTTTTCGAAAATGGAATATGAAGAAATTAATTTTTGCCCTTCCTAAAGTCTGAGGCCATTAATCTCTTTTTAACCATTGTTCTCTTTAGGTGTTCCCTTCCCCCTTTTTTTGACGAGCATTTCATCCCTAAGAAACCCTATCTATATATTTTTAATGGGGCTCGATGATGCATATTGTGACTTTTGATGATATAAAATTGTAGGCTAAGCCATTTTTCTTCTAAGGTGTCAATTACGACAATAGGCAATGAGATTACTTTGGGTTTGAAGAGAACGATTACATTCTCCCAACCCCATTTGGCCAATTGATTATGATTCAAATAGTTAAGTTCGGTTCAACTAGTATCAAAGCTCCATGGTTAATTAGATGAAGTTAAAAGGGTTTATTGTTCTCATTTATTTTTCTAATTGATTTTGCATGGTTTCTATTGATATGTGCTAATATTTGTTTTTGTTAGTGTTTAAATAGGTAAGGATCTACCGATGCTTGCTTGATCTGGATCGATAATAGACAAAGACACAATAGCTCCGGTGGCATTCAGCGCCTCCCCTCCCCCCCATCGAACCCACTACTCTCCTTTCTTGGCTTAACTCGCTGGTATATGAATCTGACGTTCGTAAATTTTTTTTTGGTTTTGATTTGTTAGATTTTTCTTTTGCAATTGGGTTCGATTGGTTTAAAATCCAACAGATTATGTGACCATGTTGTGACTTTCGAATATGTGGTATTAAGAATGAACTATGTGTGGTCCATTCCTGTTCTAATATCTTATTCATCCAGTTTTGGTTTTCCTTTGTTATTATTATTATTATTATTAGTAGTATTTTTTTATTTTTTATTTTTTACCTTCTCTTCTTTCTTGAATTTTTTTTTCTATCTATATTTGGTCCTTACTTAGAATCACTCTTGGTTCGCACTACATGTGTCCTGCTTGTTGATTTTGTTTTCATGCTTGTGCACTGATTCTATTTTCACCTCATTCGGGTCACCTGACTTGGTGGTTTGTGTTGGTTTGTCCTCTTGTATTGTACTATTCATGAATGTTGTTATCAATCTTGTTTTTGAGAAATACTTGTTCGTTACCTCTTAATTGGAATATATATATATAAAGAAAAAAAGAAAAAAAAGAAGGAATTCTTTACCTGGTGCTCCCCTTAGTAATTTGGGCAAGATGACCACCGGTTTGCCTATGGATTTGCTTACAACACTTGTTGAGAAATTCAATATGTTAACTAATTGGATTGGAAATATTGAGGCTATGATCACTAATGAGAATTTTGATCAACCTATAAACAAATGTAGTAATCATCATAATTGGGACATAGAAAATGTTGATCAAGAATTTGTGGGTGGTGACGAACAATTAAATAATCGGAATCACATGTTAACCATAATGGGCAAGATAGGGGTTTAAATGGAATCAAGTTAAAAAATACCTCAATTTCAAGGCCTTAGTGACCCTGATGCTTACCTTAAAAGGGACCGTAAAATTGAACTCGTTTTCGATTGTCATAACCACTCCGATGAAAAAAAGAACAAGTTATACATTGGTGAATTTTCGGGTTATGCCATCTCTTGGTGGGGTAAGTTTGTTAAGGATTGATAATGCAATTATAAACCTCCTATCACCTCTTATCCCCAACTTAGGGAAATAATGATGTGTATGTTCATTCCACCTCATTATATGCGTGCAATATATCAAAAACTTCAATTTCTTAGGTAATATCCTAGATCCATTGATGAATACTATAAAGAAATATAAATTCTTCTTATTAAATTAAATTTTTATAAAGAAGAGGAAGCCGCCTCTACTCTCTTACTTAGGGGCCTAAACTCTAACATTGCTAACCAAGTGAACTTATACACTTATGACTCTATGGATCAACTTCTTAATCTTGTTGAAAGGGTTAAGAAACAACTAAAATCGTCTTGGGGTAGTAACTACTCTAATTCTGAAAACAAAAGCTCTTACTTCGATCCTCCTAAATCTTCCCCTAGAGTCAAATCTCTTGAGCCCCCAAATCTAATTTTTGATCTACACAAATTCCTTTAAGTTCTCCCTCTGAAAAGTCAAAAGGAATGATAGATCCTAGTAGATCTATATTATCTCGAAACATCAAATGTTTCAAGTGTCAAGGTTAAGGATATGTCCAAGACTAGTGTCCTAACAAAAGGGTTATTATACTTAAAGATGGCGAGCTTATTTTGGATTCCAAAAATGAGGACTAATTACCAAGTGAGGATATTGAATGTAAATATGATGTTGTGTACCCTAATGCCGATTCTTTTGTCATCCGTAGGCCTCTTAACTCACAAGTTAAAATTGAGCCCAACTTGGAGCAAAGAGAAAATGTCTTTCGCACATGGTGCTATGTAAGTGGAAATAATGAAAACCTTACCATTGATAGTGGCAGTTGTGTCAATGTGGCTAGCACAAAACCGGTCCACAAGTTGAGTCTCCCTACTATTAGACATCTCCGTCCCTATAAACTTCAATAGCTCAAGAAACTTAGGGAAAATAAGTCAATAGAAAAGTTCTCCTGAGTATCAAAATTGGTTGGTATGAGGATGATGATCTTTGTGATGTAGTACATATGCATGCAAGTCATGTCCTCCTTAGACGCCCCTTGTAGTTTGATAAGAAAGTCATTCATGATAGGTATAAAAATAGCTACATAGTGCATAAGGATTATAAGAAGTAAATTTGAGCACCCCTCTCCCGTGCCCAGGTTAACGAGGACCAAATTAAGCTAAAAGCTGAGTATGGTTGTAGGAAAGATGAGTTACCATTTGATTTTGACTACATTGATCCAAAGGAGAAGGATAACAACAAATGACAATATTGTTTCTTTGCTCAAAAAAGAGACATTTTTCATGCCTTTTCCCATAAATTGCCTTTCTACATGATAGTTTATAAAGAGTTCCTTGAGTCATCTTCTGACCATATCAAATCTCTCTCTCCTGATATCCAAAACCTGATTTCTAAATACTTTGACCTCTTTCTTGAGGAAGTTCCTAGTGGCCTTCGCCTTCTTGGAGGAATAGACAACCAAATCGATTTCATCCCAAGGGATAGCATTCGACCTACCAAGCTAACCTTAAAAAAGTAAATGAGCTAAAAGGGCAAGTTAATTAGTTTAAAGATGGATACATAAGGGAGAGTAGGAGTTTGTGTGCCATTCCCGTTCCTTTGGTTCCAAAGAAAGATAGAATGTGGTGCATGTGTGTTTACTCTTGCTTAATGAATGAGATTACCATTAAATATATCTATTCTATATCTATCTTGGATGAAATACTAGATCAACTAAATGGGAGTGTGGTCTTCTCTAAAATTAACCTAAAAAGTAGCTATTGTTAAATTCAAATGAAGATAGGTGATGAATAGTCGACCACATTTAACACCAACTTTGGCTTGTATGAATGGCTTGTCATGCCTTTTGGGCTATCTAATTCTCCTAACACTTTTATGTGCTTCATGAATCATGTGTTACTTGAATTTATCACCAAATTTATTGTTGTTTACTTTAAAGACATTCTTATTTATATCAAATTCCATGATGACCATGTGATGCATATTATACTAGTGCTAAAACTCCTTAGGTAAGAACACTTATTTGCCAACATGTCTAAAAGTTACTTTTGTCTCAAGAGTGTCATCTTTTTGGGTTTTGCGGTGAGTAGAGATGGGATACATGTGAATGAAGGAAAGGTTAAAGATATCAAGGAGTTTTCTACCCTTAAAAATGCATCTCAAGTTAGGAGTTTCCATGGCTTGTGTGGTTTCTATACGAGATTTGTTCCTCACTTTAGCACCATAGTGTCCCTTTGAATTATTTGGTAAAAAAATCTGTTGATTTTTAGTGGGGTCTTACCCAAGAAATGGCCTTTGAACTTTTAAAAGAAAAACTTATTAAGGCCCCAGTCTTAGTGTTACCCAACTTTGAAATTATTTTTGAGATTGATCGTGATGCCTTCAAAGTAGGAATAGAAGCTATTTAGGATAATCAAATTATTGAATATTTTATTGAGAAATTAAAAGATTCTTCCCTAAATTTTTCTACATATTAGAAAGAACTATTTTCCCTTGTTAGATCCTTAGAAGTGTGGCAACATTACCTTTGACCTAAGGAGTTTGTTATCCATATTGATCATCAAACCTTAGGATATTTAAATACACAAGGAAAAATTAATCCTAGGCAAGATAAGTGAAGTGAATTTATTGATACTTTCCCCTATATTGTCAAATATAAGAAGGGAGAGATAATAAGGCAGCGTATACCCTTAGCCGACGAAACACACTCGTACCCATTGTTGATGCTAATCTTTTAACCTCCCTGCATATTAAGTTATTGCGTCCAAATGATGAGGAAATCCATGATATTTTTTCTAAGCATTAGATTACAACTCTTGAAAAATTATATATCTATGATGGTTGTTTGTTTTAAGAAAATAGGTTATGCATTCATTGTAGCTCATTTAAGGAGTTACTTCTATCAAAGTCCATGGTGGTGGCTAATAGGTGACTTTGGCTATGCCAAGACCCATGAAATACTTACCAAGCATTTTTACTGGCCACATATGAAAAGGGATGTAATGATTTTCTATGCTAATTGTGTCATGTGCAAGTGTGCTAAATCGACCATCCACCCCTACGGTATATACACCCCTCTCCTTGTTCCTAGACAACCTTGGACTGATGTATCTATGAACTTTGTTTTGGAGCTTCTTCGCTCCATAAAGAATAAAAAATCTATCATAGTAGGGGTAGATCACTTCTAAAAAATTACCCATTTCATCCCATACAAAAATACTAATGATGCTACTGCCATTGCTAAATATTTATTCTCCAATGTAATCAAGCTTCATGGCTTCCCTAGGACCATTGTAGCTTATCAGGATGTTAAGTTTGTCTCTCACTTTTGGCCGACCCTTTAGGGAAAATTAGGTAAAAAAAATAAATTCTTTTCTCAACCTCTTGTCACCCATAAATTAATGGGCAAACCAAGGTCATTAATCATACTTTTAGAAACATGCTTTGAGCTATTCTTGACAAAAATTCCAAATAATGGGAGTCCATTTTGCCACATATTGAATTTTCTTACAATCAAACTCTCCACTTTATCACTAGCAAATCTCCATTTGAGGTTGTTTATGGCTTTAATTCTCTCACACCTTTAGACTTATCCCCATTACCACCATCCTAGTACGCTTCAAACAATGCTGAGTCACGTGCTAAATACATCAATGATATTTACAAATCCGTCGCTGCACACAGTCAAAAATAGAATAAGGAGATGGCTGCTCATGTTAATAACAATAGGAAGAAGGTCGTATTTCAAGAAGGTGACCTTATTTGGGTCCATTTGTGAAAATATTGGTTTCCAAACCACCTAAAGGAAAAAATTGACCATCGAGGTGAGGACCCCTGCATGGTCCTCAAATGGGTGAACGATAATGCCTATAAAATTGACTTACCTAGAAAGTATGGTGTCGTACTTCCTACCTTTAATGTTTCTAATCTATCTCTTTTTCAGATTTTGTGCAAGTTTCAAGGATGAAACCCTTTCAAGAAGGGGGGGGGATGATATGAACACAATATTATTAAATGCTATTCTCAAACCTATTTTAAATTATCTTAATTTATTTTCTGCTTTTCCTAATAATTTTCTCGTCAAGCGTCCCCTCCCCCTTTTTTATGAGCGTTTCATCCCTAAGAAAACCTATTTATATCTCTATAATGGGCCTCCGAGATGCATGTTGTGACTTTTGATGATATGAAATTGGAAGCTAAGCTATTTTTGTGCTAAAGTTTCAATCACGATGATAGGCATGGAGACTACTCCAAGTTTGGAGAGAACGATTGCGTTCTCACGGTTCCATTTAGCAAATTGATTACGATTCAACTAGTTAGGTTTGATTCATTCTGTCTCCTTTTTTGGGTATAAAATTGTAAAATCCTTTTGTTCATCTCCAACTAATTGTTTTTATGCTTTAATTATCTAGACTTTCAGAGATCTTAAATTCGGGTTCTAAATGCAAATACCACAATCATATATATATTTCTTGATCATTTTTACTTTTTTATTTTTAAAATAAAGTTTGGTCTAATGGTAAAGTCCAACACTTTAATGTTAGAAATTCTAGATTCAAATCATCTTCCACTTCTTTTGGTATTACTATATTTTTATGATAATCTATACTTATATTTATGGATCTTCTATAACTCAAGATGTCATTTAGGTTACTTGAATTTTGATGGAATGAAAAAAATGGCGGGACATGGCCTCTCATCATGAAAAAGTTATAAGTTGGTAACACATAGTAGTCAATAAAGACAAATTTACAAAAATTACTGAACTAAATTGTAAGTAACCTATATTAGTCGATATACAAAAAAATTAAAAATAAAATACTATTCACACATATAATTAATTATTTAAATATAGTTAGTTGTTTTTTGGCACAAAATGGAGCAATGACCCTAAACTTATATGACTATTGGATCAAGATTCATACTATTGTTGCCAAAAAAGTTTACAATTGTTTATTGTATCCATGTATTTTTGGAACAATTTTGTTATGCCAATATGTACCCCATTTGAGCATGTTGAAAATTAATTTTAGAAAATTTCTCTTGGATATCTTTCTCTTTATTCCTTCTCTTCTTACTAATCAGTCAATATCTATAATAGAATCAGATTTATATAGGAGATAACTGTAACATGTTGACATCAACATTATGCTAGTATCTAAAAAAGTTAAAATATTTCTCATTAAGATTATTAGAAAAATAAAAAATTATACCATAATGTTTCTAAGATTTATCTCTATAAATTGATACCCATATTGATATATAATTTTAATTTTAAAAATAATTTATATACATCTTTCACTATTATTGTATCAAAATTTTACTACCTTAGTTTTACTAAATATTTTACCACAACTACATAGATATATGTGTTTACTGTACAAACCATTATTCAAAATATAAATGTAGGAATAAATTCCAATCATAAGATTAAATATATAAAAGGTTGAGATTCAAATTTGGGACTAAATAGATATAGAAAAAATGGTGGCATAATCATAAATATAAAAGAATAAAAACATGGACCTTCATTTCCTATGCCTAGCCCTGACTCCCATCGTCCTTTTTCTGTTTCCATTCCCTCATACTTTCATTTCCTCAACCCATCCTTGACCCTCAATACCCTCTCTGCATGCACCCTAATGTCATTCTATTTATCACCCCATTTTCTTTTTACCAACGTCCATGACATACACCAGTCCCGTTAATGAGTGTTGCCTCCTTCTTTCCTCTCATTCCATTCACTCATCCTTTATTTATTTTCATCAAGGAAATAGTACCGATGATAGCAATTCACTGGTTTTTTCAAGCCACATTACTTTGAGTAAAATATAACACCCGTAAAATTTACAGTTGAAAATTTTCATTTATGTAGGAAAACCATGCACTAAAATAGGAGATGCTACCGCCGTGATCGGCACAAGATTGACCCTCAACCAATCTCATACCAACCACAAGGCTAAAAAATGTAAAGGCATTAACACGAGTAATAAATAAAACCATAATAGATCCAACATTTTAAATGAAAGTGAAGTCATTGAGTGGATCAGCATACTTTATGACATTTATTGTTGACTTCTCAAGAAAGCTCTGGGTATACCCAATAAATATCGATGATCAAGTTTTATGTAACTTCAAAGTCTTTTATGCTAAAGTAGAGCATGAGACTAGGATAAATTTGAAGTGTATTTAGATGAACAATAGATGTGAACACCTTGGTCTATTTGATGAATATTGTAAGACTCATGGAATTCGACATGAATAGACTATTCCTAAAACCCCTCCACATAATGGGGTGGAAAAATGGATGAACTGCACACTAATGGAGAGTTTAAGGTGTCTACTTTCACATGCTAAGCTTCCAAGGTCATTCTAGAGGGAAGCTTTATGGGTGGCATGTCATATCATCAACTTCTCTCAACGATGATATAATCGATGGATTCTAGCTCGGTAGGGATTTCCTTTCCTTTGAGATATGTAGTTATTTTTGTTCTTGGCTACCCCAACTATTCTTATAAAGGAATAGAGTAAGGGTGACCTTCTTGTAGTTAAACCTTATAGTTCAGTAGTTCAATTTATGAGTTAAACCTTTTCAAAGGATGTTTAAAGGGCTTGAAAATCCAGTAAAAGTTGTTTGATAACATAAACCATTATGGTAGTTAGTTTTAATATATATGTTACTCTCTAAAACTATATGAGGGTCTTTGTTTGTTGAGTTTTTGTTTATATACTGAGAGATGAGAGGATGAAGCTGGAAGATAAGGCTTGTTAATGCATGTTCATTAGATATGGAGAAGTTTGGCTCCAAGCTATATAACATAGTAGCTAAGAAGATCATTCGAAGTAGAGATTTTATGTTCTTTGAGGACCAAAACATCAAAGAATTCACTAAAGATGGGAATCTAGAATATTACCTTGATGATCTTGTGGAGTCCAGTGATGATTATGAAACTAAAAGGTTAGTAGGAAAGGTTGATCTAAGAGAGATAGACAAGGCATATTCCAACTCAGATGAGGAGATGCAAAGTTAGTAAACAGAAGTAATAGGAAGGAAGGTAGAAAGCCCAAGCAAATACACCCATAAGAGATTGAAGACCCTTAATCCCATTAGGAAGTGTGAAGATCCACTAGGAGATCGATGAACAAGTATCTAGATTATGTGTTGCAAAGGAAGATATTAGCTCTATCCAAAAGTATAACATCTTCAACCTTGTGGAGAAGTTAAGGGGGAGAAAATTCTTGAAGAACAAGTGGGTATTCAAGAACAAGCATGAGGAGGGACAATCTAATTTGAAGCATAAGGCAAGGTTGGTGATTAAGAGGTTTGGTCAAAGATCAGGGGTTGATTATGATGAAATTTTTTCTATGATGGTAAAAATGACATCCATCCATGTGATTCAAGGATATTTTGTCACTCTCTATATATAATTAGAGAAAATTGATGTTAAGACAACCTTCTTGCACAGTGATCTCAAGGAAGATGTATATATGGAACAATTAGAGGGGTTCAAAGTCAAGGGCAAGGAGGATATGTTGTAAAATCTAGTAAAGAGATTGTATAAACTAAATTAAGTGTTGAGGTAGTGATACATGAATTTCAAGTCATTCATAACTAAACAAGGGTAGAAGAAGACATCTGTAGACCACTATGTGTTCATGTAAAGGTTTAGGCCTAGAAACTTCATACTTCTACTTCTGTATGTGGATGACATGTTGATAGAAGGAAATGATTGGTAGTGTATTTCAAAGTTGAAAGAAGACTTGGCCAAGAATTTCAAAATAAAATACTTAGGTCATGATAAGTAGATCCTAGGCATACACATCATGAGTAATTGAGGAAAGGGAAAATTGTGGGTGTTTTAAGAGGAGTATGTCGAGAAAGTACTCAAGAAATTCAACATGGACCAAGAAAAGCCAATTAACTATCCACTTGCTCCTTAATTTCAACTTAGCAAAGCTTCATGTTCAACTAAAAAGAAGGGAAAGAAGAAGATGAGCCTGATTTCATATGCGTGAACTATTGGAAGTCTGAAGTATGCAATGGTTTGTATAAGTCCATTGGCATGGTCATTCAATTCATATCCAACTCCAAAAAATATCATTAAGATGTAATGAAGTGGATATTAAGGTGTCTATGAGGGACTTATAGGATAAGACTTTATTTTGGTAGGCGAAAATCAGTTTTAGTGGGCTATGTGGACTGGGATATGGCAGTATATGTAGATATAAGGTGATCGACATTAGGATTTGTATTTAACTTCTATGGGTGAGTTGTCTCATAGGAGTCCTAGATATAGAATCATGTATCCCTATCTATGACTAAGGTAGAGCACATAAATGTAGCTCTATTCCCATAAACTGTTATTTTTATGTGCTTACAATCTACTTCTACATTTCCTTATAATTATGCAGTTGGCTAAGGGGGTCACTATCAATCTGGCTTAGGGGAATTATGTGTTATTTTTCATAACAATTTCACCCACTAGAATCTAGAATATATTTTGGCTAGAGAAAAATTATACAAGTTAGGTTTTTTTTAGGGATAAATCATACAAATTAGTTAGAAATTATAACCTAGGAACATTGACAAAATAATAATAATAATAATAATAATAATAATAATAATAATAATAATAAGAAGATTTTTTTTTTAAAAATCAATCTTTTACCTAACTTAATCATAATATTCCATGTTAGTCATAATTAATGATACTAGAGTGGACAAGGGAACACCGGGTAATACCAAAAGCTAATATGTGTTTATTAAATGATAGAATATATGGTGATTATTGGTCTTTAACATTAAATAAGAGCTTTTGATTCTTAACTTAAGTTATAACTACTAAAAAACTAGTGGTGAAATTCTCACATTGGGCTTAAGAAGTTTGGATCAAGTTTTGAGGATGCCTTTTCTTCCTTTCGAATCCCATAGTCCTTAGTAGAGCATTTCATTTTTCAAAAAATCATGTAATATCTTGTAATCAATAAAAATAGAATTAACATAAAATAAAAAATAGGCTAAATTTGAGTAGAAAAATAATTTATAAAACCCTTAAACCCATCAATAAATGACTTAAAATAATTTGGCTTAAATTATACATATAAGAATCACTTAACTAAGTATATTTAAGAGATATATATAATTTGAGCCGCATAATCTGATTAATAATATGCAAGAAATGGGTATTCCTATGATTAACTATTATAGCATTATTACTTATCAAATAGGCTTGCAAAGACAAATAAAATGGTAGGAAATTTAGTAGTGAAACTAAAATCCTAAAACCTTTTACCAAAATAATTTTTTAAATAAAAAAGTCCCTTAAACCATGAAGGATATCATAATAGAATAAAGAATTGAGTGAGGGAATTGCTCTCTTTGTCCTTCTTATCCTAATGCATGCAACAACTCTCATTTTCAAGCATATCTTCTTTCCCTTTAAGGACTAGAAAATCCTCATTTTCTAGAATTAGGTGCAAATAGGACAAACACTTGAAACACTTTCTAATGGTAAGTATCATCACCATATAAAATTATTAAACTCAGCTATTATTTAAAACTCTCTCTTTTTTTTCATAAGTTGAGTTATAGGTGCTACTATGGTTGAGAATTCTTTAATAAATTATCTATTAAAACTAGCTAATCCATGAAAAATTCTCATCTCATAAATTTCCTTAAAATAGGCCACCCTTGAATAGCCTTAATTTTAGAGGGATAAAACTTAACGCCTTTTCCACTCATAATATAACCTATAAAGATAACGCTAGGCAGAATGAAATCACACTTCACTAATTTTCCATAAAGTTTTGTATTCCTTAACCTTTTAAATAATTGCATTAGGTGTATTAGATGATCATGTTCATTTCCCCTATATACAATAATATCATCTAAGTAAACCATAATAAATTTGCTAAGAAAAGGATGAAGGGATTCATTCATTAATCTCATAAAGGAGCAAGGTGCATTAAACAGCCCAAAATGCATGACCATCTATTTATAGAGACCATATTTAGTTCTAAAGGCTATTTTCCAGTTATCTCCTTCTCTAATGCACATTTGATGATATCCACTATGTAAGTATATCTTAGAGAATATTTGTGCTTCATTTGATTCATCAAGCATACCATCTAACCTAGGAATAGGGAAATAATATTTTATGGTTATACTATTAACATATTTTGAATCTATATACATGCACTAAGTTCTATCCTTTTTTAGAGACAAGTAGGGTGGGAATATAAAAGGGATTTATACTTTCTCTAAGATACCCCTTGTCTACTGACTCTTGTATTTGTCTTTGAAGTTCCTTAGCCTCCTCCAAATTAATTATTTCTATTATAGGTGGAAAACCAAGTGTAAGATCATTGGGTAACCAAGGTTGATAGAATTGAGATTATATCTAGGATCGATTTAGAGGCTCAAGATTGGATCATAGAATCAGATCTTAGGATCGTAAGATCCTAATTTTTTTTAAAAGTATAAAAAATGTATACTTATATTCTATAAAATAATATGGTATAAGTTAAAAGTATAAAATATTACTCTTAACCTAGTCACTAATTGAGTTATGGCAACTTATAAGGAGCATACATTATTGAAGTTATATTACATATCAGGAACTATATTTAGTTAAGAACATTAAAAATAATTTTGTCTGATGAAATTGAAAATTACAATGATTAAGGATAGAGGACTAGGGATGGCAACGGGGCGGGTCGGGGTCGGGGATCCCATCCCCATCCCCGAACCCGATAAGAAAAATAGTCCCCAAACCCGACCCGATCCCCGCGGAGATCAAATCCACATACCCGACCCGATCCCAGATCTATTTTCCATCCCCGATTTATTCCCCGATCTTAAAACCCGACCCGATCCCCGAAACCTGACTCTATACCTGATCCCCGAACCTATCCCCGACTTTCAAACCTTATTTTTATACTATACTTTTAATTTATATTTTATAAAAAAATTATTTATATATTACATATATATAATTATATAAAAATATATAAAAAAAAATTATTCGGGATGGGTTCGGGGATGGGGACCCCCAACCCATCCCCGCCCCGTCCCCAAAAAATCCCCGTTAAGAATCCCCGAACCCGAACCCGAACCCGAATGGGGAATCCCCAACGGGGCCCCGAACCCACTGAGAAAATTGCCATCCCTATAGAGAACATATATAACTAATTTTTTTTTTCAAAATATATAATATTTTTGGCCTTGAGAAAAACCTGTAAAGAATAAATAAAGTGAATGATGGTAAAGGTAGCAACAAGAGAATATTATTTTCTATCATTAAAGAGAATATAGCCCAACAAAATTATGTTGTCTTTTAAAATTTTTATAAATCAAGATAAAAAAAGGAAAAAAAAAATTTGGCTATAATCACACACATTAAGTTACTATATAAATTATGTGTACACTATGAATTAAAGCTTGTTTATATTATGAAACTCAAATAAACATGACAAAAGTACTAATTTTGAATTTAATAGAACTTAATAATTAATAATATTATAAATTTTAATATATTTATTTTCCTATTTATTTGGATCTTACATTCTTTTGTTAGCATTATACAATAACAATTGACTTCATTATTTTAATAGTAACTAATTTGTAATTTTTTTGCATCAAATCATTTTCAAGACTTGTTTTAAAATAATATAGGGTTTAAAATTAGAAGATTAAGGAAGAAACATAGTTGGAATAATATGGAAAATAGATTGGGAAATAAATTGATAAAAATTACAATTATTATGTAGAAGCATAAGATCATAAGATTTTATTGTAGGATCATAAGATTCTATATTATTAGATTACTTTAAGATTCTACCAAGGATCATGGATTGTTTTGTGAATTTTAGATTATAGGATCTTAGAATTGTAGGATCGAATTAGGATTTTAATACCTATATTAGTAACACATCATTAAATTCATCAAGTAGTCTAATAACCTTAGGGTTATCATTTTTAATCTCCCCTAATTGAGTTTCTTTCACTATTAGAGCATATTATATACCTTAGTCTTCAATACACATAATCATAGCATTTTCATGTAAGAAAAAAGTTCTTTTTAGGATGTGGATCACTCATACTAAGATGAGAAGGTTTAAGCTTATGCTTGTTTGTTCTACAATGAACAAAATACTCTTTAGCAACACAATTATGAATAGATTATTTATCATATTTCCATGGTCTGTCTAGTAATATACCACATGCATCCATAGGGAAAATATCACATAACACATCATCATGGTAATTATCAATTGAAATGAGAAGGGGATTGTTTGGTTACCTTGACTCATTTTTCTTTACTTATCCATTGAAGAGAATAAGGCTTGGGATGATTTGTAGTAGATAATCCAAGCTCCTTGTTTACTCTTTCACTAGCTACATTTTTACATGAGCCACTGTCAATGATGATTTGATAGTATCTTTCTCCAATACATGAACTTGAAGTACATCATCAAATTCACTTGCAAATTCTTCACTACAGGTGTCCATGTCTTGAATCTTCCTTAACCTTAGAACTCTTTGATTAGGACATTCCCTTGTGTAGTGTTCAAATCCCTTACATTTGAAGCACTGCTTGTTGGATATATCTGTCACATTATTCTTTCTTTTTTCTTCTCATGTAGGACCTTGTCTTTTCTCTACATATTTATTACATGAATTAGAGTCATTCTTTGAAGTAGAAGTGTTTGCATAGGTCTTTATCATAGTAGGACCATTCAGCTTGCATGATTTGGTAAACTTCACTTTTTTTCACACTTTGAAGACAACTCGATTAAATCCTTAATAGAATAATAAGCATGCATGTCAACCTTATCACGAATTGAGTTACTAAGGTTGACTAAGAATGTAGCTCTTTTTATTTTCTTTTCGTTCTCATATGTCACATATTAGTTCTAGTATTTCAAATTCCCTAGTGTACACTTATACACTAATAATTCCTCATCAAAGAGTAGTCCACTTAACACACACACACACACACACACACACACATATTATTCATACTCCCTATAATTAAATTTATTTCTTAGGTACTTTTAAAGGTTTTCCCATTGCTTAAACTTAAATTTATCTTGTCTTTCACATGTTCTCTTTAGGTTGTCATACTAAACCTTAGATTTTTTTTTTGAATTTTAGATTAGAAACTTTACATTTGTGTTCATCATCATACTCTTTGAATTCAAATGTTGCTTTAATATCATGAAACCACCCACATAATAATTTAACTCACCACAAAATTCATGAGGGTCTAGACTTTATATGCACTCTTTATATTCCATCCTCAAATTGACATAACTACCTTTAGCTTGCACCACTCTCCTAACCATTCCTTATAGAAGATCATTAGTTGCCTCCATGTCATTGCTTATGTGGCATAAAATTTCTTAGTAATCCATTCTCATTTCTAGTTAGTTTAGTTGACTTTAGATGGACGGATGTTCTTAAATCTACTAGTTAGTAACGTTAATCCTGGTTAAGAGTTGTTGCAAGGTTACAAAAATAGCCTTCATGGAGACCTCTTCACCTATTATAGATTCTTTGTGCACACACAATAAACTGGTACGTTGGAAGTATCTGTTAAATTATTCTTGCCAACTTAAAAAATTATTGTATGTTTAATGGAAGGAGACATAAAGAAGGCTAAGTTTTGAAGATGTAAAGCATACTTATCCACAATTGTAGAGGTGGGATATTGATTTCTTAATGGAGAAATATAGGCAATGTATTAGTACTGATGGAAGATGGAGTCAAATGGTAGGGCTGGTTTGAATAGAGGTTTACAAGTAAATAAATATGTAAGTGAGATAGAATATCACCGAATATATGGTTTATATTCAAAGGTATTGAAATGGTAGAAGAACTACTAGCAATACAAAAATGATGAAGGTAAACTATAGCACTTCTATATTTGAAGATACGATGGCAGAGGATAGTGAGGTTAAGTACTAGAATTAAATCTTCAAGGGGTTATTCCAAGATTTTAAGGGGTCTGATTGTTACCAGGTCTTCAATGTTATATTTGAAGATTTAAAAGATTCATTGAAGATGTATGAGGCAAGATGCAGAATACCCATTCATGTATACCCAAATAGAGTCTTGCTAAAGAAGACGTGCATGGATACTTGCATGGTTGGGTGTGGTGGTGCACAAATGTGTGTAATGGTGCACAGCTAGGAGCCTGGTTATGTGTGAAATTTCTAGATGATCTGTCAAGAAGAGATTAAGGTGAAAAGGTTGGAAAATTCAATAAAATGAATGACCAACCTTTTTTGATACCAAAATTGATTTGGATCAAGGTATCAAGACACGAGAGTCTATTGATTTGATGATTCTTCAACATAGAAATGAAGACTTAGAGGTGAAGTTGCTCTATTTTAGTAGAAATAACGACGAGCACATGAACCTTTAACCAAGAATCATCAAAGAGGGATGATGAATTTGAAGGTTATCTAAGAACACATTGAAGGGGTTTTTAGATAGGGTTAGTCCAACCAATTCCTATGAATAAGATAATCTCACAAAAAAGAAAAAAAATCCATACTTAGTTTGATTTTATTCAACTAAATTAAACTCTATCATGTATAAGTGACGACAATAAGTACATACAAGACTCATTCTAAGCTGTCATAACCAACTATTAACCACTTAACAACTAAGCTAGTTGTTAGGAACCAACTCGTATGTTGGCATAACAAAGATAGCCTTTTATGCCTTAATTGGTTTGAACTATTGAAGTTAGTTCCAACTAATCACACGTAATCATTAGTTGTTACACTAGTTAGTTTAAGTTGTAAAACCCCTAAAAATAGTAATATAATACCCTAATTAAATGGAATCAATTACAACATTACAAACATTAAACTAGCTAATACACATATGTGAAATAACAAGCTACAAAACCCTAAATTACATATGATAGCCTCTGGTTTATAACAAGTGCTACAAATATGAGGTATTTGCATGAGCTTATTGCCTTGTCCTTTATGTATGTCATACCTTGAATGTTTGAGAATGCTTTGCACATGAAAATTTAGCATCTCTATGTTTATAAGTATCTTCCTCTTGTAAATACATAGTATACATAGAAGAACATCTTAAAGTCTCTTCATTAGTAATAGTAGAAATATTATCAAAAACATCTAAGATGATTTGTTCCATAATTAATTATGTTAATTCCTCATTATTAAGAGGATCATGAGATACTTATGTGTCAAAGGTATTTTTATTATTCGGCTATTTTTTTATAAATCAAATATGAGGGTTTTAATTAATCATCTCATTAAATAAGAAAAAAATAGGAAAATCTATTATATTTCCTCATTAGTTACTGTCAAATATGATAAATATTAATTATCATTTTATATTATTTATAATAATATAATTTTATAATTTACCAATTAAATATTTTGAAATTGTCTTATTTATCCATATAAGTTGTAGTAATATGGCTGAAGACTTTACATAATGGTTCTTCTAGAATAATTACCTTATAAACCAAATAATACACTATGGTTTTCAGCTAAAACCTCATTGTAGAAAGCCTCCCATGTAAATATTTAGAGGGTGGGGTGAAGAAGATTATATGGTGGTTATTTCTTAAAATTGTCGTATATCCCTTTCCCCAAGTCCTTCATTTTTACTAAAGAAGGCTTTATATAGTCATTTTAGCTTAAAACCACTTTGATTCTCTCTCTCTCTCTCTCTCACACACACACACACTCACACACACACACAAAAAAACAAATTTGACTATGATACATACCCTCTAACATAAACCTATATATAATTCCCCAATTATTTATATACGAATATCAACTCTTGTACACACCAAAGCTTTAACACCTTGTGTGAAAATATATGATGCGAGAGTATGCCCTATAGTTGTAGCATACCAAACAAAGTGTCTTACAAGTGTGATAGGTGACCCTACACAAAGGACATTATTCCCTGCAAGTGAAGGGATGGTATACCTTAGGAAAGGGATAATATATCCTACAGGTAGATGCTACACCTTAGGATTAGGTAATTGTTATATCATGAACCCAAGAGCATATAGCTAGATACTTATGATGTGCAAAATTAAATGTCTATCATAATCTTAGTGCATATAATACGCAATCACTATGGATATATTGCATAATCACCATGGATATAGTACATAAACACCATCTATTTTGTGTTGTCCACTTTTTCTATTATTTATGGCGTGTTTTTTCTAGAATAATATTCATAGTAAGAAACACAATCACCATGAAAATGAGATATAATCATCATTGATACAAAAGATATACCATAAAAATAAGACACAATTACCATATTCTACCTTCATACGTTAACCTAGCTATCATAATACTTATAGTTTTAGCGCTTCATTATATGATAAAACCTTTAAATATAGAAACATAAGAAACTTTATTATTTTTCATGATTTAAAACACTTACAAGGTATACATTTTCAACTAATAAATATGTATTCAATATATAAAGTGTGCCTTCATATAGTGAAAATTAATCATGCAACACAGTTTTATTTGATTATTGTGCCAAACTTTATGATGATCTTATCATAGAGTGGAAATTATCATATAACAACTTAGTAATTATCCTATTACAGAGTGGTTATTATTATTATTATTATTATTATTATTATTATTATTATTATTATTATTATTATTATTATTATTATTATTACTATTATTATGAAATATTACTATTAAAATTAAAATTGTATTTTGAGTAGTCAATAGTGGTGGTAGTGGTGATGACGACGACGACGATAATAAATATTATTATTATTAATAATAGTGATAAATTTAGTGATTATCACAAAACTTTGATTATCACAAAGTGTGTGATTATCATTAATAGAATGATGGTTATATTATTAGTGGGTGATTATGCTATTCAAGAGTGGTGATTATCTCTAGTGATGATAGTGATGATCTTATGTTATATTCTTTTTCATCATTTCAAATATTATAAAATTATAATTATAATAAAAATAATAGATATACTTATATTAATTACTTATGTAATCAAACAGAGTGAAAACTATTTCTATTTCACATCACTTGAACCACTAATTATTATAACCTTTATATAAGTTTAGTTGATTAAGATACCAAAATAATATTCTATTAGCGATGTTTAACTTTCCTTTTTATATAAATAATTCATTAAGTTCATCATCTATTCATTAATCAATAAGTGCATGTAAAATTATGTTTATTGTTTTTGATAGGCTTCACTATCATCTCATTTTCATTAATCACGAAGTTAAATTTAAAAGTAGGTAGTTGTAAATGGATTTTAGGATTTTTTTAATGTAAATGATAATATTTTAAGTTTGAGTTAAAATTCTCATCTCCTCACAATTCAATATTTTAAAAAATAATTAAAGGAGAGATAAGATATATTATAGGATGGAAAAAGATAAGATGTATATATTGAATAGAAATAAGAATAAATTTATTTTGTTATGAATAGTAAAAAAACACTACTATTTTATGCATCAGGAACACCTAGCAAGGTGTTACATGGATCATCATATAATTTGGATTTATTAAAAAAAATTGGCTATTTAATTTTTATTTCCTTGTATTTACGTTAATTTATCTTATGTATAAGTTATCTTATTACGGGTTCTTAATTGAGATAAGATAAAGTTTGTTAAGATTTTATTTAGCTATTATTCAAAAGTTACTATTTATATAAATAGTACCATGAATAGTACTTAGTTATTAGGGTTTAATTAGTTATTTAATTATTTACTTAATAGTTAAGAAGCTTATTAGGCTATTAGTTGAGATTAGATATAATTTGATATTTTAGAGTGTGATTTATATTGTCTACTAGAAGATTCAACTTGTGGAGGTGTAATATAGCCATATAAATTGTGTGTAATCAACATTGCTCATTATAGTTGAGTTACGTTATTGAATTGGATATTTTCTTTTAAAACCCTACCTGAGTTTTTTGTTGTTCTACACTTATATTATCTATGTGAACTGTAAACTAGATCTCTCTAGAGACTATGTCTATTTATGTGAGTGACAATTTAGAAACCTCTTAATTATTTTTGTTGTGAGTTTAATCGAGAATAGTTTGTGAGTGTTTGTCATTCACTTCTAAATGCACCAACCATAAAATTTCTCATTCACTAAACCAACCCTTCCGCCACACATCAATAAATTTAGTAATAATTGAAATTACTTGATATAATTAAGTTAAATAAATTATGTGGTACTTAATCACACTAGTCGTGAACAAAATACCTAAAAGGCCGAGATATCTACACTCAAAAGAAAAAGTGAACAAGCCAATGGATAAATGCCTGAAATAATAGATAAAATGTACAAGGAAATTATAAATCCTTTTGCCTTTTAAATAGAATAATTAAGTTGAGCAACTTTAAATAAATCTTCTATTTTATGTCAACAAAAAATATCTTGATGTAGACTCTCTCATATTTTTAGCCAATAATTATGCATCCTTCTTGCCCTTATTTATAACTAAAGATATATCATCAATCTAAGGGAGATAAAAAAAATAATATAAACACATGAAAAGTAAAAACTTATGCATCTATGTGCCTATTGCATGCAAATAAAAGTATGCCTTTAGTTTAATTTAAAGTAACTTATTCATGGAAATTGTATTTATATATCTAATAGGAAAGGAATTTGTGCGTGTGTGCGTGAGAGAGAGAGAGAAATAGAGAGATAGAGTCAAATATCCTCCCTACTCTCCATACACTACATAATTTGAGAATTTGGATGTGAAAAAATATGGATGGAGTATAAGATATATTCGATATTCATATACAAATAACTTTTTAATATTTTATATTTTTTTGAAAATAAAGATCATATATTAATTAATATTCATATTTATATTCATATGATTGATGAAATATTAATATTATAATTCTTGAATTATATAAATAAATACATTTTAAAAATATAATACTACAAAAATAAAATATTATGATATATTGTTGAAAGAATCAATAAAATACCAGATATTTTCCTAGATCGGATAACCCAGTCAAAATCCAAATATCCTAAATATTAGATTTTCTTTTAATAAAAATAAAATTATATATCCTACTTGACAAATTGAATTTATTAGATTCTAGATCAAATTTTTAGATAATGATACAACCGGACAGATAACTAGTGCTACTTAATTTCCTTTGTGTGCAACACCATATGTATGTGCGAAAGAAGGATGGAGATAAAGCATAATGGAAGAGACCTCAATGCTTTAGACATTTCATCTAACCATGAGTTTGTACCTAGCTAACCTAGTATAATTATAGTGGTTAATTAGTTATTATTTAAGTATTTTCTCAATAGTTAAGAAGCTTATTAGGGTATTAGTTGAGATTAGATATAGTTTGATATTTTAGAGTCTGATTTATTTTGTGTGCTAGAAAACTCAACAATTAAAGGTGTAATATAGCCATATAAATTGCATGTAATCAACATTGCTAATTATAGTTGAGTTACATTATTGAATAAGATATTTTCTTTCAAAACCTTTTACGTGTTTTTGTTGTTCTACACTTATATTATCTATGTGAGTTATAAAATAAGTCTCTCTAGAGACTATCTTTATTTATGTGAATGACAATTTAGAATGCTCTTAATTATTTTCATTGTGAATTTAATCGAGAATAATTTGTTAGTTTTTATCATTCACATCTAAATCCACCAACCATAAAATTACTCATTCACTAAACCTACCCTTCCGCCACACCTCAATAAATTTAGTAATAATTAATTAATTATGCGATAAAATCAAGTTAAAACTACAAAGGGTACATCACGTGGTACTTACTCACACTAGTCCTAAACAAACCTACCTAAAAGGATGAGATATCTACACTCAAGCAAAAAAGTGAACAAGACAATGGATAAATGTCTGAAACAATAGATAAAATGTACAAGGAAAATATAATTCCTTTTATCTTTTAGATAGAATGATTAAGTTGAGTAAATTTATATAAATCTTCTATTTCATGTCAGCAAAAATATATTTAGATGTATGCTCTCTCATATTTTTAGCCAATAATTATGCATTCTTCTTCCCCATATTTATAACTAAATATATATCATCAATCTATTGGAGATCAAAGAAATAATATAAACACATGAAAAGAAAAAACTTATGCATCTATGTGCCTATTGCATGCAAAGAAAAGTATGCCTTGAGTTTGATTTAATGTAAGTTATTCATATAGCTTGATTTTATATATCTAATAAGAAAGGAATCTATGTGTCTGCATATGTGAGTGCGTGTTCGCGTGTGCGTGTGCGAGTTTGTGCGTGTGTGTGAGAGAGAGATAGAGATAGAGTCAAACCATGTACATCTTGTGGTATTCATAACTAAATATGGATATCCACCATATTAGGTATCCTCTCCGCTTTCCTTAGACCACATATTTTGAGAATTCGGATATCCAAAAATGTAGATAGGATATAAGATATATTTGATATTCATAGATAAATACTTTTTAAATCATTGTTAAATATTTTATAATAAAATTTTAAAAATAAAGATCATATATTAATTAATATTCATATTTATATTCATATAATTGATGAATTATTATTATTATTATTATTGATGTTTAAATTATAAAAATAAATACATTTTAGAAATGTAATTCTACTAAAATACAATATTATAATATATTGTTGAAAGAATCAATACAATTCCTCATGTTTTCCTAGATTGGATAATCCAATCAAAATCCAAATATCCTATATATTAGATATCCTTTTAACAAAAATCAAATTAGATATCCTACTTGAAAAATTGAATTTATTGAATTCTTAATTGGATTTTTAGATACTAAATTCTTTATACAACTTTGCATACAACTAGTGCTACCTAATTAAGTTTTTTTTATGCGCAACACCATATATATGTACTAGAGAAGTATGGAGATCACACACAATGCAAGAGTCCTCCACATTTAGGCATTTCATCTAACCATGATTTTGTACCTAGCTAAGATAGTAGACTCGTTATAGGACTTTGGAAATTAGCTATAAAAAATAAAGCACTTTTTCATGAAGTGGATGACCAGGTTGATTTAGTTTTACTTATTATCTGCATTCCCACAAACCAACAAAAAATAAAGATAAAAAGATTATCATTTGGCACTTGTGGAAGAGTGAACTAAAACTTTGATCTTCTTAGCAAGACTTGGCCTAATGCCCTATATACCTTGAGGAAGAACTTGATGTCATACTATGATCGACATTAACTTTATACTCTTCATGGAAAGTATGCATTTTGGCACTTAGCTTGGAAAATTGCAATCTCCCAAGCACAAACCTCCTATATTTCCGATTGTTAGGTTATTTGTTTTTTTTTCAAACAAAGGAACAACTAATAAGCTAATGCATTGAGTTTTGAATACTTCTTCCCTAATTTAGAGAATTATCTCAATGGAAAGAATCTTATTTTGCTACATCTTTCCATAATCTAGCACATATTTTATCAATGTAAATTTTCTTTTGTCTAAATTATGGTTAATAATAAAAGAGTGATTTATGAAGAATTACATTTTTTTAACAATTGCTCAACCCAATGAATAATTATTTTTTCCCTTCTTAAAGAGAGTAGATAGTTTTCTTTTCAGATACATAGGTAAAGTAGTTGTAAAAATTTCATGGTAAATACAAATAGGTAAACACTTCTAGTCCCAAGTGTAATATCATATTCTCACTTTTGGGATAAGTATTTATAAAGTAATGTGGATTCCTTTCTTAACAAATTCTCATTAAAAATTCAAATGTAAAGTCTGTAATTGTTGTCTCTAAGCAAACTTTTCTTTTCTTTTTCCCTACATTCATGGGTTCTTTCCATAAAGAATCTTGAATATCATATTAAAAATTAATCCCTATATGTATTGATATTAATTAAAGTGGAATTTATACAATAAACACAATATCAAACTAGCCTTAGAATCAAGAATTTGTCATTGTAGTCAATAAAATAGATGACGATGATTATCACAAAACTTGGGATTATCACCAAGTGTTGTGATTATCATTAATAGATTGGTGATTATCCTAAATTTAGTTATTGATTATGCTATTAAAGAAAGGTGATTGTCTCTAGTGACGATAGTGATGATGTTTTGCTATATTTTTATTCATCATTTCAATTATTATAATAAATATTATGCTATAATAATAATAATATATAATTATATTCATTACTTATGTAAACAAAAGGAGTGACAACTATTTCTATTTAACATCACTTGAACCACTGATTATTATAACCTTTTTTATATAAATTGATGATAGTATTCCTTTGAATGTCGATGCACATTCGAAGGCCCTAAAAAGAAGACAGCTCTTCTTCAATCTAGAAGGAACTCCAAAAGGGAGAAAGTTTCAAGCAATGCTCGAGGCTTGTTGTGTTCAAAAAATGATTTCTATTCTTCTTCTCTTTATGCGTGTACAAGAGGTTATATAGGGAGAGTAGCCGGCACTAACATGGCTTAAACCAGCCGGTTATTCTCCTTAATTCAAGCTAAATTTACTTCACTTGAATTAAGCCTGTATAACCTAGACTTAATCATAATATCATCATCTAAATGATACTAATGATTAACTGTAATCCCCAAAAATTTCAAAAGCCTATAATTTAATAAATTACTTTTATTTGTGATAACTTAGATTTTAAACTTATTTAATTTAATTATTTTGAGGATTTTACCTTTTAAATTTATTTAATTTAATTATTTTGTGGATTTTTTAGTTTCTAAAATTAGATGTGAATATTTAATAAATTAAGATAAATAATTTGTTATTTTATCATAATCATTTTATTTAAATAATTTTTCAAACCAATATTTTCTAAAATTTACCTTTTAAACCAATATACTAAAATATATTAAGTTAAATTATTAAAATTTGTTTATCTACCAAAAATACTACACCCTATTTCCCACAAATTATTTTAACTATTTTCCCCTATTTTTCCTTTTTCCTTTTCCCCTTTTCTTTTTTTTCTCTCTCCCTCCCTCTCCTTTCTTCTTTCTTTCCCCATTTTCCCCCAGACTGGGCCAACCCGTGCAACCCAGAACTCTCCCTCCTTCTGCGCGGCCCAAGCCCGCGAGGCTACCCTTTTCCCTCCTTTGCTCGTTGACCCAATCGGTCCGCCTCTCTTCTTTTTTTTTCTTCTTTCCTATTCCCCGGGACCAACCGGTCTAGCCTATTACTTTCTCCCCCCCTCGATCCCAACCTATAACCCTGACCTGCAGCCTTGCTTCAGCCGGCCACCACCGCACGCCGTCCGGCCTCCCCTCTCTTTCGCTCCCTGTCGTTTTCTTCCCTTTTTCGACCCCGGCTAACCCCATCTCTCCCCTCCTTGCGTGCCCCTTTCCTTTCCTTTTTCTCCCCGACCCTACCTAACCTGCCATGACAAGACTGCGCCGCCTGCCACACCTGCCCCGCTTTTCCTCTTCCCCTTCGTCGTTTTCCCCCTCAATTAGCCTATAAATACCCCCATTAGCAGCCTGGGTCGAGCTTCCTTTTCTCAGCCCAGAAACCCCAACAGCTCACCGCCGCCCAAACAGTCCCTTGTTTTGCCGCTGTCGTTGACCGCCGCCTACCAAAACCTTCCTCGCACCTCCCTCTACAAAAATAAGCCACCATCACCCCTTATCTTGCGCTGCACGAGCAGCCACAACCGTGCAAAGTTGCCAACCCGATCAACCCACTCCAACCTCTCGCCGCACCTCGCACCGCCTTCTGCCGCCAATCCCGCTGCAACCAGCACCTCCTCCACCCTCCAAAACATCCAGGGGACCTTCCCCTACCTTCCCATACCTCCATCTCCCCTTTCCTCCCTCTCCTTCTACCTTTGACCATCGTGCCAGCCGCTGTGCACCGCCACTTTTGGCTGCACCACCACCTCCATTCCACCCCTCTCCACCTGCTGCACCTTCCACTACCTCAAACACCCCTCCACTTCCTCTCCTTTAGCCTACATACCCATCTTTCCACCTCTCTTCCTCCTCCACCGCTGCCGCTGTCGCCGCCACGCGCCGCCGCCGGTTCTGCCACCGACCTTAGGTGGTGCTCCAACTTCTCCAACCCCTAAACTATTTCCTATAAGTGTTAATAAATTTTAGTAATATTAATAATATTATCCTTAATATTACTATTATTATTATTACTATTATTATTATTATTATTATTATTATTATTAGTGTTGCATTACTATTACTATTACTATTACCATTATTAATATTATTAGTATGTCTCACCTTTATTATCTAACCTAATTTCATAAATATTTATAACTATGACATGTTATTTAAAAGGGTTACAACTCTAGTACTAATAAAGTGATCTTTATTATTATTAATATTACTACTACCACTACTAGTATTATCATTATTATTTTCTTACTAAGTCTAACTTGGTCATTATCACTTTTATTATTAGTGTAAATGTTGGGATTCTTATATTACTATTACCCTTTTCAATTATTATCCTCTATTATGCTTAACATTATTATTATTATTATTATTATTATTATTATTATTATTATTATTATTATTATTATTATTATTATTATTACTATTACTACTACTACTACTACTACTACTACTACTACTACTACTACTACTACTACTACTACTACTTAACCTAACTTTATGATTTTTCCTAACCAGTTATAATAATATTATCATTAATAATGGCCTACAACTTTAGTGTTATTATGATTAGGTTTTTCCCTAGTTGTTACTATTATTATTATTATTATTATTATTATTACCTTCACTATTATTCCTACTATTATTACTAATGTTAGCTATGGCTTATTATCATTATCTTTACTATTATGGTAAATATTTGAACCCTTATATTACTATTACTATTTTTACTATCATTACCATTAGTATTATTCTTAATTATTATTATTATTATTATTGATATTATTAAAGCCATTATTATTATTATTATTATTACTATTATTACTATTATTAATGTTATTTAAACCAAAGTTGGCGCATTATCTTTTTGTTATTAAAGAAGAAGAATACTTAAGCCTTAGTATTTTTACTATTTAATATTAAAATATTGCTAATATTATTCCTAATGCCTTTGTCACTAAAATTATTACTATGGTATCATTATTAGTAATTACTATTATTTTTTTTATTATTTTATTGCTATTATTGTGACGAAAACATTTGAACCCTTATATTATTATTATTCAAAATATAACTGTTATCATTATTATCTTTAGGAATATTAGTACTTTGTTGATATTATAATTATTATATTATTATTTTAACCCTAACACTATAGTTAGCCTTAGCCTTAAAAATGCTAGGGTTTCTATCACTATAAGCATTAGCATTATTATTATTATTATTATTATTATTATTATTATTATTATTATTATTATTATTATTATTATTATTATTATTATTATTATTATTATTATCACTGTTTTACTATAATTAGTATTATTACTATTATTAGAAGAATAAAGCTATTAGGTTTAATAATATAAATATAGTAATAAATATTAACATAAACATATTTTGACTAGTAATATCGAGCAGTCTAACTTGAAGATAAAAACCCTAGTTTTCACTCATAAAGCTCCCTTTAATAACAATAACCCTAATCTTAGAATAAAATAAGGAATAATAATATTTTTGGTAGGAGGAAACTAATCCTTAGTTTTACCCTCTTATAGATGAATCAAGCCAAAATCCTAAGGAGGCATAGGAGCCACTACAACAAACTGGACCATTAACAACCAATTTAGCGACCAATTTTTTTTGTCGTTATTGATATATTATTAACGACCATTGTCAAAAGTATCATTGATAGTATATCTATTGCAACTACTATAATTTTTAGTTGTTAATCATTAATTTATTGGTCGTTAAAAAAATTTAAGTTATATATATATATGTTTTATAATAATTGTTTTTCAAATCTCTAAAATCCAAAAAAAAAACACTTAATTGCCCCCAACTCCTAAAAAAAAAAATCACCTCCCGCCCACCCTATACCAATTGTATGTTTCAGCCCTTAAAAAAATAAAAAAATACAACATTTCACCCGTGCGCCTGTACCCATTTATATAAAAATTTGGGGTCTGGTCGTCTTCCCTCTCTTACCCTTGCTCGATGATCGCATCTCTGCCCTGGCCGTCTCCCATTTGCATGGCTTCTTCCTGGACTACACCACCACGCAATCCGCCGCTGGTCGAGCAGACAACCCACTGCACCTCGTCGTCGTCGTCTAATACAACAGCAGCGGAGTAGCAGCAGCAGCCACCAGCAACGCACAAGGACAGCCGCATCGCACCACCGTTCGTCCTCCTCCAGCGCCGCTCGTCACCGGCGAGTGGTCCTTGACCACCGGCGAAGGTCCAACACCCCTCACTCCCTCCAATTTCACTGCAATACGTTTGGTATAAATACTCAAACCCTAACTTATGGTTTGATTAATTTTAGATGAATTAGCTTATGATAAGATAATTTAGTTGTTTAATTGTATATACATGTATTGTATGAATGATTTAGAATGGTTAATTGTATTGGTTATGGTTGATTTGTGAAAATTGGATTTATGACCCGGCTATATCCGGATTTGTCGGTTTTATTCGATTTAGCTATTCTAGATAAATTGAATTTACAATATCCTTTAAAATGTATCTAAGTTCATGTTAGAACTATCAATTTGAAATTTTTGTGCTAAATTAATCGGAATTGGATTCTTAGGTCAAAATTCTTACAAATTTAAATTGGATTGTGTAATGAGTTATTTTATTCAATTGATTATATAATTTACATTAGATTATGTTTAATTTTATTTTCAACATGCCAATTTAAATATTTTAGCAAGATTTGACTGGATTTACAATCCAAGCTAAAAAACCCTAATTATGTTAAATTGGATGTTTTGTTTATTGTTTTAATCAATTGAGTATATGATAGATGCTATCTTGAAAGTAAAATATTAGGAAGGGTTTTGATGGATGGTGGAGCTGAAGTTTTTCTTCATTACTTTATATTGTTATATAATCTCTTTGTTATGTCCTTAGATTATTTTCTATGCTAATTCATTTAAGAATTCTATAATCATTCAAGTTGATAAAATTAGATAAAGAATATGATGATGTTCAACATTGACATTTTTTTTAACAAGAAATAAAATATGATATAATTGGTATCAATACTCAAACCCTAACTTATGTTTTGATTAATTTTAAATGAATTAGCTTATGATAAGATAATTTAGTTGTTTAATTGTATATATGTGTGTTGTATGAATGATTTAGAATGGTTAATTGTATTGGTTATGGTTGATTTGTGAACCGGCTATATCCGGATTTGTCGGTTTTATCCGTTTTATATAAATTGAATTTACAATATCCTTTAAAATGTATCTAAATTCATGTTAGATACTTTATTAATGATGTTTGGTATTATATTTTATAATCCTTGTCGGGTATTATTCAAAATGATAGTGTGCATGTTTTATCTAATTGGCAATTGTTTTCTAATTGTTATGTTTATGCCTTTTTTTTCCTTTAGAAAATGGCACCCAATAAGGAATGGATTCGCCTTGTTGATGATCATTTTCATGATCTAGCATATTTGACTGGGGTTGAAGAATTCTTAAACTATGCATTTCAAAAAATTAATACGAATTTAATTAGATGTCCGTGTATCAATTGTGTTAACACTGATTCTAGAACTCGTGATACTGTGAAAGCACACTTGATGACCTTTGGGATTATGAGAGGTTATACTTTATGGTTTCATCATGGTGAAGAAGGACACGAGGAACATTCTGAAATAAATATGGATCCTCAAAATAATGAGAATGAAGAGGACTATGATGATAGTGATAACGAGATAGCGGAAATTTTAGAAGATAGGTATTCTCATTATCGGAATGTTGAGCCTAATTTGGAAAATATGGAATCCCTAAACCATGAAGAAGAACTCAACTTTGAAGTAGCAAAAAAAAAAAAGATTGTTAAATGACTTCCAACAACCTCTTTACGAGGGTTCTAAGGGATCTAAATTGTCTGCCTTAATTCAATTTCTTCATGTGAAGAGTATTGGGAAATGGAGTAATCGTTCTTTCAAAATGTTACTTAAATTGTTGAAAGAAGAGTTATTGCCCAAATATTCGACCTTGCCCGACTCTTATTACAAGGCAAAAAAGATAATTAAAGATCTTGGCTTTTCATATGAGAAGATTGATGCATGTGTGAACGATTGTATGCTATTTTGGAAAGAAGATAGTCATCTGCAGAAATGTAAAATTTGCAAAGCTTCAAGATGGAAACAAAGCAAGCATAGTGGGGAAGATAAGGTAAAAGCAAATGGGAAAAAATACTTGTTAAGATATTGCAATATTTTCCACTAAAACCTCGACATCAGATGCTTTTTATGTCTATTAAGGCGGCCTCTCTAATGAGATGGCATCATGATAAAAAATAATGATGGAGATATGAGGCATCCAACTGATGGGTTGGCATGGAAAAAACATGATGATCTCAATCCGAATTTTGCTTTTGAACCTCGGAATGTTAGACTTGGGCTAGCTAGTGGTGGTTTTCAACCGTTCAATAATGCGAGACCATCATATGGTATGTGGCCTATGACCCTTATTCCATTTAACTTGCCTCCTTCGTTGTACATGAAGGAACCAAGTATGTTGCTATCCATGCTCATTCCAGGTTTGCGATTTACTTTAAACTTTCACCGACCATTCCAAATTATGATATCAAAAAATCACATTTTGTGTTTGCTTCTCTTTGATATCCATATCATCCAAATTTGTTTCTTTTATGTTGATTATAGGTCCCGATGGTCTTGGAGATGCTATTGATGTATATTTACAGCCTTTAATCAATGAATTATAGGACTTGTGGAATAATGGTGTCCAAACATATGATGCATCAAAGCGTCAAAATTTCAATCTCTATGCATCTCTTATGTGGACTATCAATGATTTTCCTGCATATGGAATATTGTCTGGATGGAGCACAAAGGGAAAACTCGCTTGCCCTATTTGCAATAGGGATACTCACTCTTTGAGACTAGTTAATGGGGGAAAAGAATGCTTCATGGGTCACCTGCGCTACTTGGAAAATAATCATAGATGGAGAAGAGAGAAAATGTTATTTGATGGTACTATAGAAAAGGGTACACCTCCGAAGCCTGTAACAGGTGAACAGATTCTTCACCAAGTGTAAGATCTTGAAGACATCATATTAAGCAAAGATCCTGCTTTCAAAGGAAAGATCTCGCACAAGAACAGGCAAGATAACTGGAACAAGAAGAGTATATTTTTTAGGCTTCCATATTGGAAGCACCACTTGATACGGCATACCCTAGATGTAATGCACATTGAAAAAAATATATGTGATAGCATACTTGGAACACTATTTAATGTACCAAATAAGACGAAGGATAACTATAAATCTCATCTTGATTTGCAAGAAATGGGTATTAGGCCAGAGTTACATCCTATCACAAATGGTCATAATATATTGCTACCTGATGCTCGTTTCACCCTATCTCGAGACGGAAAACGTAAATTATTCAAGTTTTTGAAGCATTTTAAGGTTCCAGATGGTTTTGCATCTAACATTTCACAATGTGCAAACTTGAAAGAGAATAAGATTTCTAGATTAAAGAGCCATGACCATCATATTCTCTTGCATCATATTCTTCCACTTGCATTGCGTGGCCTTCTTCGAGAGGATGTGTATGAACCATTCTTGATTTGTCTATATTTTTCACGGATTTAGGTTTGAAACATTTGAATATGGAAGACTTGAGGTGTCTTGAAGCCCAAATTCCAATAACCCTTTGTAAGTTAGAGAAGATTTTTCCACCATCTTTCTTTGATGTGATGTTACATTTGCCAGTTCATTTGGCACATGAGGCTATGTTATGTGGACCTATACATTCTCATTGGATTTATCCAGTGGAAAGGAATTTGTATACTTTGAAGTCTTATATACGTAACATGGCTCGTCTAGAGGGTTCTATTGCAGAAGGGTATATAGCAGAAGAATGCATGAATTTTTGTTCAAGATATTTGCATAAAATAGAGACTAAGTTTAACCACCTTGATCAAAATTATGATGATGATGTGAATGTCTCTGCGGAATTATCTTCCTTTTATTACAAGGGAAGAGGGCTAGGAAGTGGTCAAACCAGAGATTTAGATGCAGATGAATTAGAGCAAGCCCATATGTATGTTCTTAACAATTTTGAAGAAGTTCAGCCATTTCTTGAGTAAGCCATTCCTAAAAACTCATTCCTTTCTATCTATTTTTTTCAAAGGCGCGTATTAGACATTTGATATATCTTTTTTATTGTAGAATGTATTATCAAAACCAAGAACACAATCCACCACAAGTGTCATCCAATGAATGGAATAGAATGTTTATTGAGTGGTTTAACAAAACAGTAAGTTTTCCATGCTATTCAATATTCAATATATATAGAAATGCAAGGTCATTTAGATCATTGGGTTTGTAAAATTAGGTTATAATATATTAGGTTGCTGATTTATATGAAACAGATAAAAGCGAGAAGATAGAAGCCTTACTCTCATTGTCATGTGGTCCGTCAAAATATGTCACGTGTTTTTATGGTTATGTTGTAAATGGATATTGATTCCACACTACATCTCATGAGGAAAGAATAAGGTCACAATGTAGTGGTGTAACACCCCCAAATTCACTACTGAAAAATTTCGTTAATTAAAAAGGAAATTAGCGGAAGCAGATAAATAAGACGTGAACTTTGGGAGTATTACCGCCACACTCGGTACCAGACCGGTTCACTTCTACCGTTCCGATACCGAATGCTAAGGCTAGATCAAGAAATTCGTGAAGTAAACCAACAAAGCATAAATGCATAATCAAACATAAAACATCGAGGAAGGCTAAGGCGCCAACAGCAGTTAAAATATCGTTAGGATTACAATTTAAGAGTTCCACTCCAAAATACGAGCGTAATATAAATACGACTCAGAACATGATAGATGAAAACGGAAATAACAAGGTGCCCGGCCGGCTCACTCTCGGCCCCAACCAAAGTAGACTCAATACTCGGCCCCACCCGATGCCTCGTAGGTGTCGTAAGCATCGACAACCAGATCTCCTACCTGCACAAGGTCAGAAGGGCCCTCTGCTCGTGGGAATGAGCAGCACCCATGAGACGGATGATCAGTACGCTACGTACTGAGTAAGGTAACAGACGAGCTAAGGCCAACACATAGCACACACGACCCACATTCAACACATAAATGACATACGATGACATGCATGAATATATCTAGTCACTTTCTGGTGTCTTATTCTGTATTCTCATTAATGAGATAAATCCATTTCACGCATTCTTCAATAATCCATGTGAGCACGGGGACCCCACTATTATAGCCGGTGGACCGGAAGTAAAACACAGGGCAGAATGCCTCTGACCACTATTCTAACCGGTGGACCGGACTGGCCCCGCCTCAACATGGTGTTCCACTGTAAGTACTTAGTATTTTTCCCGTGGTTTAACTTATATACTTTGGGTCTATCGAGCCGAGATCCCCCACTATTATAGCCGGTGGTCCGGAAATAAACGCACAGGGCTGAACGCCTCTGACCACTATTATAGCCGGTGGACCGGAACGAAACGCACAGGGCAGAATGCCTCTGACCACTATTATAGCCGGTGGACCGGAACGAAACGCACAGGGCAGAATGCCTCTGACCACTATTATAGCCGGTGGACCGGAACGAAACGCGCAAGGCTCGGCTCAACAGTCTTTCGCTTTACGTTATTAGTGTCTTATCCGTGTCTTATTAAAGCACACAACACCCTTGACATGCATAAATCATTTTCTTTATACTGTACTCATCACAACTAATCAAATCCCACATTCATAACTACCCTTTAATCAATAGATACCCACGATAACACCAAACACCTCTAGGCAGCCATAACCAACCTCAATTGACCACACAAACCGTGGTTAGCCACACTTATCCCTTTTTTTTTACCATAACCACCATACTTAGCCATCCCCAACCTTAATTGTCCTCAACAATCACGATTAGTTACTCCAACTCTACTTAATCACAACACCCCAGAGTTAATCGCTCCAACCCTAATCCCGTACGATCATTAACTCCCATGCAAAACCCTAACTCCACCATGCAACCCTAATACCACCATGCCAACGTTAATACCACCATGCAAACCATAACACCACCATGCAAACCTTAATACCACCATAAGCCATTAACACCACTATGCAGTCATTAATACCACCATACAAACCCTAATACTGCCATGCAAACCCTAATACCACCATACCGACCATAATACCACCATACGAACATCAATACCACCATACGAACCCTAATACTACCATAAGCCATCAATACCATTATGCAATCATTAATACCACCATACGAACCCTAATACCGCCATGCAACCCTAATACTACCATACGACCATAACACCACCATACGAACATCAATACCACCATACAAACCCTAATACCACCATAAGCCATTAATACCATTATGCAATCATTAATACCACCATAAAATCATAAATACCACCATACAACCCAAACACCACCATGCGAACCATTAGTACCGCCCTAGAACACTAATACCATCATACAACCCTAATACCACCATACAACATTGATACCTCCATAAAATTATAAATACCACCATACAAACCGAATACCACCATAAGCCATTAATACCACTATGAAATCATTAGTACCAACATGCGAACATTGATGCCACCCTTCAAACCCTAATCCCACCATACAAACTTCAAGACTCCCATGATGGTCCCCAACTCATATTACCATTTATCCTAATATGCATGTCCTAGAGGGCCATAACATAATACATCATAAACATCATACATATACATGTCATGCTCACATCATGGAAGCACATACAACATACCTCAATCTCCAAGCTGCACTACATATAAGGCAAGTTATACACAAATCATATAATACATGGCATAACATGGCATACACAACATTCAACACATCCATGTCACACATAGCACAAGGCCATTAGCTTCGTCCTTACCTAGGTAGGCACCAGGCTTGGAGCACGCTCCTCTAGCTCCTTAGGGCTTGGATCGGGGTCACCTATGAAAGGGAAAAAAAGCTAAGTATTAGTTTCCCTTATAATTACTATAAATCCTCATGCTAGTTTTAAGGTTAGGGTTTTTATTACTAAAAAGGGTTTTATACAAAACTAGGGTTTTTACCTTAGCATTAGTATACTAAATATTAGTAGTCAAAATATGTTTATTTCTAATACCTATTGTTACACTTATATTATTAGGCCCATTATCCCTATTTTTATGGCATTATGGATAATACAGAAATGGTATTAGTAAGTAAGTTAATAACAATAATCATAACAGTAATAATAATAATAATAATAATAATAATAATACTAGTAATGAGTGTAATAATAATAATAATAATAATAATAATAGTAATAATAATAATAAGTGTGATAATACTAATATTAGGTATAAGCCACTATAGGTGGCATAAGAGAAGGATTTTAGGGTTCAGGTGAGTGGAAGACCACCTGAGAACGGTGGTGGTCCGGTGGCGGCGCGAGGCGGCGGCGGCGGCGGCGATGGAGGAGAAGAAGAGAGAAAAGATGGGGAATGTGGCTAGATGGGAGGAGGAAAAAGGAAGGTTAAGTGTGGGAGAGGAGACAGCAGGGAGAGGGGAGTGGAATGAGGGTGGTGGCGTGAGCAGGGCGGCGGCGCGCGGTGGCGGACGCGGTGGCCGAAGGAGGGTGAAGGTGGTGGAAAGTGGTGGAGACCGGTGGAGAAAGGAGCAGGGAGCAAGGATGGTATGGGAAGGTAGAGGAGGACCTGCTGGTCACTTTGGGAGGTGGAGAGGAGGTTGATGACGGCGGAGGTGGCGGTAGAAGGCGGCGCGAGGTGGCGGGGTCGATTTTTGGGCCAGGGATTTCGCACGGCTGTGGCGGCACGTGCGAGGTAGGAACGGAAGCAAAGATGGTTTGGTTGCGTGGAGGGTGGTTCAGGGAGTGTTTTGGTACGTGGCGGTGGTCGCGGCGGTTGCTAGAGGCGGCGGAACGGGCGTCTGATCTGACGACGGCGAGGCAGGGTTTCGGCAAGGTCCAGAGGAGAGGACTTGCCTTGGCCGTTCGGGGAGGGGTATTTATAGGCAAATAAGGGGGGGGAACGACGAAGGGGAGAGGGACGGCACGCGGGGGCAGGTGCGGCAGGCCGCCGTCCGGTGGTGGCAGCCGGTCGCAGGTCTGTGGCTTGGCAGACTTGTTTGGCGGTGTGCGGAAAGAGGAAAAGAAATCAAAACGCGTGAGGGCCAGGACGATCTTGCTGCGTCGATTTGGGAACGAAAGGGACGGGAATGGCAGGAGAAGGACGGCACGCGGGGGCAGGCCAAGTCAGCGGCGGCAGGCGCGAGTTGCAGGCCTGCGCGAGGAAGAAGACGACGGGCGGGGTAGGTTGGACCGGCGGTCCAGGGAAGAAAAGAGAGGGGAAGAAACCGGCCGGTCGGCAACGGTTATAACCTTCATAAACTCGACGCGTCGTTTCATCATTCAGGAGGTCGAGACGCAGCGTCGAGTCGTTGGCTGGCAACGGCTATAAGGTTCATAATCGCGATGCGGCGCTTCGGCGTCCTCGCGGTTAAAACGCGTCGTTGCGACTTCAGTGGCGAGGGCCAGCGCGCAGCGCTGGGCCGTGGGAGGGAGAAGAAGGGGAAATTGGGCTAGGCGAGGCCCAATTCCGGCGGGGGGTAGAAAAAGAAAAAGAAGGAAAAGAAAAAGGAAAATAAAAGGATGTATTTAGGGTTTTGGATTTTACATGAATTATTTAGAATATTTTTGGGCTATTTAGGGTATTAGTATTTATAAAATATTAAATAAATCCCCTTTTTACTTATTCTAGACTATTTTAGATAAATTTCCTTAACCTCCATGTTAATTAGGAAAATACTCAAATTTCCTTCCAATTAAATTCTTTATTATTTTCCTCTTAATCTACCTTAATTAACTCTCTATATTTTAATAAATGAAATTATATAATTAATTTTCCCTAATAATTCCTTATTTGGCCATAATTTTGGAGATTAAAATTTTGGGGTATCACAAGTGGAGTGGTTGTGGTTGGTGATGATGGTAGTGGATCCATCGATTACTATGGCCAATTGACCGAGATTATTGAATTACAGTATTTGGGCAATAAACGCTTAGTCTTATTTCGATGTGATTGGTTTGATGTAGCTGATAAAGTTAAGGGAGTGAAGGAAGATAAGTATGGGTTCACAAGTGTTGATTGCAGACGTAATGCCTATTCGAATCCAATCTTGGGACGCAGTTGAACAAAGACATAAGGACCACCTCTAGGCTGCAATGACGGTAATGAATTTGAAGTATTCATTTTGATATTTCATTTACTTTTACTTATGCTACTACAAACCTTTTATCTTTTTTCATATAATAGTTTCCTTTGACTTGTTAATATTTAGTTCCTCAATAAATCAATACTTTTGTGTTGCAGGAGAAGTTCTCCAATGATGACATGGAAAGTTACAAAAATTCTAATCTTCGTCACATGAAAGACTTGTGGAACAATTGGAGGGGAGATAATCACAGAACTATTAAAGGCTTGGATATTCATGAACAATTGAAGCTTAAACCAACTACGATTGAGGAGCAATCCAATTGGGAGTGGCTGGTGAAATGTTACTATTATAGTCCAAAGTTTGTGGTAAATCACTAATGAATAATTTATTAGAAATATTTATATATTTGATTACCTTGCTAATTATTCTTCTCTTATTTATCCTATAATACAATATATCTATACAGGAAATGAGCCAACGAAATATAAACAACCGCTTGACGATGGACAATAAATGTCTTCATCGTAGTGGCAGCAAGCCTTATCGAGAGATCGCCTATGATATGATATATATTATATGTATTTGCCTATGAAACGCAAGATATGACGTTTTCCAACACACTACTTTTGCCTTGTTTTTAATCCTCATAGATAAATGTTATATTATCTAGGGAGGAAAAGATGGAAAACATCCAAATTATGGCACTGTTTATTTTGAAATCCATAAAAGGGTGAAGAAATAGCTACAACCGAAGCTGCAGACATCCATGTACACCTTTTTTCATATATTATTCATTTTATTAGTTCTATATATATTTTTTTGTCTAACTAACATTCTTTGTCTTGAAGTCTCAAATTATTGAGGTCCAAGCTGCTGAACCCTCCCTTACTCATGTTGAGGTGGCTGAACGTGTGCATGGAGTGACTCGAACCAGGGGCTATGTTCCTGGCTATGGTGGTGGAGTGAAGCCTAGAGATATTAGAGGCCCTTACAAAGGCAAGAACAAGCTTTTAGCAGATCTCAAGGCAAAGGATGCTGCTATTAAAAGAAAAGAAGAAGAGATTAAGAAAAAGAATCAAGAAAATCGAGTGCTAAAAGAAAGAATGGACAAATGGGAACCTGTCATGGAGAAGATTTTGAAAATTGCACGATTTCGATGCTTGATGGAAAATGAAGAGAATATACATGATGATATAGAATATATGCTTGCTTCTCCATCTACATCAGAGGATACTAGGTGCCCTTGAACATGAGGTTAGTTAAAATTGTTAAATGTGTTAATTATTATGAGTATGATTCTAACTAGTTGTCTAATAAGCTTAAGTAACTAGTTTAGATCTAAATAAATTCAAATAAGCTACATATGGTTCCTAGGGATGAATTTTTAAAATTAACAAGCATAGGGACCCTCCTAAGACAACTACATCCGACTTTGAGAGATTATAAGTAATAAGCTAATACTAGTGGTATAAGTTGGCTCACATAAGTGCTCAGCTTGTTTTCAACTTCACTTTATTTATGCTGGTTGATGATTTTGCTATAGGTTACTGTTGCTACATATGATGTGGATGTGCTTCAACGGATTACATTGCAGCTCTCTGGAAATTTTTGTATAGGTTGGTTTTCTCCCACTTTCTTTATATTCATATTTTGCCATTAAGGCTAATGCATTGGTGGATATTAGTGGACATAAATATGGTTATGGAAGAATAAATGATCGAGCAACCCGACAAGCTCAGAATCAACTGCATAATTATAACATCATTTCCTTCACCATAACCTGTGCATTGATTAGCCTTTACAATTTCTCTGTGATTCATGCGTCTACTTAAAAGTATGTTTGGCATGAAAAGGTAGTCGATTTTTTCCCCAGTAATGCAGAGGGAAGTTATCTACCTTGGTTTTTTTTCCTATCATTCCAAACACTAATTGGGAAGGAAAACAGATGTAGGGTACTTTATCCACCACTATTACTACCATTCCAAGCATAACCTAAGACATAAAATATCCAGTAAGTTCTATTTATTCTAGGCGTATCTGTTAGCCTATAAAAAAAGTTTTACATGAAACACCATTATAAATATTACTGTGATATTCTTATATTGCTAATTATTGGTTGGAATAAAAATACAAAGAGGATAATGATTTGATCTTCCGAACCTTATTATTCTTGATGTTATTTAATTAATTCTTGGTTAAGTAATTCAAGCTTGTTGCAACAAAATTGTCAACTATTGCAAATGGAAGGATGAGAATTTTGTTATTGGTTGCATACCACTTCAATACCATATCAATAGGTTCATGCTCCAATATTTTCTTTATTCTGCAACTATGCACCTTTATATGGGGTTTTACAAGCCTAAGGTCACCATGAACAACTTTTAGGACAACACTATAATATTTTCCTAACTAAAATTGTGAAAAACTTGTGCCCCAAGTTTTATTAACAAACCTAAGCTTAGGCCTCAATTACTACCTGCCTTAAGCCCCATGGATTTCCCAAATACGGGATAAGACAGTTTGTCACAAACTGTACTTCTTGTTGTTGTCCTATGCCTATTGCAGCTATGTTAATGAGTTTGCCTGAAAAGATTCTCAGAGCCTATCGAGTTTGCGCTATAAAAACATTTATAACATTACTTCCCTCTTGGAAAATAAGCTTGTCCTCAAGCTTGATGTAGGGTTAAACTCGCTAAGAGTCCAGCAACACGTGATCTAATAACTCTTGATCTCCTGGTTTCGTCCTTCAATAATCTATGGTTAAGGGTTAGTGTAATATCCCAAAATCCTAATTTCCGAAATTATGGCCAAATAAGGAATTATTAGGAAAATTAATTATATAAATTCATTTATTAAAATGTAGAGAGTTAATTAAGGTAGATTAAGAGGAAAATAATAAAGAATTTAATTGGAAGAAAATTTGGGTATTTTTCCTAATTAGCATGGAGGTTAAGGGAATTTATCTAAAATAGTCTAAAATAAGTAAAAAGGGAATTTATTTAATATTTTATAAATATTAATACTCTAAATAGCCCAAAAATATTCTAAATAATTTATGCAAAATCCAAAACCCTAAATAAATTCTTCCTTTTCCTTTTTCCCTTTTTCTTTTCCTTCTTTTTCTTTTTTTCACTCCTCCGCCAAAGTTGGGCCTCGCCCGACCCAAACCCACCTCTCCTCCCTTCTTCTCGCCCGCGGCCCAGCGTCGTGCGAAGCCAACCGCCGCGCACCCCATACGCCGCATTTTATACTCATAACTGTCGAAACGTCGCGCCACAATTAATGGCCTTATAGCCGTTGCCAAACGGGCAACGCGACGCGGCGCTTTGTCGCCCATGACATCGAAACGTCACGTTTGACTTGCGGATTAAATAAACCACGCCGAACCGGCCGGTTCCCTTCCTCTTTCTTTTCCCTGGACCACCGGTCCACCCTACCTGTCTTCTTCTTTTTCGACCTGCCCCCCGACCTGCAAATCGACCTGCAAGTCGATTTCGCCGGCAGCCACCAACACGATCGTCCTTCCCTGGCTCTCTCCCGTCGCTTTCTTTCTTTTTTCGACCCGACCAAGTCCCTCTCTCCCCTTCCCGCGTGCCCCTCTCTTTCCCTTTTCTTCTCCCCTTCCCCGACCTAGCCTGCCATGGCAGGACCTGCCGCCTGCCGGCCAGCTTGGCGCCTGCACCCCCCTTGTCTTCTTCCCCTTGGCCTTGCCTGACCACCCTGCCTATAAATATCCCCATTGATCACCTGGATTTGGGATTTGGAACCCCGAAACCCTGGGTTTGCTCCCTCTCGCCGCCGCCCCATCAGACGCGTCGACCGCCGCCCTCCCCCAACGCCGCCGGTCGAGCGCCGCCCAGAATCCTACCTTGCACCACCCTCCATCCAACCAAGCCTTCCTCAGCCCTCGATTTGCCTTGCACGAGCCACCCCAGGCCGTGCAAAATCGCCACCCCGAGCAGCCCCTTCCAGCTTGCCGCCGCCTTGCGCCGCCTTCCACCGCCAACCCAGCCGCCACCAGCGCCTCCTCCACCCTCCAAAATGTCCAACAGACCTCCCTCTACCTTCCCCTACCTCCATCTTTCCCTGCCTCCCTCTCCTCCTTCCTCCCCCATTTTCCACCTCTCTCCACCACCCTCGGCCACCGCCGTCGCCGCCGCGCGCCGCCACCCCTTGCCACGCCACCACCCTCATTCCACTCCCCTTCACCTGCTGATTCTTCCCCCACCTCAAACTTCTTCTTTTCTCCTCCCATCTAACCACCACCTTGATCTTTTCCCTTCTCTTCCTCCTCCACCGCCGTCGCCGTCGCCGCCACGCGCCGCCGCCGGACCACCACCGACCCTAGGTGGTTATCCACTCATCCAAACCCTAATACCCCTTTTATATAATTGCTAATATTTTCTACTAATATTAATACTAATATACTTATTATTATTACTATTATCCTTATTATTATTCTTTTATTATTATTATTATTATTATTATTATTACTTTTATTATTATTATCATTTCTAATATTGTGACTTCCGATATTAAAGTTATCATTTTTACCATACAAACATCTCTTGGAACCCTAACTCCTATTATGCTCAACTTTAGTTTATTTTATAAGTGTTAATATTAACAACCCTACTATTATTATTATTATCTCTATTACCTTACTAAGGTTATTATTATTAATACTTAACCATACTAGGTTATTGTTATTGTTATTATTATTGCTAGGGTTATTATGGTTATTATTACTATTATTATCATTATTATTAGTATTATTACTATTATCATTATCACCCTTAGGAATAATTTACTTGTAATATTGTGACCTTATAATATTATTATTTCGAACCCAATACCATTGTTAGACTTAATCTTAAAAACGCTAGAGTTCTATTGCTTGAAACATAAGTGTCACTATTAGTGGTCTTATTATAATTATTATTATTATCACTATTTTACTATGACTAGTGAACACTAGCATTATAAGAATGGAACTAATGGGCTTAATAAAATAAGTGTAACAATAAGTATCATAAATAAACATATTTTAACTACTAATATTTAGTATACAAATTCTAAGGTAAAAACTCTAGTTTTTGTATAAAACCCTTTTAGTAATAACAACCCTAACCTTAAACTAGAATAAGGGTTGATAGTATTTATAAGGGAAATTAATACTTAGCTTTTTCCCCTTTTTCATAGGTGACCCCGATCCGAGCCCTAAGGAGTTATAGGAGCGTGCTCCAAGCCCGGCGTCGCCTTAGGTAAGGATGAAGCTAATGGCCTTGTGCTATGTGTGACATGGATGTGTTGAATGTTGTGTATGCCATGCTATGCCATGTATTATATGATTTGTGTATAACTTGCCTTATATGTATCGCAGCTTGGAGATTGAGGTATGTTGTATGTGCTTCCATGATGTGAGCATGACATGTATATGTATGATGTTTATGATGTATTATGTTATGGCCCTCTAGGACATGCATATTAGGATAAATGGTAATATGAGTTGGGAACCATCATGGGAGTCTTGAAGTTTGTATGGTGGTATTAATGATTGCACAATGGTATTAATGGCTTATGGTGGTATTAGGGTTTGTATGGTGGTATTGATGTTCGTATGGTGGTATTGATGTTCGTATGGTGGTATTATGGTCGTATGGTGGTATTAGGGTTTGTATGGTGGTATTAATATTCGTATGGTGGTATTAATGATTGCATAATGGTATTAATGGCTTATGGTGGTATTAGGGTTTGTATGGTGGTATTGATGTTCGTATGGTGGCATTATGGTCGTATGGTGGTATTAGGGTTTGCATGGCGGTATTAGGGTTCGTATGGTGGTGTTAATGATTGCATAATGGTATTAATGGCTTATGGTGGTATTAGGGTTTATATGGTGGTATTAATGTTCGTATGGTGGTGTTAATGATTGCATAATGGTATTAATGGCTTATGGTGGTATTAGGGTTTATATGGTGGTATTAATGTTCGCATGGTGGTATTAATGATTGCATAGTGGTGTTAATGGCTTATGGTGGTATTAGGGTTTGCATGGTGGTGTTATGATTTGCATGGTGGTATTAATGTTGGTATGGTGGTATTAGGGTTGCATGGTGGAGTTAGGGTTTTGCATGGGAGTTAATGATCGTACGGGATTAGGGTTGGAATGATTAACTCTGGGGTGTTGTGATTAAGTAGGGTTGGAGTAACTAATCGTGATTGTTGAGGACAATTAAGGTTTGGGGATGGCTAAGTATGGTGGTTATGGTAAAATAGGGATAAGTGTGGCTAACCACGGTTTGTGTGGTCAATTAGAATTGGTTATGGCTGTCTAGAGTTGTTTAGTGTTATCGTGGGTATCTATTGATTAAAGAGTAGTTATGAATGTGGGATTTTATTAGTTGTGATGGGTACAGTATAAATAGAATGGTTTATGCATGTCAAGGGTGTTGTGTGATTCAATAAGACACGGATAAGACACTAATAACGTAAAGCGAAAGATTGTTGAGTCGAGCCTTGTGCGTTTCGTTCCGGTCCACCGGCTATAATAGTGGTCAGAGGCATTTTGCCCTGTGCATTTCGTGCCGGTCCACCGGCTATAATAGTGGTCAGAGGCATTCTGCCCTGTGCGTTTCGTTCCGGTCCACCGGCTATAATAGTGGTCAGAGGCATTTTGCCCTGTGCGTTTCGTTCCGGTCCACCGGCTATAATAGTGGTCAGAGGCGTTCTGCCCTGTGCGTTTCGTGCCGGTCCAGCGGCTATAATAGTGGTCAGAGGCGTTCTGCCCTGTGCGTTTCGTTCCGGTCCACCGGCTATAATAGTGGTCAGAGGCGTTCAGCCCTGTGCGTTTATTTTCGGACCACCGGCTATAATAGTGGGGGATCTCGGCTCGATAGACCCAAAGTATATAAGTTAAACCACGGGAAAAATACTAAGTACTTACAGTGGAACACCATGTTGAGTCGGGGCCAGTCCGGTCCACCGGTTAGAATAGTGGTCAGAGGCGTTCTGCCCTGTGTTTGTATTTCCGGTCCACCGGCTATAATAGTGGGGTCCCCGTGCTCACATGGATTATTGAAGAATGTGTGTAATGGACTTATTATCATTAATGAGAATAAAGAATAAGTCACTAGAAAAGTATTTAGACCTTATCTTTCGGGTTATCGCATGATGTCTATATGATTATGTTATGTGTGCTATGTGGTATGACTGTATGCTTGGCCTTAGCGCACCTGCGCCCTTACTCAGTATTGGACCCATACTGATACTACCTTGATTGACTGGGTCCTGTGATGATCCACCAATGGTGGGGAGCAGACCTCCTATGCAGGTTTGATCGATTACCAATTTGGGATGGAAGGCTTGACTTGAGTGAGTAGGCGGTCCGGATATTGGTCCCTTGGGACCTGTTTTATTTAGCTACATTTTGTACTACGCTTCTTGTTTTGAGACCATACTTTTAAGTTGTAATCTCAAACGATATTTTCACTGTTGTTGACTCGTGGTTTTTGTGAATGAGTTATGTTAACTATGTACCCATGTTTTGGATGATTCTTACTTAATGATTGTTTAGTTTAGCCTTAGCACTTAGTATCGGAACGGTAGGTAAACCGGTCTGGTACTAAGTGTGGCGGTAATACTCCCAAGTTTATGGTTTTAATTCTTTCGCTTCCGCTAAAATCTTTGTCTTAAACGAAATTTTTCAGTAGTAAAATTGGGGGTGTTACAGTTAGGGTTATCTTCATCATGACCCCTCCGTTCTCTATGGCACATTAAGAGCTATGATCATGCTTAAGTTCGAGAAATCCCACAAGATAAGGTCAATGACACAGATAATGTCATTGGGTTGTTTTTTATCTTGTTAAATTTCTACCATAAGTTAGAATAGTAATATTTTATGTAATTTCCATAGGTAATGATGATGCATGATCTAGGTTGTCGTAGTAGAGTACATTTATAAGTTCGGATGTTATTGAATCATATTTATTTCCATTTTCATTGTTTTCCTTGTATTTGGAGATTTCATTTTATATATCTGATTTCATGAATTGCATGTTAAGGAAATTACTCATTGTTTATTTGATACTTATATTAACTGTTATTTTTATATTTCTATTGTTGCAGAGCCAGTTTATTTTGATAAACTTACCAAGCCTATTGTATCCTATGGATATAATGATTAATTCTTAAGCAGCTGCTAATCATGATATTTTTGTAATGCAACGATATATTGTAGCTCTTTTATAATATATTTATATTTGATCATAGCCGAAAATTATACCGGACATTTGATACAAATTATTTGTATGAATATTTAGTTGAATGTTTAATTATAAACAGATATTTAGAAAATTATATCTATATGTTAGAATGAATATATATGTATGCAGGTACAGGATTTGTGAAGATCAAAATGGATATATATACATATATACAGGTACAGGTCTTGAGAAGATTGAAATGGATATATGTACGCATATATGTACAGGTCTTCAAAAGATTGAAATGGATATATGTATATTCATATAGGTGTAGGGTTATAGATGAATATTGAAATGTTGATTATATATATTATTGAATATATAATTATGCCATTTGCGACCAATAAATTATGTCGCAAATAATGAATGAATTTTAGTATTCACGGAAAAATTAGTCGTTATTGGTGTGATAATTTTTTAGTTACGATAAAAAAATTGGTCGTTAATATTATTTACAACAGTGTATTTTATTTGTCGTTATTATTTTTAGCGACCAACATCATACGTTGTCGCTATTACTTTTAGCAACCAACGTCATAAGTTGTCGTTATTACTTTCAGCGACCAACACTTTGCGTCGTCGTTATTACCTCTAGATACCAAAATTATATGTCGTTGCTATTACATTAGCGACCAACATAATATGTAGTCGTTATTGCTTTAGCGACCAAAAAATTTCAGTTGGTCGTTAACGCCTTTAGCGAGGGAGCAATAACGACCGCTGACGATCAACAAATTTTTTGGTCGTTATTAGCTTTAGAAACCAAAATTTGGCCATTAACGACGAAATTTGTTGGTCGTTAAAAACCTTATTTCTAGTAGTGAGCATGCTCCAAGCCCGACGTCGTTTTAGGTAAGGATGTAGCTAAGGCCCATGTGTGTTGTGTGACTTGTATGCCTTGGATGCTATATATCATGCTATATCATGTATCGTATGGTTGTCATTAACTTGTCTTATGTGTAGCGCAGCTTGGAGTTGAGGTATGTTTGTATGTGTTTCTTATGACATGAGTATGATATGTATATATAGTAATCATGATGCAAATGATATGGCCCTCTAGAACATGTATGCTAGAAAAATTGATAATATGATATGGAATGAAAGGACAAAAAGAAAGAAAGTGGGAAGTGAGTTCACTAAGGGGGATATGAGGTTAACCAAAAATGAATGAGAGAGGGGAACCATGCATGGGAATAGAGCTAGCAATCGTGCGGGTCGGGTCATTATCGGATCGGGTAACATGATAATCGGATCATATCGGTTTCGGATAATTTCGGATCATTTTGTCGGGTCGGGTTGGGTCGGGTTTGATTCGGATCAACTCAGCATCGGATAATCTCGGATCATTCCAAGCTCTCGGGTCGGGTCTGGTTGAGATCGGATGGACTCGGATTCGGGTAAATTTGGGTTGTTCTAATTTCGGTTCGGGTTCGGATCGGGCTCGGTTGAGTTTGAATTATTATATTTTCGGGTCAAATTTAGATTGGATTTAGGTCATTTCATATTTGAGCCATGCTTGCATCATTTTCTTTCTTTCTTTTTATTCCAAGATATTATTAAAAGTTAATTATTTTGAGATCATTTATTTTAATTTATCTTATTCAATTAAAAGTGAATTATTATATTAATTATTTTGGGGCCTTAGAATTTTTTGTCATTATTTTATCTTTGGAGATGTATCTGATGTTTCAAATTTAAAAGTTTTCAAATCGTATCACTTTTCTTTTTATGTTAAGGTATAACTTATAATTAAACTCCATTATTAGCTTGGTCATATTGAGTTCTAGTATTATTTTAAGTTTATATTATATTTATACCTTATATCTTATACGCTCCTTACATGATATTAACTTATAATAGTCATTGATAATTGATAACAAATGAAGACTTCTAAGGTTGTACTTCTCATATTATTTTTAAAAGAGATTGATCACATCATATCAACATAATTTTAATAAATATAATAATAATAATAATAGTAATAGTAATACAAAAATAATGATAACAATAATAATAGTAATCAATGAATATCAATTATGGCAAAAATAATAATAAAAACATATTAGTTTTTTTATTATATATTTTGATTAGATCATATCAAGCTAAATAAGATAAAAATTAGATAAAATAAGTAATAATGACTATTATTGACAAAAGACCAACTAATATTGACTTCTTACTATTTAACACTGTTGATGTAATAAAAAATATTAATCTTCAATTTTTATAATGAATAACTAACATTCTCACTCCAAAATTTTCCTACTTTCCTATGATGTTGTAGGTGCTATATTATAAGGCAAGGCCGTATAGATATTAATATATAGTGTTCAAGGCTGCACTGTTATTATCTTATGGTACTAAATGGAATAATGGAAGTGAACTACTATTTAAATGATATAGTAGTGTTTTTTTATCTACTTTTATTTCTATTGGTATAAATGGATATTGTATTTGTATATACATAAGTGATATAAATTTTATGAAAGTATATTGTTTCTAGATTTTGATGTAAGTGCTAGTATGGATTAGTTGCACATCTACATTATTTCATGTTTTATGAAGTTTAAAAAATTTTGAGTTATGTGTTAATGTTAATTTTTGGGTAGTACCAAGTTGAATCTTTATAGGTTTATAATTTTTCAAATAATATAAGATTTTGGATAAATAATGGACCGGGTCGGGTCATTTCGGATTTATAGTTTTTTGGGTTATATCGGGTTTCGAGTGAATAGCGGGTCGGGTCGGGTTTATTTCGGGCTTATGATTCCTCGGGTTGTATCGGATATCGGATATGTATCGAATTGGGTCGGATAGGTTTCGGGCTTTTTATTACTCAGATAAAATCGGATCGGATTTCGGACGGATCGAGTCGGTATTCGTCGGATTTTTCCGGTCGGGTCAACTTTTGCCAGCTCTACATGGGAATCCTAAAATTTGCATGGGGACTTTGGGTGTTTGCATGGGATGGAGAAAACTTGCATGGGGATAATTTTTACGTGAGAAAAGTTGTTTTAGGGTATAAATAAGCTAAGGGGAGAGTTGTGGAGTGATTGGTGACTTGGGATAAAAAAAAGTATGTAGGTTGGAGTAAGGGTGTATAAGGGACTCGATTAGGGTTTTGGGAGAAAGCACTAATTTGGAAAAAAAATGTGTGGAAGTAAAAATAATTAAGGGAGAGTGGAGTACGGGTTAAGAGTGGGAATTTATTATGTAAGGGGTGATTATGGATGCCATAGGAGAGAAGAAATATTGCGCGAAAAATAGAGAGGTTACTTGTGGGAGAAGAAAGGTACTAGGGTTTGAAGTGGCCAACTAGGGTTTTTTTGGTCACATACGAAGTCGAGAGGTAAAGTGATATGTTTTGGGATTCGATCTAATTGAGATAAGGTGTGGGGCAATGAATGAAGTAATGGTAGTGTAAGTGGGAGAAAGTTGGGCCACATAGGCCCAATTAAGGTTTTCAAGGGAAAACCCTAGAGGGTGATAGTAGGTGGGGTTGATGTCGTGAGGTGTTGAGCCTTAACCCACACCCTTAGGAGTTGGGTTTCATTATGTGTAAGCATAAGGGGGATGTCGGGGCGTGATAAGGGGCGCAGGAGTCTCAAGATATGGGACGGGCCCCCTTGAGAGAATAAAAGTAGAACGCTATTGACATGCATGTCAAGGGTGTATTGTTTATCAAATAAGATACTATCCATTTAAAGAGAAAGATTGTTGAGTCGGACCCAAACCGGTCCACTAGTAAATAATAGTGGCCAGGAGTCGGGGTGCCCTGGAGATAGTTCCACCGACAAATAATAGTGGCCAGGAGCATTTTGCCCTGCATGATTTTCGGTCCACCGACTATAATAGTGGGAGATCTCGTGCTCAACAAACCAAAGTAATGAAGCTAAGCCATGGAAAATACACTAAGTACTTATAGCGAAACACCATGTGAGTCGGGGCTAGACTGGTCCACCGGTGAATAATAGTGGCCAGGAGTGTTCTACCCTGGAGATCGGTCCACCGGCGAATAATAGTGGTTATGAGCGTTCTACCCTGTATGTATTCCGGTCCACCGGCTATAATAGTGGGGTTCCCGCACTCACATGGATTATTAAAGAGTATGGAAATGAACATATTGTTAAGGGGAATAAAGAAAAGTTACCTGAAAAGCAACCCAGCCTGATTACATGTATTATTGTATGTTGCCTATATGATCACTCTTATGGTATATGCTCTATATGTCGACCTTAGCGCATCTATAACCTTACTCAGTATGTAGCGTATTGATCACCTGTTTTATGGGTGTTGCTCATTCCCATGAGCAGAAGACCCGTCTGAGCTTGTGCAGGTAGGGGATGACGACTTCGATGCCTACGATACTTATGAGGCATCGGGTGGGACTGAGCGTTGAGCCTAGAACTGACTTGGGAATCGAGAGCGACTCAGCCAAACACTATCTTTCCCTCTTATTTCACCATATTTCATTTTATTCTAGTTATGTGATGTCGTGTGGTATTTTATGCTTTGAAAAACTCTAGCCACTTACCCTTTGGATTGTAATTCTGATTCGCACTCTGATTTCTGTATTGTGAATGCTATCATTTCCCTTATGAATCTTGTCTCAATTATCAATTTGTGTTTGAAGTTAATCTTCTTTTTAGCCTTAGCACTTAGTACTGGAACGGTAGGAGTGAACCATTCTGGTACTAAGTGTGGTGGTAATGCCCTTGAGTTTATGGTTTTGTCATTTTCCTTTCGCTAAACCCTTTTAATTAAACGAAATTTTTCAGTAGTAAATTTGGGGGTGTTACATTAACATTACAAAGCCACATAATCAACTATGGTACATACATGAAATTACAATTTACTTATACTTAGAGTTTACAACAAGTTTAATATACTAATAATATCATCACTATATCTTGTTGTAACGTCATCCCATGTATGCCATAGCCTTACATGCTTTGAATGCTTGTACACTTTAAGTCTTGTTTGGTGTGTTAACATCTTCTCCTTGTAAATATGTAATATACCTGCAAGAATATTTTGAATCGTTTTCAATACCAAGCATAGACATATTATCAAGAATATTTAAAATAATTGGCTCCAATATTAATAAAGTTAATTCTTCCTTACCTTGAGAATCAATAGGAATATGAGAATCATTAGATGCTCCAGCGAATAAGCATATGAATCACTCAGCAAATACCAAGTATAAAGCTCAAGCGAATAAGCATATGAACCCACATGTGTTTTCTCCTGGTGACTTAGTTTGGTTGCATTTACGTAAAGAAAGATTTCCTAATTTACGTAAAAATAAACTAATGCCACGAGATGATGGACCATTTAAAATACTAAGAAGGTTTGGGGATAATGCTTATGAACTTGAACTTGTTGATCACTATGGTGGAATTTTAAGAACTTTTAATATTGGTGATTTGTCTCTATATTATCTTGATGAAAATTTGATGACAAATTCTTCTCAACTTGGGGAGAATTATACGGGAGCATCTAATGATTCTCATATATGTCTCTAGCTCCAGTATTTGTGTCTTTATATACCAGGAGAAAATGACACTAAATCGATTTATTCAATGTTGGTGCTCCTTACATGGACTATTTACTTCGGCTCTAGTCTCTGCCGGTTCTCACCGGATCATGTGATTAGAGTGGCATATGATTGGGGTAGGTGTAGTTTTGTGTGCGTTTTATTGAGTGTAATTCTTTGGGTAGTCAAGAGAGGTCTAGTCTTAAGATGGAGAGCCCGTGTAGTCTATGACCGATTCAACAAGAAAATAGTCGGTGCTGCGAAGCAGCTGTACTTGATAGGCATCATTGCCGGTCCCAAGTACGGCATCTTGGGTGTTTGGAAGAAGCAGGGTGAAGTCAAAAAAGATGAGACAGTGTATAAGAGATCAGGAAAAACGCTACTGAAAGAATGCAAGGACCCGCCATATACTTCTGACATAGTGAAAATGGCTAGATACTTCATGGCGGCTGAAGAACCATTGTCAAAGGAATTGTTTTGTTCGGACTTTGTTGCAGAGTACTAGCCCAGTGAAAAAGCCAAGTGGAGCAACTGCAAGGATGATGATGCTATCAAGTAAGTTGACGAAGATGATAATAATAATAATAATGATAAAGTTATTATAAGCAGGCTCTTAATTTCTGCATTATTTCATCCCCTCTATCTAGTTTTACTTTCCTTTTTTTTCTATTTTATTTTATTTTATTTTATCGGTTTCTACAATTAGGATTGAAGACCATCAAAACCGAACTCTGCACCCAGATGAATTGGAGGAAAAGGAACGCAGGCTACGCAAAGTTCTGCTGGAAAATGTTACAGATTCAAAAAATTGGATCGTGAGTATTACAAATTTTTTTTTAAATATTTAAATTTTAGATTAGGTTTGATTAGACTTTTATTTTTTCAATTAGGTTCACCATATATATATATATATATATATATATATATATATATATATATATTGCATCAATTAGATAAGTTTTTAAATTTAACTTTTCAATTATGTCCGATCTTTACATACTTTTACTCAAATTTAAATCTAATAACTTTTAATAAGACTAGGTTGCAAATTAAATTAGTTATGGTAAGAAGAATACAATAAAGAAGTTAAATTTAAGCATTGATCTAATGAATACAAAAATAAAAAATAAAGAGTAATCTAACTGACTTTTTTTTGGATAGGTAAGATAGCGACTCGCGCCATCAAAACAATACAATACTACAAAAAAGCAGCAACATTATGAACTACTTCCTAAATCCTATAGGAAAAATCCCTTCTTTTTGCCTTAATCCAGGTTCCAATTCTAACTTTAATGAGAAAAATCAGCCATATCCTACATACCTGGATACTATCAAACACCACTTTGTTCCTAAACACCCAAATAGCTCCAGTAATAGCGAAAAAAGCTGTGCGCCAGATATCTCCCCGTAACCCAGTTCTATAAACGCCAAGCCAAGCATAAGCGTATTCCTCCATAGAACCAGACATCACCCATGAAAACCCCAGCCAATCGCTAATCTCATACCAGATCCTCCCGACCACAATACAATGGAGGAATACATAATTCACCGATTCCTTTACCTCCTTGCAAAATGGGCATCCTGTTTCCCTAGGACCCACAATTTGAAGTCTAGCCAATCTGTCTCTCGTGTTAAGCCTTCTCTGCACTGCAAACCAGGAGATAAGCTCAACCCTTGGGGGTGCTAGTCCGCTCCAAATCAAATTGAGATTCGACCCTCGATGACTGGCCTCTTCAGCTTTCTGGTACGTCATCTAGCAAAACGACTTGACTGAAAAAATCCCATTATCTTCATACACCCATCTGAATGCATCCTCTTTATCTCTGGTCAGGGGGAACTGATTAATGAAACCCTTCAATTGCTCCACCTGCTCTACCTCCCAATCAAAGAGAACCCGTCTCCACCATAAACTCCAAGTCCACACTGATCCTACCCATCTCCCCATACTAGCAATCTTCTCCTCTTGTTGGCCAGACACCAAAAATAGTCTTGGAAATAAGCTCCTCAAGTCTTCTGATACTGTCCAATCATCATGCCAGAAGCTAAGTGTTTTCCCATCCCCTACAACAACCGACAGTCCCTCCTTCAAGGTAGGATCCACTCTCCCCAACTTGACAATGTCCGCCCACGGAGACCAACCCCTCTGAGTACCCAGATTAAGACCACCCACACACTGGTCCTCATAGTGAATTGAGGAAATAACGTTCTTCCATGAAGCACCATCGACCAAGTAATACCGCCACCACCATTTGAACAAAAATGCATTATTCCTCATTGTAAGATCCCCCACTCCAAGTCCTCCCAAGCTTTTAGGTCTCTGAATCACACTCCACTTGACTAAAGGTAGACTTTTCCTGTTCCCACTCTAGCCCCAGAAAAAATTACGCTGAATACTAATAATTTCTTTGACCACGACTTTCGAAATCCTAAAGAGACTCATATAATACATGGGTAAGATGTTAAGCACACTTTTGATCAGAACCAATCTTCCTGCTCTACATAGAACTTTTGATTTCCAACCTGCTAATCGCTTTTTCACTTTATCGATCACTGGTTTCCAAGTCTGACTTCTTCTAGCATTCACCCCTAAAGGAAGGCCAAGGTAAATTGAAGGCAATTTACCAATGGCACATCCCAACATGTCAGCTGCCTCTCTTTGAAACTGATCATCCACACCAAGAACTATGAGTTCCGTCTTAGCAAAGTTAACCCCCAAACCCGAAAGCAAGTAAAAATACTCCAGAACTCTCCTCCAATTCTTGATATTCTCTGTAGATGCCTCGCAGAAAATCATTCTATCATCAGCAAACTGAAGATGAGTGACATGACACCGTTGTCGCCCCACTCTTAAACCATGAATCAACCCATTGTTGATGCCTCTTCTGATAATTTGATTAAATGCTTCCACAACTATCACAAAAAAAGAAAGGAGAAATATGATCCCCTTGTCTAAGTCCCCTCCTCATAGTAAAAGGTGGAGAAGGAGACCCATTCACAAGAATCGAGATACTAGCTATCAAAATACACTCTTTAATCCATCCTCTAAACCTGTCTCCGAAGCCCATGATCCTCAAAATATTATCCACGAAATCATAAGCCTTCTGGAAGTCCAATTTGACCATAACCCCTCTTACACTCTTCCTCCTTCTAGACCATTGCACAATTTCATTAGCCACCAAGGCCCCATCCAAAATACTTCTTCCTTCAATGAAGGCTGACTGTGAATCACCTACCAAATCATCAACAACCTGCTTCAGCCTTTGAGTAAGAATCTTCGATATCACCTTATAAATGCAGCCTACCATACTAATGGGTCTAAATTGGTTCACCTCCTCCGCTTCAGCCACTTAGGGGATCAAAGTTACCAAATTTGTATTGATTGACGGCGATAATCTGCTAAACCGAAAGAAATCCAGGAATACTTCTGTAAACTCCTTCCCAATTACACCCCACATCTTCCGGATAAAGCCCATATGGTACCCATCATATCCTGGCACTTTCAGAGGATCACATGACCAGACTGCCTTCTTAATGTCCTCCTCAACCGGTAAGCTCTCAAGTGCCAATCTCTTCTCCCTTGCCAACTTACTAAAGCCTTCCTCACTAATCTCAACATCAGGAAGATTTTGCTGCTCGTATAAATTATTATAAAAAGATGTGATGATCGCCCTGATCTCTACTGAATCTGTATACTCCTTATTATTGTGAATAAGCCTATTGATGATCGCTTTCTTCCTCTTGACCGCTGCAATAGCATGGAAATATTTGGTGTTCCTATATCTCTCCTTAAAAACTCTTACCCTGGAGACCTGTAGCCAATATGCCTCCTTCCTCTTATGCCATTTCCATAACTGACTCTGTAATGCCGCCCATCTAGTAAGCTCTGCTTCATCACAATCACTCCCATGCCTAGATCTCTCCAGCTTACCCAACTCAGCTTCAAACGTCTTAATCTTTGAGTCAATATCCCCGAAGACCTCCCTATTCCATTTCCTCGGCTCTCCCTTCAAAGCCTTAAACTTATCCTGACATCGTCTCCCCTCTAAACTAGCCCAGCACTTGGCCACAAAACCTTGGAATTGAGGATGCGAGAACCACATATCCCAAGATCGAAATGGAATCGGTCCTTTTCCACACTTTAAGAAACTAATACGGATAGGATTATGGTCCGAGAGAGACTTACCTAATCCAACACACTCAATATCAGGGCATGACACCAACCAGCTAGGGTCCACTAGGAACCTATCCAGAAGACTAGCAGACTTTGCCTTATGCTAGGAAAATTTCAAATTTGATGGCTTCAAATCAACCAGACCCATCTTATCGATCCACTCATTAAACTCCTTAACACTGCTATTATCCACCCATCCTCCCTTCCTCTCATCACAAGATCTCACCTCGTTGAAGTCCCCCATGACAATTAGGGGACCCTTGCACTGCTGCCCCACAGACCACCACTCCTCTCAAAGAGCCTTTCAATCCCTCGAGACCAGGTTTCCATATACCAGAAGAATCCTGCAATCCATCGCTAGAGAACAGAAGCACCCTTCGATCAAGATCCACCTACTACCACTCCTATAATACGTCATCTCAAAAAATTGAGTGTTCCACCCTACTATCAACCCCCACTTCTTCTTTGTGCCACTGAGTCCCTCCATTCAACCACGTCAGAACCCCACACCTTATGTTTCCAAGAATCCATGACCACCTGATGTTTAGTTTCCACCAGACCACACACCCACGGCTTTTCCTTTGCAATTAAAGATTGCAAACATGACATCTTTCCTACTACTCTGATCCCCCTTATATTCCAACTAATTACAACCATTGAAAATCCAACCACACCCCCTCTTCTCCTTTGCCTTTACCTCTGCCTCTCCCTAATCTTCCTTTGACTCCTTCTAAAACTTGCCAACTTTTCGACACACTTCTTCTCTTCTTTGGATGAAAGCCCAAGTTCCTTCCCTAGCTTCCAGCATTCAATTGCCTCTACCAATCCCTCCTCCTCCATTTCTCTCCCATCACCTCTATTTCTTATCTTTCGAGCCCTCCTCCCTTTTTAGACCGAAAGAATATGCTTGTCACAAACTTCAAAACTGGGTGGAGGGCTATCACTAATAGAAAGAGACTTATCCAAGATCTTTTCCTTGCCACTTCCCTCATCACCTCCTCCTTTTATTCCTGCCCCTACTCCCCCCGATCCTTCCTTCCTCTTGCACCATTTCATGATCATTCTTTCTTCCTCTAGATCGTGGTCCACCCCTACAAAAATTGTCTTGCTAGATCCAGCGGATGATTCCTCATTAAGGCCACCAACTTCCTGATTCAGCCCACCAACTTTAGGCTACGCACAAACGGCTTCTACTCCTTGTCCCTGTAGCATAATTCCCCCTACAGCCACTCGCCCAAAAGACTGCTCTACCCCTTCTATTCCACTCTTCCATGCGACCCTAGATCCCTCTCTTTCAATTAATATCCCCCTCTCTTGCGCGTGAAGTTGCCACACCTCCTCTTCCCAAGGCCTACGATTCATTCCTTTCTATCCCGACCCATTGTCACACACAGCCTGCATTAATTCCCCCTCCCCCCACCGTGGACACTTTTCCCTTTCCCATGCTGTCGTGGAAGCATTATCGTTAGCCCCAATTAATAGCTTCACACCCTCCAACGCCGCCTCCTCCCTCGGACACAACACCTTCACCGAACTGCTGCATGCCTCTTCGCCTTCCTTGCACATACCCCTGCTTGGTGAAGCCTTCGCCAACCTTTCAAATTCCTCGTCGGAATCCGTCGAGCATGGCCAGAACACCTTCTTTCTTGTCACCGATTTCTGGCACGGGCTGTAGCCTTGCCCGATTTCAACCACTTGCAACAGCAGTTCCTTCCCATTAACACTTAACTCCATTTGCTCCCTGATATCCTCTACTCTTGCCGTGTCCACCAGGACCCTGGTTGCCTCCATGGAGTCCCCAAAATCCTTTTCCTCCTCCCAGCACACCCACCTTCCAAACGGAAACACCACCTGCCTCACAACCTCCTCCTTCCATGCCACTACCGGAAGACCTCTAATTTCAACCCATGTCCTTCTTAGGTAGCATGCATCTTCCATATTCCATTTTCTAACCACACTGAAGGATTCATGCAGGAGACTACCTGTGTCCATTGCAGCCAGAGATGCCTCCACAGTTTCGAATGTGAGCAGGTATTTGTACCGTCCAAGGTCTCTAAAGTGTGCTCCAGGACGCCATTAACCGTTGAGCCACAAGGTTCGGCATCATGGGTCACACAGTTTCCACTATAATACTCCATTCTAACCACTCTAGTTCCTCCTTATCCACTGTATCTATATACCTCTTCTTTCATTTTTTCTTCCAGCAACCATCGCATAAGATCTGCCATCCCTCCATGCATTTCTCCACGTCACAGAGACCACACTCTTCCTCGCCACACTCCTACCCCCGTCCTCTGCTGCACGACCTGAGCCTGCCTCCCAAATCTTGCCACCTTTACGTAAAGCTTCGCCCCATGCAGTAGTATCCCATTACATTTTCGCACCGCCTCCTTTGCTCCTCTTTCATCCCCAAACCGCACAAAGCCAAACAAAGCCTTCATCCCCCGCCTAACCTTTATGCTAATAAAAACATCCTCCACCTTCCCAGCCACTTCAAAGGCCTTCTGCACTTCCCCTACAATGATGTCACCAACAATGTTATCAATAAAAACAGAGAATTGCTTCCTATCTGAGCGCAGCACCGCCCGGCCATACTATTGGTGTTCGGCTCCTTTTGTTGAAGTAAAAACCTTCCCACTATCTCTTTGATGAGGTTGAAAGCTAGAGCGCGTTCCACGAGAGGTTATTCTGTAGGAGGGTTTGGTGAAAAGATTGGCTGGAGGGTTAGTTTGGCTGCCAATATGCTTGGAAAAATTTTGATACTTAGGTGAAGTATTAGAAGTAAAATCCCGTGGCTTCATTTTCACAATGAATATTAGCTAATCTATAATTTTTCTCTTGTGTCTTATTAGAGGGAGAAGCGAAAGGTTTGCTTGGACCTCAGACGGAACATAGCTTGTGCGATGGAGGTGGTGGACTATTTGGACAAAATCATGAGCGGAGTATTAGTTATTGCTGTGATCATTGTTTGGCTTCTTCTAGCGGAACTTGCTACCGTAAAAGTAATAACCTTTATTGCTTTAGCAATTGTTGGAGCGAAATTTATCTTTGGAGCAAGCTGCACCACTATGCTTCAAGGAATTGTGTTTATATGCGTGACGCATCCATTTGATGTTGGCAACCGATGCACAATTGAAAATATTCAGATTCATATTGAACTATGTTGATACCTATGCCTAGGGCTATAAATGAGTTGAAATAGTTTGGTATTCAGCTCGGTTCATCTTATTAAAAGATCAATTTGATTCGTTTGTTTAGTTAAATAAGCTAAGCTCGAACTCAAAAAGGTTCATGAAAAGTTCGACTCGGTTCGTTCATTTAGTTAAACGAGCTGGGCTCGAACCTTATTTTAGGCTTATTTAGTTAAATAAGATGACTCTAAATCTAGCGGTATTCGGACTCGACTCATTTACAGTCCTACTTATGCACAATTGAAAACTGTCTTTTAATTGTATCCCTTGCTCCCCTCATTATCTCTTATAACATATGTTTTTTCCCTAGGTTTTATATTAGTTGGAGCAATATATGGTAATTAGTTAATTAATTTCTATATGTATGCAGTTGGAGGTCAAGCGAATCGGCGTATGGAAAACAGTTTTCTCCAAAGTCGATCACCAGGACGAGGTGTCATATCCAAATATTATTTTAGCCAAAAAACCAATTGTTAATCATAAAGAGGAGGCAGTGTATCCAAATGACCATGTGGTGTTAGATAAACCCAACGAAGCAAATTGAGAATCTGAAATCAAAAATAGAAGAGTACATTCATTAACTCTTTTTTTATGCTCTTTTAAATTATTAAAAAAGTATGTTCATATAAACTACTTATCTTGCTACCTCTCCAGGTATTTGGATCATACTGAATGGTTCAAGAAACATCCTCATGGTGTGCAATTGAAGGGTAATGAAGTTGGTTATACGATGATAGTCCATTTTAAGCATGAAGATACTATAATGCAAGAGAAAATTGAAGGAAAGCAAGGTTTTTAATGCAAATAAAAGAATTATTAAAAGAGTTTGATATCAAAGAAGACACTAAATGCCCTTCTTCTAGATCTGTAGTCAGTGGGGGAAAAATCATATGTTCGTGAATGACATTAAATTAATTAGGAGTGGATATCTCCGTACTCAAGCTGCCATTGTAACATTGTGTACTATGTTTGTTGTTATTTCTGTTTGCTTTCCTTATGAGTTTGTTGGTTGTGTTATTCATCCATCCTCCAAATATTTCAATACAAGTGAACAAATTCAGTGTTATTCATCCATTATCTGAATATTTCAATACAAGTGAATAAATTTAGCCCCTCCTGAGTGGCAAAATTTATTTTTATTTATTTCAACTTATATGATCTACTGCATCTTTAAATGTATTCAAATTATTCTTCACCTTTTATTTCAATTTACTATAATATATAAACAAATAGAAAATTATTATTCCGCATGCAGCGCTAAATCATCATCATTTTAAAAGAACCTTTGTCAAACATGAGCTTAACATTCCTAACACGTGATTCTTTTGTGCTTAGGGTGTGAATCTAGCACATGTTTTATGGCATTATACAGTATTATAGGTACAAATATTTAATAATATTAGGCGAAGTTTGACATTAAATGCTAGGCCCTTGGTCATACTAGCTCTTATACCTTGAAGTTGAGCTAATTTACCTTAAAGTGTAAGCTAATAAGCTTGCCCTAACTTGCAATTTTATATTATATTCCAATAATTTGATTGGTTACTAAAATATTGTGGTATGTTTGATTGCTTATGAAAATTACATGGAGATAGGATAAAGAAATAAGTTTAAAGAATTAACCATTTAATTATCCCCACAAAAATACAGGAAAAAAATTGCCTTTTTTTCCTTTCCAAATTCACAACCAAGTTATGTTTATATCACATGTATTTATAGAAAATTCCCCTCATTTTAATTTCCCTTCCATCTTCACCTTATTGGATAGCTTGCACTATTTTTTGGAAGACACTCTTCAAGTGTATTATTAGGTAGTTGGAAACTACTAATTGATTAATTTCTACATATATAAATGTCGTTAAAGGCCAAACAAATTGGTGTATGGAAAACAATTTACTCGAAATATGTTACCACAGACAATGTTTTATACCCAAAAATTATTTTAGCCAACATATCAATCATCCATCACAAGATCCAAACGGTTACGTGGAGCTGACATTGAACTCTATTATCAGTAGAGCGGGTAACAATTAACCCAACCAGCCCAACACAATTCAATCCCTATAAAATTCAACCTGATATAATCCGATAAATTTATCAATCCAACCCGATTCAAAACTAACTCAATCCGATCCTTATCCGAATATAAGTGACTTGACCCAACCCTAGCTCATAACTTGCCATTAACTCGACCTGTTATCAATCCGATCCACCATCAACCCGATCCACTATTAATCCGATTTGACTCGACAAAACCAAATTTGATTTTAATCAATTATGATAATAAAAAAAACAAACATGTCATATTATTTATTCAAAGCTTTTAAAAATATATTCTTATTTAAATTTTACTTATTTTTCATAATTTTATTACAAACTTACTTATTCACCAACAATATTCTAATTTTATTAATTTTACATAAAAATACAACATTAAAAAGTCATAATTCATACCTATAATATCATATGCCTATATGACGTTAAAATTAATTCTTACCTATAAGGTTAATGAGTTAGATTAATTTTGGTGATTAGTATCCAATTTGACCTAAATCCAAAGTGATTCGATACAAGATTAGCTCAGCTCAGCTCGAACCCAACTCGACCCATCAAAACCTAAAAAGACCCAATTAGTCAAGTTAACACAAACTTAACCTGTCAAATTAACTCAAACAAAAAATCACCCGGATATGAGCTTATTCAACCTAAATCCTACCTGATAGGGATGTAAACGGAGTGGTTTTAAGGCGGATATGGCCATACCCATACCTGATAAGAAAATCTATAGTCAAATTTATACTCGCACATCAAACGGGTATTTACTAACACATCTATATCCGTATCGATTAGATATCTATTATACAACGGATAATTTATTTATCCGTTATCTAATATTATTCAGCGGATAAATCCATTACTAGACAGATAAATATATTTAAAGTTAAACCAAATGACAATTTTAACCTTATTTTATAGTGTATTTATTTTAAAATTAAGGATAAAAGGGTTATTATATCTAGTAAATGAGTACGGATATTGATATAGGTATGGGTATGCGTATGGATATGGATATCCCATATCTGTATCTGTACCCGACACCAATGGGTATTTTTTTTCATCATCCATATCCGTTTAAGTATTTAATAGATAAATCCATCAGATTTTGGATAAAATCTGTCTCTTTTATATCCCTAGACCCAATCCGATAAACTAACATGAAATAATCTGAACTTAATCCAACCCGATAAATTAACTCTATACAACCAGAATCTACAACAATCCAAATCAGAACTCGATATGACCCAAATAATAAGGGGACCCGAACCTAAAATGACCTGACTTGACCCGCAACCGACCCATAACAAAACATACATAAATAACCCGACTTGAGGATGACCCAACTCACTATAATCCGATCCGTCTGACACGATTGTCACTTATCATTATGAGGATGGAACAAATAAAGAATTTGAATTAAAAAAATTGTAAAGGTAGGTATGTCCACTTCTTGTATTAACTTTTTAAAGTATTACGAAAGCATAGAACTTAATACTTTTCTTACTACTTCAACAAATCTTTATATTATCTTGAGAAAGGGTTCAAGAAAAATTCTCATGGTTTGATGGTGAATAATATTGAAGTTATTGCTACAATAGGTGTCCATTTAAGCATGATGAGCGTGCAATATAACTACGATATCAATTGATGGTCTCTAAAAGAAATGTGAAAAGTTACATGAATATTTATTTTGAATAAAGACTTCTGTTGGCAAACTTCTTATCAAAGAAGACCCCAATGCCCAATATCTTGGCTTTCACAACTCATGGAAGTGAAGATTAAATCAATGTGAAAAATAAATAAAATTAAAATTAATGAAAGAAATTAAATAATTTATGACTCATTCTATTTATCTAATTTTAGCAAATATGTTTATAATGAAAATTGAGAAGTTAGCATGTCTTATGATTATTATTTTTATTAATCATTAATTAATATTATTATTTGATATATAGATTCTGACTTACATTTGAAGTGCTTGGTATAGTGGTGCATGTACATGAAAATGGGGTTGAACAAATTGTCCTATGATATATACCAAAAAATATGCATTATCTTTGTGTCTTTCAAGCATGGTTTATGTATGTCTGATGCATATTTTGTGTTTAAATCTAAGATATTTTTGTGGACTATGCTCTTATATGTAGGCAATGGGCCAATATTGAAAGATTCAATGATTGTTGGAAGTTTGGAGCAACAATGGGACTAAGAATGTAATTATCAAATTTTCTGACAAGCGCCCTTAAAGCAGTTGTTAACATTATTAAAAGTAGAAAGAAAGCTAGCATTTAATGTTGTTAATCAACTTGTGTATTTATATTTATTGAACTAATTATACTATTTTAGGTAAGATATCAAAAAAAGATTAAACACCTTGATATTTAGCCTAATTTTTTATATGTATCCTCTATTTTATATAATCTCACTTAAGCACCTCCACATTTTAATTCATTAGTTTCTTGTCTATATGATACATGAGTTTTAATTTTATTTGCAAATTGATAAATAAATGTTATGGATGTAATAAAAATATATTATTTTCTAAAATATGTAATGTTTATTTATAATATTTATTTTGTTGAAATTAAAGTAAAAATATAATGCTAATAGCAAGATCAATTAAAGATATTTATTGAATTATGATATTTTATCATCTAATTTTTTTAATATAAGGATCCCAAGATCCATGCATAACATCTAACTCAAATTATCAACAAATCATGACCACTTAGGGTTACAACAACATACAAACTTAAACCAACCCAATGGCATTCAAGATCAAAAAAAAACATAATAACGGCATACTAGCCACAACAAACTAACCCCAATGGTAGCCAAGCCTAGACAACAAAACCAAATCTAAGGAAATAAAGTCAAAACAAGACCAAACATACTTAAGCAAAAAGAATCACTTTAAACTAAAATATCAAAATGCCTTATAACATTAAAAAATTAATTTTGAGGCCATAAAGACCAAACTAAATGGAGATAACCATTAACACACCAAAACAAATCAAATAGGAATTTTTTTCCCAAAAAAAAACACCACTTATAAAAAAAATGATTTACAATGGTGAAAAATGTTCAAATATAATAAGAAGCTTATATTCAAAAATCATAAAATTTTATTACCTATAATTACTATTCACATCAAAGTTTTATTCATGATAACCTTACTATTTATGATTACATCAAAACTATCAAAATATCAAAAATATCTCACAAATGTCTTCAAAACATCTATTTTTTTTTTAAAAAATACCCATTATATATTTATTTTCATAATTAACTCGTAAAAAATAAAATAAATACCAAACATTTATAAAAACTCATGAGAACTTAACCAAAGAAAATTTATATCAATTATCACATGTTAAAATCTTAATTGTATACCTAAAAAGTCAAAAGATGTTTGAAAATGCCAATTTATCCTTAAAGAACTAAAAATTCATTTTATCCATAAAACTTGTATGGAATGAATCAAACCGCCAAACTTCAAACACATCTCATTTTTATCATTAAGAGCCCCTTGAAATTCAAAAACATCCCTAAAAGCATGGCTACCATATGAAATACCAAATTTGCCCTAATTCATGCTTATTTTGCACAAATCATAACTAAACAAGTACAAGCTAAAACCATATCATATTATATATCAAGTTTGGTGAAAATGGCTACTAAACACCATAGAGCCATCAAAGTAAATTAAAACCAACAAGAACTTACTCAAAATCTTAGAGGGCAAAAGTCATCGATTGGGTAAAACCATGCCTTATCAACACTTTCAAACATACAAGCTCATACATACTTAAATACATGAATCTACATAATATCAATTAGCATGCCTACACAAATTTCATGTCTACTAACAAAGAGGGAAAGCATAATTATCTTGTAAAAATTAAAAAATTAAAAAAAACATAACCTTTATTTACTACAAGTTTAGAAGGTTTATATCAAAACTTATGCTCCAAGAAAAAGAAGAAAGAAGTAATACCCAATAGTTTAAAAGGATAAGAAAACTCAAGAACACCTCCCCATTTACAATATTTAACCCACTTTTACCAAACAAAACAATAATGGGATAAATCTAATAACTTAGAATAAAATAGGAGAAAAAACCATAGAGGAACAAAGGGAGTAAGGGTGATGAGTTTAAGGAAACCATTGATGCTACCAATCTTGTGCTCACCTGAAGAAAATAATTTGTAACACTCCCATTTTTACTAATTAATTTTTTTTATTTAGAAAAAGCGTAAATCATAGAATATCATGTGTTACTGCCACATTTAACATAAATCTAGCGTTTTTACCCTCCTTATGTCAAGTGTTAAGTCCCAAACAAGTTAGGTCCAAAAATAAAGTAGCAAAAAGAAGAAAAGTAATATAAAATGAGTTTATGAATAAACATCCTCCGTACAACATGCTAACAAAAATTTAATAAGGGACAAAAGTTAGCACCCGAAGATATAATATTGCTTTGCTCTAACTCTTAGACCCAAAAGCCTATTATTAGAACAAAATATCCACCCCTTGACCCATTGATCCATGCCACATTTATACACCTCCGCCTACACCATGGCTTGCACATAATCATCTACAAATATAATATTAGTATTACTTTGCCTCTAAAGTGGTAATATGCTCACATTGTACAAAATTATACAAAAATCAAAAACATGCTTAAAGTAAAAAAAACACATGCAATAACAATATATGATAAATATACTATAACATATGTTCTACCAATGTATCATGCTCGTCATATGAACACACATTACCATTTCACAACCATCTCAAAATCCATTACCAATAGGGTAGTGTACTAATGCACTACCAACCAACTATTATATAACATTAGTAGATACCATCAATAACGTTACTTCCTTATCAATTAGTTTGCTCAAGGAGAGATAATATATACATGAGGGAATTAACATACACCCAGTCATACTAGCGCATGAGAGTGGCACAATACCATTGTACCATAGAACCCAGGGACATTAAGATACACCAGATCATACTAAAGCACGAAGACAACATTGTACCCTTATACATTCTAGGTCACCTAATCCTTAAGTATGCATACCCCTTAAGGAGTCTCAAGAAATCATTAGAGTAAACTAGGGCCTTGCTGCCCACTAAAGCACATCAGCAGAACGACCAAACCAAAAAGAGGGTTAAATCTCATCGTTAGGTTAACAACCGCTAGGAAGGCACTATTCCAAAATTCAAGTTCTTCCACTTTAAATATTATCATTTTATTTAGTGATAACAAATATCGTATAATACACAACAATTCTAATTCCATATTTATCCATTTTTATTTATTTTTTATTATTCAAGTCAACCCAAAGGTTAATGGTTCAAACCAATGTCAAAATTCAACACTTAGGTTATCTTAAACATATTTTGACTTCAACCTAGTAAATTATTCGCCTTGCAGAACATTTTTTATCATAATAAACAAAATATCCTTCTAACCCTAGTTACTATACATTTATCCAATTTATTAACAAGCTTATTTTTAAAAGGACATTTGAAATTCCCCAAAACCTAATTTTCAAGAATTTTAGTTAAATAATAATTTAATAGGAAAATTAATTAAATAAATTATTTTATTAAAATAAAAGGGAATTAATTAGGGAAAATAAAGAAGACAATAATAAATATTATAATTAGGGAAAATTTGGGTATTTTGCTAATTAAAATGGAATTTAGGAAAAATCTTTCAAAAAACCTAAATTAGCCTAAAAAAGAAAATTAAATATTATTTTATTTAAATATTATTATTTTTAAATATCCCAAATATCCTAATTAATTTAATTAACCCAACCCACTATTTTTCTTTTTTCCTTTTTTCCCTTTTTCCTTTCATTTCTTCCTTTTTCTTTCTTTTTCTTTTTCTTTTCTTCGTTTCCCCGAACTGGGCCTGTCCCGTGGCCCAAACCTTTTTTTTTTCTCTTCTCCTTCGGCAGCCTAGCACGCTGCGTTTTGGCACCATTTTTTTTCACTTCCGCCAGTCCGATTCACCCTTCTTTTCCTTCCTTTCTTTTTCTCCTCAGCCGCCCAGTCCAGCCCTCTTTCTTCCTTCTTCCTCTTCTTCCCAACATCAACCTGCAACTCCGCCATAACGCCCCCTGGTTTTTTGCCGCCAACCATGCCCCTTTAACCGGCCGTTACTCCTCTCTCCTCCCCCTGACTCGCCAGCTACCTTGACCTAACCTACCTCCCTTCCTTCTCTCACACAACCCTCCTTTTCCTACACAAATGCCCCTACCACAACTTGAATTTCGCCAACCAAATAACGCCGCTAGTGAACCCTAACCCTACTTGCCCTATTCTCTTGTCATCGCACAGACCTTACCCTCTCATTTAAGCCCTATAAATACCCCCTCCCCAGCCGAGAATCGAACCTTTCTTTGAAACCCAAACTTTCTTCCCTTGTGCACCGCTGCCACTTCAGACATTATTTCTACCGTCTTCGGCCATCTTCGCCACCCACTCTGACCACCTAAGTACTCCCTGCACCACCCTCTAACTAACTACACCACCCATTTCCCTCGATTTGCCTTGCATAAGCCACCCTGGCTGTGCAAAGTAGCCCCCTCGACCAGCCCTTTCTTCCTCATCCATCTCCCTTCGCACCCCCATTAACCACCATTTCCGCAGCCACCACTTCCCTTTACACCTCCCAACAACACCTACAGACCCTCCTCTATCTCCCCCTACTTTTCTTTTCCTCTTCCTCCCTCTCCTCCTCTCCTCCTCTCTTTCTCTTCTTCTTCCACTTTCGGCCACCAGTACCACCACTTTTGGCTATGCCGCCACCCTCATTCTACTCCTCTCCATCTAAGCAGTCACAAACACCCATACTTCCACTCTCATTCTCCCTCTTCTTTTCCCAACTCTCAACTTTTTCCCTTTTCTTCTCTTTTTCTGACCACCGTCGCCACCACCATACACCACCGCTAGTGTCGCCTATCACCACCAACCTAAGATGGAATCCTAAACCCACTCAACCCTTTTTCACTATTTATTCAAGCTTTATTTTATTTTATTTTATTTTATTTTATTTCAATTATTCAAATATATTATCATCATCATCATCATCATCATCATCATCATTATGATTATCATTATCATCATCATCATTATTATTATTATTATTATTATTATTATTATTATTATTATTATTATTATTATTATTATTATTATTATTAGTACTACTTCTACTACTACTACTACTACTACTACTACTACTAATGTTATTATTATTATTTTTATTGAGGGCCGAAGCCCTATTCTATTTTTATTTCAATTATTATTATTATTATTATTATTATTATTATTATTATTATTATTATTATTTCAAAGTAGGGTTGAAACTCTACTTTACATTATCTTTAAGTTATACAATTATCATCATCATCATCATTATTATTATTATTATTATTATTATTAGTAGTAGTAGTAGTAGTAGTAGTAGTAGTAGTAGTAGTAGTAGTAGTAGTAGTAGTAGTAGTGTTATTTTGGTGAAGGGTCGAAGCCCTTATTCTTCCATCTATTTCGAACCATAATATTATTGTTATTAGTATTATTAGTATTAGTACTATCATTATTCTTCTTATTATTTTTACTATTTTCATTATTATTATTATTATTATTATTAGTATCATTATTATTATTAGGGCAAAGTCTTCAAACCTTATATTATCAACTTTTACAATATTACTATTATTTCTTATATCTTTAGCAAAACTAGTAATTAGTTAATGTCATTATTATTAATATATTATTATTTTATCAAAAACCCTAATTTTTGTATAAATTAGGAAATAATAGTATTTTTAGTAAGAGGGGACCTAATATTTAGTTTTTTCCTCTTATAGGTGAAACCAGTCAAAGCTTTAAGGAGGCGTAGGAGCGTGCTCCAAGACCGGTATCATTTTAGATAAGGGTGTAGCTAAGGTCGCATGTAGGTCATGTGTTTAATATGCTTTGTATGCCATATGCCATAATATGTGATGTATCTTATGTGTATTGTTATAAATATTTTATGTATGATGTGGCTTGGAGTTGAAGTATATTATGTGTTATCTTATGATTTGTATACCATATGTTTGTGTGGTGAATGTGATGTGATATGATGTGACTCTAAAAACGTGCATGCTTGGTTATGTAATATAATGTTATGAAGTGAAATGATGTGGAGTTGACCTAATGGGAGGAATCTAGGGTTTTGCATGGAGGAATCTAGGATTGTATATGCATGGGTCTAGGGTTTGCATGGGAGAATCTAAGTATGTAAGGAAGAATCTAGGATTTGCATGGGTGAATTTAGGGTTTCACGTGGGAGTTTTAGGGTTTACATGAAAAAGTTCGAAGGGTTACATGGGATGTGTAAAGTCTGCATGGGAGTAAATTTTACGTATGGAAAGTTTATTTGAGGTGTGAGGAAAGTAATGGAAGTGTTGTTTGGGCGTTTGAATGCTTTGAATGAAAAATAGTACGTGGGACAGTATAAGGGTACATAGGAGATTGAGCTAGGGTTTGAAGTAGCCAGCTAGGGTTTGGCGTGGCTACCTAGGGTTTTGTGGTCACACGTAAATTTGGTGATTAAAGTGTGATGATGAGGGTGGAATCTATAGGTTGTGATGTGTGGAGTATTAAAATGATTTGGGTTATGTGAGGTGGAGTAGGATGGGGCCTCTTCGGCCTAAATTAGGGTTTCAAAATAAAACACTAGAGTGAGATGGGGAGTGGACATGGAAGTGCAAGGTAGTGAGCCTTGACCCACCTATATGGGAAATGGGCTCCAGTGTGGGCTAGAGTAAGGAGGAAAGGATGTTAGGCCAAGTTAGAAAGTATATTAGTCTTATGATGTGATATGGGTTCTTTTTGAAGGATAAGTGTGGAGGGATTTGGTCATGCATGTCTAGGGTTAAAATTTCTGAATAAGATACTTAAGACATTAATCATGTAAAGTGAAAGATTATTGAGCCGGGCCCAAACCGATCCATCGGAATAATAGTGGCCAGGTGTCGGGGTTCCCTAGAAACCGATCCATTAGCGTATAATAGTGGTTAGGGCATGTTTCCCTATATGTGATCGATCCACCGGTTATAATAGTGAGGGATCTTGAGCTCAATAAACCAAACCCTAAGTTTGCTAAGACACATAAAAGACACTAAGTACTTATAGTGGAACACCATGCGAGCAGGGGCTAGACTGATCTACCGGCTTATAATAGTGGTTAGTGTATGTTACTCTATAAGTGACTGATCCACCGCCTATAATAGTGGTTAGGGCATGTTGTCCTATAAGTGACTGATCCACCGGCTAAAATAGTGGAGTTTCTGTACTTGCATGGATTTGATAAAAAGCTTGGTGTGAATCGAGTATCTATAAGAGATTGATTAATAAATTAATCCAAACTACAAATGGGCCTTTATGTATTTACCCAAATGGTCGTATGCTACTATGTTATCATGTAGGACCATATGCTATTTTTATTATTCTACTTGCTTTATATGCTTCTATGTGTTGGCCTTAATGTACGGTTACCTTACTCAGTACGTAGTGTACTGATCACTCTTTTTATGGGTGTTGCTCATTCCCACGAGCAGAATGCCCTTCTAACTTTGTGCAGGTGGGAGATACATTTTTCGATGCCTTTGATGTTCACGAGGTATTAGGCAGGGCTGAGTGTTGAGTATGTATTTGACTCAAAGATCGAGAGTGGCATGACCGGGTTCACTCTTCATGTTATTTTATTTCCTTCTGTTATTTCTTTTGTATCGGATTTTTTCTTTTATGATTTATTACTTTGAATTGAATATTCTAGATGAAACTTTTATCGTTGTAAACTTTATTCCTCTTTTTGGAATTTTTGACCATGTACTCTAATTTTTTATGTTATGATCTTCTATTAACCCTTGGTTTAAGTTTGACGATAATCTTTTCTTTGCCTTAGCACTTGGTACTAGAACGGTCGAAACGAACCAGTTTGGTACGAAGTGTGGGGGTAACATCCCCAAAATTCACATGTTTTAAATTTAATTGTTTCCAGAAAAATAGTAAATTTTAGGGTGCTACAACATTTGTCATGAACTAAAATACAATAATTTGGAATACTCTATCATGAAAATATTATGCAGCATGGAAAAATTCCATATTACCCATATGTAGGAATTTAACATGTTATGCATATAAACTCTAGCATGCATTTATAACTTGTTATAATTTCCATGTTATTCATTAATAATGAATTTAAAGCACATATTAGTGCTCATGATGGAATTAAATCATGATGTGGGAAAATGAAAGTTATGCCCCTAGGGCATGCAATAATGAATTATTTAAACTAACCCTAATCATGTTCACATATCACGACACCATATATCACAATCTAACTAAAATATTTAAACATGTATAGTATATCGTGAAATAGCTTGGAATGGTAAAGCCCTAGACATACATAATATTTTAGCAATAATTTATATATTAGCATATGTATACTTATTCATATTTTAAATACCACAAAAACATAAGTAGCTAGATCAATCCTTATAAAATTGTCCCACGACCAACACGCTTAATTGGAGAGTTCTTAGGATGGAATCACCAAAAGGATGGTATACCATATTGATATAAGTAGCTATATCAATCCTTATAATACTATACTTAATTTGGGATATTACATTGACCCCCACTCAAAGAATGCAACGTACTAGTTGTGCCTCAAACACTAACTATCTCAATACAAGTTTATCCCAAAAATCATCCCACTAGGTGGTTGATTAACTCATCCAAGTTTAGCTCAAAATTTTTCTCTAATACCATTTGTAACACTTGAGAAATTTTTAGAAAATTTCTAAAACTTCCCAGGAAGGACATCCATCCTAAAAATTGTTCCACGGCTAACACGCTTAACTAGGGAGTTCTTATGACGTAGTTACCAAAAGGATGGTATACTATGTTAATATAAGTAGCCAAATCAATCCTTATAACACTCTACTTAATTTGGGATATTACACATGCAAGATAATTAATTTCTAATATGTTAGTATACATTATTTTAGAAATTATAAAATTACATATGTCTAATATCACATTATTTCTCATTCTAATACAAGAACACAAAAATTACCCTAACATAACCTTTGAAATATTTTATTCTAAAATAACCTAAAATGATTGCAACCAAATTCTACCATCTATGAAGTAGTTAGATTTAACTCAAGTTATCACTTAAAAGAACAACCAAAAAGAAACCTTATCCAAAGCAACTCAAGAATCAACTAAGTAGACCACACCTAAAAATTCACAAAACATTAGCACCTATTTTCATAAATAAAATATCATAAATCAAACATTAAATAAAGGTCAAAGTTAATGGATAAAACACATAAAGCTCACACAAAAAGGCACAAATGGCCAAGGCTCTCGTTGGCATGGATATTTTCGTCGAAACTCCATACTATAAAGTAGATGACTAAGCTAGAAGGTCAAGTAACGGAGGGAAGGAAACATTCAAGGCTACAATGGGCTAATGGTTACATGTGTTATTCAGGTTGTTGGGGCTGTATTTGTCAATTCTTCACATGATAACGGATTGGGCTCACCATAATTTCACACAATATTAGGCACACAATGTGAGGCATGCATGCAGAAAGGAAGGTCCTACATTGACATCTATTGGAAAAATGGATTAATTTGTGGAATAAACTTTTCCTTTTTGTGAAATTTAAAATTGGCTAAAGTAAATTGCAAAAAAATAAATTAGATGAGGAAATCAATATTTTTTACTTGAAAAACCCTTCAAGATGAAGTTAAAAACCACAAGACCTTTGGTCTAGTAAAACTTCCACTATAATATAGTAGAATTACAAAAAATGAAATCTCTAGTAAAAACTAGAGGATCTCTCTAAAATAACCTCACCCACAAATGATGGATTACAAGAAGTAATAATATCTCTCACTTTTTATGTGGATCTCTTTCTCACACTTTAAAATAGGGTGTCTCTCACTGTTCTTCACAACTTATGAATCCTCTTGCCTTCTTTAAGCAAAGGTAATTATAGGTGAATATATGAAATGCCATTACGTAATTATAGGATTCTCCATTGAAAGTTTTAACACCAATTGATATGCGAAACTCATGGAGAAGTAACCAAATGGATAATTATAATTACTTCTTCCATAAAAATAGCTCAATGGGCAATTAAATAATGGGAAACTTCCATTTACCAAGTAAAGAAGCCTGATAATGCATTAAACACCACTACTTTCTACCCTTTCATTCTTTTTTGTTTTCTAATAAAAAAAATATTGTTGTGGCCCCACCAAATAGGAGGGACCCCCAAAAACATCTCAAATTAGCATATAGTGGTGGATGACAGGCTTACATAAGGTGGCCACTCCACTAAGAAGGGTTGAGCAAGGTTGTGCTAGATGTCCACAATATAGAAGGAAAACATAGGTTGATGGTTGTTCAACCAAGAGAGGTGGCTGGAAAAATGCATGGATAGAAGTAAAAAATTGGGTGTTGTACTGGCAGGGATGATTGTTGGTGTTGGTTGGTCAAGTTGTGTTATCTATGGTTGTCCGCTAGTGCTACACTCAAAAGAAGCTCAAGGTGGTGCTGCAATAGTGGCGGTGGCTTGAGCAAGAGGGGATGGTTGTGGTGGTTGTTGGTGAAACAAAATACAGAATGGTAGAAGAAGAAAATCTTGGAGAACGGTGTTGGTGGTCGTTATTGGCAATGAAGCTTAAGCGGTGAGGCATTTCAAGGAGACAGAAAAACACCAGGGGGTAGCTACAAGGAAAAAAAATATGTTGGCCTGGCTAGGCGAGTAAAAGGTCAAAAGAACGAAAAAAAGGAAGAAGTTTAGGTCAAAGGGATGATTTACATGAGAATAAAAGGACCTGGTGAGGTGATGATTGGGTTGTGTATGATCAATTGATGAGCTAGGTTGTGTGCAGAAGAGTTAGTGCAAGGATGAGTTTAACAAGGGGTGCATGAAGTTAGCGCATGAGGAGAATTTATTGGCTGTACAAGGGGTTGCTTGGATATTTGTTAGGTTGAGGTTTAGTCGAGTTTCAAGTTGCAACTAAGTTGGGGCTAGTTTGGTTGGGTTAGGTTGAGGAGTGACCGGTTGGGTAAAAAAAATAAGAGGAGAGGAAGCCACGTGAGAGGGAGAGGATTAAGTTTAAGGGTTAAAAGTAAAAGGATTAGGGACTAAAAAATGTTACTTAATTAATTAATTAAGATATTCATAAATATAAATATTCTACCAAATTAATATATTTTAAAGTAAAAAACTAGTATTCTATATTAATGACACGAAATAATAATAATAATAATAATAATACATTCAAACCTAAAAATAACTTCTATAATTAATTACACATAATTATTAATTTTATAATTAGGGTATCTAAATTTGAATTTCTACAAATGGGGTATTACATAAGTGGTAGAGAAGGATATAAGATTTAAGAACCTTAACATTTAAGTTTACTAAATATATCTATCAAAAATATCGATAGCACGAAGGGTAGGTAGAACCATCTTAAGCCAACCAAGATGAGTGGTTCTCATCCACTCTAATTCAAAATGAAAAGCTGGTATTTATTAACTTATTATGTCTAAAAATATTTGATTAAATATAAAAATTTTAAAATTAATTGTACTAAAGTTTATAATAATTTATATTTCAATAATATTAACATATAGTGATTCTCAAAAGTTCATAAATTCTTGATAGTTAAAAAGAGACTTTTGGAGCTAAAAACACATGATTAAGACGTATTGGCACAATAAATAATGTATTTTTACCAATAAATTGATTTAGCATTACAAAATAATCTAGAAGACCAAAAAAAATTAGATATTCAAATATCCATATAAAACAAGAGTATTCGAAATGTTCATAGGCCAAAAGTGACTCAAAAGTCTCACAAAATACAAAACTATAAAAAAGACTAAGAAATCCTTAACAAAATGTTTCAAAAAAAGTAACTAGGATTTTAAAGTATTCAAATGATGTAACAAAGCATCAAATTAAGGTAACTTTATATCTAAATAAATTAGTTTTTCAAAAAAAAAGGTAAGGTATTACATTTTATAAAATGGAAGTTAATGAACAGATTGTATGTTCAACATGAAAACAACCAATACCTTACTAATGTAATAATGAAGTCAAAAATTGTAGAAATAACAAGAAATAAGATGGAATTTGAGGCTAGGGTATAAAAATGATAAGGTTGAGAGTGTAAAATATCCCATTTGGCAGCAATAATAAAGAGGGCAAAATGGTGAGAATGGTGAGAATTGATCATTGCCATAAGACCTACTATAATATTCTTCCATAGAGGATAAATAAAATACCATTATAAATGAAAATAAAATATGTATGGTCAAAGGACACATCTTAGTATGATTCCTGATGTCATATAAGCTTAGAATATATTATATGCTCCTCATCTTTTTTTTAAAAAAAAAATCACAATTCCCCTATAGGCTTTTATCATACATGTATACATACATACATACATACATACATACATACATACATGTGTGTGTGTGTGTGTGTGTGTTTTCAAAAATGTATTTGTTCATATACACTATGTAAGTGTCTCAAAAATACTAATGATTTCATATGCATAATTAATTGTGTAATAAATGATTGTGTATATGCCAACTAGTGTTGATGTTTTTTTAATGACTATATTGTGTTTGCGAATTTTTGTATGAGTATACCATGTTTTCTTCAAATGAAAAGACTATAATATATAAGAAAGATTTTGGCTTACAATAATATTACTTGCCACAAAACTAATGTTGTAACAAAACCTATGTTGGATGGAAACTCCATCGACTTGACATTTTTCCATTTCTCATTTTACATCCTCATTCCTATAAGTAGATAAATGTACATTATTTTTTAAAATATATCTTCCCTTTTAGGATGTATTCATTTTCGTATCCTCATTTATGTTCAACATTAACCAAAATCACCATTGTATAAGGATTTTCAATGATGGTTTGTTGATTAAGGAATTCATAGATAGTAAAGGTTATGTAGGCTATTTTAGAGAATGATAATCATCATAAATGGAATTTCCATGGCGGCCCACTGGACCATTTCACCTTCATCTAAGTCTACGACTATGTTTCCGTTTGCTGCCAATGTGCCCTCTTTTTAACCATTATTAAAGGGGATATTTTCTACGAGTGTTTGACTTTATTCTCAATTCAATCAAATTGTTTAACAATATTAATTGAGTTCAATTCTTCAACAAGAGTTAATATAGCTAGGAATTAGCTAATGGAGATACAAGTGTAAAGTAATTCATATATGGTCCAATAGGAATCTTAGTAAGAAGATGAGTCATGTAAGCTAAGTGTAATACATATTTGAACTCTAAAGGCTTAATTGACTACGCTATATTACTTCATTAATTATAATACCCTATTTTTAGAAACCCTAATTATAACTTATTAATTATGTGTAATTAATTACCATAATTATTGTAGGAAATTTTGTATGAAATTTATTATTATTATGTGTGTTATTATGAAGAACTAAATATAAATTTATTTAGGTTAAAATTTGATATAATATAGGTGATTAATTTTAACCCTAGTTTGGACATTAACATGTATTTATTTTATGCGAAACCCTAGCTCTACTAACTAAATGGTGTCTCGTTTTTGGTTACTCTAACTAGAATTCCTAATCTTATTGAGATTTTTATTTATTTCACACTCCACCTTTCCCAAAATATTTATGTCCTTCATGCGAGCTCTCCCTTTATCACCCCATGATTTGACTCATAACTCATCCATACCCTGTCTGCTTTTTCTAGCAGTTTGCACACTACCCTTACACATATAAACCCTCCTTCCTCCCTTATTTTCTTTTTGATACAACCAAAGTCAAAACCCTTTGGTCTGAAAAATCATTCTCATCCTCCCGAGCTTCCATTTGTAGCATCCTTGACCTTCTCCTTCATTTTTCCCAAATTTTATCGAAGTTATCTATGTCAAAAGTCTACAAAATCACTCTATTCCTCCTCCCCTACGTGAGAAACTTATGCGTCACACCCTTTGGAAACATAAGAAACTCACGTTGCTCCCCCCTTTTGTTGCATCCATAGCTCACATCGATTCCTGGAGTCTTCAATACTTCCATTTGTTGCGTGAACCTCTACTATTTCCTCCTCTTTGCTATCTGACATTGTTATGTTTCCCTCCCCTTTGTTGAGTGAGTGAGTGATTCTCCTCTCCCCCTTTCATCATGAAGAACTCTAGCTGCTAAGGCCCAATAGTGTGATTTTCACCGGTTACTACTCCCTTGTTATATTTCTACCTCACTAGCTTCCTTTTCTATAGTTGTCTTCTATTCCTTTGTAGATTTGGTTTTAGTTAATCAGTGTTGATTGTTGTATTTTATTAGATGCTAATATATATTTTTAGGTGTATCTTGCTTAGGTAATCCTTGAGGTGTCGTGGAGAAGATAATTTTTTTGTGTTTTTACATAGCTTAAATTTAGGTAAATTCAATCAATCATGGGACAGCAAAATTTTTATGTGATCTTTATAGGTTGCTTAGATCTAGAATCATGCTAGAATTTTATTTTATGCAAATGTTATGAAAGTGTGTGATAAAGCGCAAGCATGATCTTTAATAATTAGTTGGTATGTTTGACTTATCATTAAACATGAGATATATGGATGTCAAATATGTAACGAGGTTAACGTATGCATGGCTAGGCACCGCTAAGGAAGAAAAAACATAAATAGTAGTTAGAAAAGTGGTATACATAGTGATTTATAACCGTTGCCAAATCCATCACGCCATATTATGTACATGACGGTTCTAAAACCTGTGTATAATTTATTAAATTTAGCTTGAAAATTTTTGGGGCCATAATATATATGATGGTTTAGATGATATAAATGATTTATAATATCAATACATATGGCAGTTATATACCACAACCATCATGTATACTCATAACATGAACCTCCCAAACATTTTACCAAAGGGAATACACAACGATTTTGTCTAATAACCAATGTGTATTTGTAATCCCCCAAAATTTTAGAAAACTATTAATTTAATAAATAGATTTTATTTAAAATAAATTAGCTTTTAAAATTATTTAGTTTAATTATTTTATGGATTTTTGAGTATATAAATTTGGATAGGAGTATTTAGTAAATTAAAAATAAATATTTTGTTATTTTATCATATTATCTTCATTTAAATAATTTTCCAAACTAATATTTTACTAAAACTCTCCTTTTTGAACCAATATATTGAATTAAATTATTAAATTAAAAATTTATCAAGAATATTATATTTTATTATTTTCTAAATTAAATTAAGTTATTTTTCTCTATTTTCCATTTTCCCTTCTTTTTCCTTTTTCTTTTCCTTCTCCTTCTCTCCTTTTTCTTCTTTCCTTTTCTTTTCCTTTTTTCTTGGCTTTGGGCCACCAGGCTGGGCCTGCTCCCCTCCTGCACTTGGGCCTCCGGCCTGCTCCTTCCCCTCCTCTCCTTCTCCGGCGCACAACCTAGACCCCCTCTTCCTTTTTTTTTTCTTCTTCCCTTCACCTTGGATCGGCCGGCCCAGTCTTTTTCTTCCCTTCCCCAACCGGCCTGATGCTCCCTGCCCTATCTTTTTTTTTCTCTTCTTCTTCTACATCTCGATCCAGCTACTACCCGACCCGTCGCCATCGCCCCCCCGAGCACCCCGCCGACCACCACAGCTTGCAAGCACTGCCACCATTTGTCTCGCCCTCTCTCTCTCTCCCCTGTATTTTTTTCATTGTTTCGGAAACTGGGCAGCCATGCACCCCATCCCGCATGGCTCCCCTTTCCCCTCTTCGTTAACCTCTCCCTGCCACCCTAGACACTGCCGCCGATCAGCCACCTGCCCCCTCTCTTCTCCCTCTTCTTTTTCTTCTCCCCTTCAGCCATTTCCCATTCTTTCAAGCTCCTTACCCCCCGATCTCCCCTTCTCTTTCATTTTCTCCCCCTCCACTTTTCCCCCTGTTTTGTGCACCACCGCCCCTCCGCCGCACCCAGCCCCTACACCGTCTTCTACACCCTTCTACTACCGCCCTACACTGCCCCAACACCGTCCAAGCCACCCCGCAACTCCACCTTCCTCCTCTCTTCTTTTCCTCCCCATTTTCTCCCTTTTCAGCAGCCCACCAGCAACCCCTCCTTCCGCCGCCGTCCGGCCGCCTATGCCGCCACCCACACCACCAATCTCCCCCCGCAACCTCCTCTACCACCCCCATACCTTATTTTCCCAAAACCAGCCCCTACACCCCTTCATTTTTCCCTCCTCTTTTCCTTCCTTCTCAGCCCCTCCACCTCAACCCACCTCGGCAACCAACTTCGCCACCTCGCCGCCGCATCCGCCGCCCTTGGCCGCCCACAGCCCATCCCCAGCATCCATCTACACCCCCTCTTCACTCCTACACCATTCCCTTGCCTTGAAACCTCCCCCACCTACCCTCTTTTCTAGCCTAAAGACCCCAACCCGAAAATAACCATTATTCTTCCTTCACCCTCCCCTTCGAGCCTTCCCCTTTTTATTTTTGCATGCAACTCATGCTGATAAAAGTATGATAATAGTTAATTTAATTATTTTATTTAGTAAATTTTATAAGGTTTTATGCTTTGATTTTTTAGTTTTAATATAATAATTATTGATATTATTTTAGGTGTTGATTTTGCTATTAAAAGCTTGAATCTTTAACTAGAATACCGGTAAGATTCAATTTTACGGGAATTAAGGTAATCATTAAATCCCACTTAAATGCATGGATAAACGTATGTTTACACATTAAGATTTTTAATATGTTATTATTTTCAATATTTGGTTGTTAGCATAATTTATATGTTCGCTTGCATTGTTTAATAAAAAGGAAAGTATGCCCTTTATGTGCTATGTGTGGAAATGTTGCTTAAGGAAAGAGTTTGGCTATTAATGGAAGCATTAAGTACCTATCCTTGTTATTTTATGTTATTGTGACCCTTTATGCATGAATAATATTATTGTTAGCCCTAGGGGTATTTTAGTAATATTCCTTGTGCTAGATTATGGCCTAATATGTGTGGGTGCTAATATGTATTTTGTTAAAATATAATGGCAGGTGGAGTTGGATATTGTTAATGGAGTATTAATATTATTATTCCATGTGGTAATGTTAACTTAATAAAAGTGGTGTAATAAGGGGGTAAAGTGTTAATTTTGGAGGCAAAAGGGCAATATGATAATTTTATGATTAAATGGCAAAATGGTAATTTTATAAGGGGTGTTATGGTAATTTTGGGAGTAAAGGGTAAAGTGGCAATTTTGAAGTAAAAGGGCAATATGGTAATTTTATGATTAAATGGAAAAATGGTAATTTTATAAGTAAAGGGGTATTATGTTAATTTTGGGAGTAAAGGGTAAAGTGGTTAGGTTACGAGTAAAAAGAGCAATATAGTAATTTTATAAGCAAATGGCCAAAATGTTAATTTTATAAGTAAAGGGGTATTATGGTAAATTAGGGAGTAAAGGGTAATATGGTAATTTTGGAAAAGAAGGGGAAAATAGTAATTTTTAAGAAAAGATAAAAATGGTAATTTTGGATGTAAAAGGGTAAAATAGTAATTTGTAAAATAAAAGGAGTATTATGGTAATTTTATAAGCAAAAGGGTATTGTGGTAATTTTTGTAAATAAAAGGATATTATGGTAATTTGGAAGTAAGGGGTAGAAGGGTAATTTTGTAAATTAAAAGGGCATTTATGGCACACTTGGGAGTAAGGGGTAACTTGGTAATAATGATAACAACGAAGGATAAATTGGTAATTAAACTATGATTATAAAAGGGTAATTGGATAATTATGATAATAGAGAAGGGTAATTTGGTAAATTAACCAATAAAAGGGCATTATTGTAATTTTAATAATGGAAAAGGGCAATATAGTAATTATAAGAATGGATAAGGGAAAATTAATAATTATAAATATGGAGAAGGGTAAATTGGTAATTATAATTATGAAGAAAGGTAAATTAATAATTGTAATTATGAAGAAGGGTAATTTGGGATTTATAATAATTAAAAAGGGTAAAATGACAATTATAATAATTGAGAGTGGTAAAATGGTAATTATGATAAAGGAGAAGGGCAATTTGGTAATTTACCTAACCAAAGAGGCAATTTGGTAATTTAACCGACTAAAGGGTAAATTGGTAATTATTTAACCAACTAAAGGGGCAAAATAGTAATCATGATAATGAAGGAGGGTAATTTGGTAATTTATCCAACTCAAGGGCAATTTAGTAATATAACGAAGGAGAAGGGCAATTTGGTAATCTAATCAACCAAAAAGGGAAATAGTTTAAGGTTAACAATTATGAAGGGTGAATGGTGATCTAAAAAGCGTAGGAGATAACTTAGTAACATAAACCCGGCAAGGGGTAATTTGATAATTATGCAACCTTAAGGGTAATATGGTAATTTGTCAAGTGAGGAAGGGATGGCTTAGAAATTATATAAGTAAGGGGTAAATGAGTAATTTGTACCTAACATGTCATTGTGATTGTGGAATTTTATAATATGACTCAAATAACGCTGATTAGTAAGGTAAGAGTATTTGATAATTAGTAAGTATTACGAGAACGAATACTAACTCGGAATTATATGAGATTATGATGGCCTTAATGATTTCTCTGTGTTATCTTGGATAACTGCCTGAATAAGAAACGACTAATGATATCAGAACGATTGAAAGTGAATAAGTATCTGATTATTGTGCTTTTTGTGATCACTTTAATTAAGACACTAACACTTAAATTGAAAGACCTCGAGATCGGGAATGGTGACTCTTTAGGGGTCGCTACCCTAAAGACTTGGTTTAGTCCACGATTATTCTGGTATTTGCTGGTGTGCCTTTGTGCCCCAGCCAGGCCCTATATCTTACTCTATCTAGCTCTACGGACCTAGTTAGGGGGTATGCATACTTATATATTAGGTGTCCTTGTTTGTAGGGTACTGAGTAGCTTTTATACACCAGTACGACCAGGGTACCTTTGCGTCCCTGGGTTCATGGTTGAAGGGTACAAAGTAGCTTGTATGCACCGGTACGACTGGTGTACCTTTGTGTCCCGGGTTCGTGATCTCCCGTCCGAGGTAAATAAATGGAATTGTTGTGCTGATTAAAGAAAGGAAAAATACTCATCATGAAAGTGGAAGATTAATGAGACTGGCCCCGTTGACTTATGATATTGAGTACCGATCCACCGGTTACAATAGTGGCCCGGGAGCGTGTTGCCTTGGCAAGTGATTATGAGTACCGATCCACCGGATATAATAGTGGCCTAGGAGCGTGTTGCCCTAGCAAGTGATTATGAGTACCGATCCATCAGATATAATAGTGGTCCAGGAGCGTGTTGCCCTGGATGATGTTGATATATATTTCGATCCACCGGCAATAATAGTGGGGGTCACGAGCTCAATAAAATCATTCATGGATGTGAATAAAGTTATGGAAAAATACTAATCACATATAGTGGAGCACCATGTGAGTCAAGGCCAGACCGGTCCACCGGCGTATAATAGTGGTTAGGTGCGTTCTGCCTTATAAGTGACCGATCCACCGGCTATAATAGTGGGGTTCTCGCACTCACATGGATATAAAATATGAGATTGATTGAATAATGATGGACTAATGGCTTAAGGCCCGAATGTATTGATTTTGCACTATGACATGGCTTAAGGCCCGAAAGTATCGATTGTTCATAACGACCTATTGATATCTGATGTGATTGTTAATTATTTGAACGTTATATATACACATCTTGTTATATATGCATGTAGCTTTGTATCATGTGTCACAATACGGGCCTGCTTTTAAGTGTAACTTTAAAGGGTTACTCAGTACCACAGTACTGAAGGGTTCCACTCGTGGGGCCCCTACCTATTCAATGGGCAATGTCCCTTGCAGGTCCAATTTCAGGTGCTACTCAAGTGGGCAACGAGAAAGAGCGTAAGGATTATCCGGACTCTTAGGGTTCTCCCTTTACTTTTACTTTCTGGTTTAAATGTATTTCTTATTCTTGTAACCACCATTGGTAGAACCTATTCTTATAAAATGTTTACTTGCGCTACCCTGATTTAAAATGGTTTGAATTTCTAGCAATTGATATTTTGTTCTTTAGCCTTAGCACTTGGTACTGGAACGGTATGAGTGAACCGGTCTGGTACTAAGTGTGGCGGTAATATCCCTAAAATTCACCGTTTAATATTTTGCTTCCGCAATTTCTTTTAATAAAACGAAATTTTTCAGTAGTGAATTTTGGGGGTGTTACAATATTCCCTTCCGGTGAATTAGGAAGTTTTGTTTATGGTGTATACAATGGTTTTGTCTAATAATTGCAATGTATTCCCCTTTTTTTTTTGGACAATGCACCATACCACATTCTTTCCAAAAAAAAATTGCACGTGATTTTTAAAATGCTTTCACCAGCATCAGCACTTGCCACGGCAAAAACAAGCATACAAAACCATATAACTTCACCAATTTTATACTTTCATTATATGTTTGCATACAAGACCTTACACAATTTTTTTTCACTCATATTTATACTCTGGGTACAAAAATTTAAGGAGCACGTATAATCCTACAAATAATCATCATAAAACCTTATAATAAAATCTAACCATTTTTCTCTAACTTTATTAATCTTATTTTCATCATACTTGCATACCTCAATGGGTTGATATACCTAAAAAATATGGAAAGTATCATGTTATTATTAATGTATATAGTTGTTTCATAATTAATATGAACTAAAAAAAGTAAATACATTCTTTTCCTCATTCCTTTTAATGTTTACAAATAATTTCTTTCATGAATTTTATGGCATAGTATCCACAACTTACATTATATTGTTGTCGTTGACACTAACAAAAAAAATAAAAATTAAATTATTTTATTAGTTTCTCATACTAAATACTTAAAAATGAATGAAAATTATTCTTAAACAACATACTACACACCTTAGTTTACTTCCAAGTCATAGGGGTGGTGGTGTTATGCCCTTCTTCAATGGCCCAAAATATGTCTTAAATGACCTAATTAATGTAGTAGCCATATATTAGGAAAAAAAATTATGTATGTGGTTCTAATTAATATCATTTTATAAATAAATATTTACCATTAAACCATTGATTTTGAATCAGATTGAGGATTTCCAACAATTAAATCCAACCAATATGCAATCTCTAAAGATGGTTGCAATATCACTAGTCCCTAGTGCATGTCAAAGAAATATGAAGCAAAAAAGAGGAATTGTAGAGCCATCTTCATTACATCGACCATATATGGAACACATTCAATATTATAATTTTCATTAAATATCATGTTTGAGCATAAAAAACTATATACATTGGATCTATCTAATACATCTGATAAGAAGTTCTCTTTTAAGAACATATGACCATGAAAAATAAATTATATATATAAAGTATCAAAGTATTTCTTTACACTAGCATTTAAAATAAATTTTAATGTGAATGGATTTAAATTACCTCGTATATATGTTGCCTTGTCACAAGTGTCGGATATCCTCTACTCCAATTCAGATACACACATCCTCTGATTTCATTTGAAACCCTACTAGAAGAAGAATCCTATTAGAGTTTCCACATTGAAAGAACTTCCACGTATGCCACTATCTTCATGTGATGCATATTGGGAAGAATGTATCTGATTGAATGATTGGTATGCTTTTGAATGTGCTAAAAAGAAAAATGATGGCATAAATGTTCGGTTAGACTTGGTCAATATGGTAAAATAAGAGAATTACATTTGCAAAAGGTAGGAAATAGATCCCTTTTTTTTACCTCTTTCATGTTATACTTTTTACAAAAAAAAAAAGAATATATCTTGGAGTGAAGGTTCCTAAAGAATATTCATTAAACACTAAGAAACGTGTTTCTCTAAAGTATTTGAATTTATTGGGTATGAACTCTTATTATCATCATATTCTTATTCAAGACTTATTGTCGATTGCTATACATTCTATCTTACTAAGTCGGGTTTGAAGTGGCATCACCATATTTTGTTTTCTTTTCAAGGAAATATATAGAAATATTATTGAATCTATAAGGTTAGATAAATTATAAAGTGAGGTTGTGATTATATTATGCGAGCTTGAAATGTATTTTCCTCCATCATTATTTGTAATCATGATTCACTTGGTTAGGGAGGTTGGATTATGTGGTCCATTTCATTTGCATTGGATGTATACATTGGAAAGGTATATGAAATTATTAAAAGGATATGTGGGGAATTCTAACAAGCCTAATAGATGCATTGTTGAGAGTTATCTAGTGTAGGAGGAGACAAATTTTTTGTGTGAGTTCTTACCCAATGTTAATATGATAAGCCTTCCTAAACTACATAGAAAGGAACAAGGGAAAAGCTACAAAGAATTTTGTATGGTCATCATTGATGATGATCAAATGTTTTCTCAAACTCATCTCTATGTCCTTCATAATAGAGATGATGTTCAACCATATGTGGATCAACACATGGGTAATTTGAGGGATTAAAAGCCATCTAGAAGGGGGAAATATATATAAGATAGACACAATAACTCTTTTTCATAGTGGGTGCTATTATAATTGTTTAAATATGATACTAATTTATATTATTGTTGCACCCTCTTCGTAGGGAAATGATGTGCTACAGCTCATATATAATCAATGGTTTTAATTTCTACATAAAAGAGTAAGATTACATAAGTAATATACAAAACAATGGTGTGCTTGTAATATCGAAAGCTTTGTATATATCAAGTGTCAAAGACAAAAATCCTACTTATGCATCAATGCCATATTATGGGGTGATAGAGTGCAAATGACTATTGGATTACACCACTTTTAGAGTTCCTTTATTTAGGTGAAAATGAGTTAATAATCAAAATAGAATATGTACTAAGGAATCTGGATTTAAAATGGTGGATATTTCAAGGCTTGATCATAAGCAAGACCCATTTATGTTGTCTTTACAAGAGAAATAGGTACTCTATGTTACTAACCCAGCTAAAAAATGGTGGTCCATTATTTTAAATGCAAACAAATGGGAAGATCACATATAAGGAGAGAATGTTTTGGTTACCAACCATGATGACCTTATTGATGACCTCTATGAATTAGATGATCAAGAAAAGGGTTATGTACTTCAATCGAAGTTTGTGCATTAAGAGGGTTAGCACTATAGATTAAAGTGTAATAGATGATTGGTTTAATTAATTTAGATGTGTTGTTTTGTTTTATTTTATGCATAAAGGTTTATTTTTTTATATTTTAGCTATATTGCATTTCATATTACTTTAATTACTTCCAAATCTAAAAATTTTATTTGTTGTTTTAGGTATGAATCCTCATGGAGATGCTACACACATTGAAGAAGGAGAAACGCAAAGAAGATAAAGAGTTAGAAAATTTTTTATAGAAATAGATAAAATTTCATTATAATTGATGTTGATTTTGATGAATTCGAGAATCCAGTGGGAAAGAATAAGGATTCATTCTTGGACTATTGTAAATCTAGCATTCGTGCACACATTACCATCACTTATTGAACTTAGAGGGATGCTCAAAAAAATTTGAATGATAGGGTATGGGATGACACTATTGTATGATGTGAATATTAAAAATAGATATGACTTTTTTTGTTGTCCAACCATATGATAAATTAATTATATGCATACTAACTATTTGATTCTTTAATATTGTAGAAAGGAGTTAATGTGGGACAATAACATAAGAAGCTTGTTATAAGTCGAGTTGCAAAGTCCTATACTTGTTGAAAGTTTTGGATGGTTAATAATCATATGTATGCTACTAATGGTATTATCATGCCCACACCCCCAGATATCCATAGGGATATGATCACCCTCGACCAAGGGAGGTATTTCTGTTCATAGAGGATTTCAAAGGAATATGAATTACATAAGAATATATTATCATTAATTTTGTAATATAACTAGATTATACTTAGCTTATAATTCAAACTAACATAATGGATATATTCAATGGGACATGAAAAAGGCTCCAAGAACAAAGCTAATGGAGAGAAAATCATTTATGGTCAGAATACAGAGTATAGAGGCAACTAGGCAGCTAGAAAAGCCTTAGTATGAAATATATATATATATATATATATATATACCTCTATGTCATTATTTTATGATATAATATTATTATTAAGTATTTTTACTTGATTTAATAATAGAAACAACAGATAGAGGAATCAGAGCTTACTCTAACCCTATATGTATATGTTGAGGAATCAGCGTGGATTTATAGAGATCCATGCCAAACTGATATTAACAAGATTATACACAATTGAGAATTCAAACACAAAACAGAATAATTCAAGAAAAAGTAGAGATCTTTTTTCATGATCTTGTGTAATTACAAGATAATTAACTAATCAATCAATCAATTACACAAATATATATAATGGAGAATTCTATGGAGATGAAGAAGAAGTTAGGACGCATGACTCCCGACGGATAGGGTTTCAACATGTCGCCTTTTATAGAAGAAAAAATCTATGCAGCATAACAGTGTGTTTCAAAAATAAGGAAAAATACAGTCCGTATTTAGGAAACACGGAACCCTTGTGTTTATTTTCTTACTTTCAACATTTCCTCAAAACACATCAAAAGTTTATCTCAGAAATATTGTTCGTGTTTATTAACATGGTACCCCGACGGATAGGGTTTCTCACATAAAATGTCATACTACACCAAACTTTTCCAACACCTACACAAATCAACACAATGGTGTGTTGTGTTCAAATACTTGGTCAAAACTCACAGTATCCCAAGAGCGAGATGATATTTGGATATATGCTAGGGTAAAGAAGGGAAAGCCTACCAACGAACCAACTCAACATATGGTTGAAAAAATTATATGGCCTACAATATTTCTCTTTACTTAGCTTAATATGGTTACTTATCCCTAAGTATTTTTCTTACTTATAATAGAAGGGTTTGAGAAATCACTCTCTAATTGGTGATTTTGACAAAGAAGACCAAAACAACCTTTAAACACATGCATTGGTCACTTAGAATCATGGTTACCAATGTAGGACATATAGTTATTGGTTCAACCTATCTAAAGTTTTTGGAATTTCCCTAGTTCTTGCCCTTCAAAGGAAAATTTTGAAAAGATGGAGAAAGAAATGGTGATATTAAAGGAATTACAAGAGGTAATCCTAAGAAGATTGGATTGTATGTCATCCTCCTCACAATGTCTAGTTCAACCCTCTAAATCTAGTGTCGTTGGGCCTTTTTCAAAAATTAATGATGTAATATACTACACTACACATTATGTACTTAAATGTAATTTTTTTATATAAACTATAATCTACATTTAAATTTGTGGCCATAACTTGAATTTGTTGACTATTACAAGGTCGGTGTCCTTGTGACTTACAAGCCATAGAGGATGGGCTTATTGTGGCAAATGCTACCGTCTTTAGTGAGTCTAATTCAACCAGTCATTGGGAGTTGATAAAATTCAGGTCTCATTCCATAATGTCTTAGAGGCATATATAATGGAGCTAGTGCCGGATGGTGTGGCATATAATTGAGAAGAATATGATATAGCAGTACTTTGCTTATTAGTAGGGTAATTTATTGGATGCCTCAGTAACCTTATAATCATGAAAGATGAGGTAATTTAATTTTTTTAATTATATTACATTCTTGTTACTTAGGGTGGCAATATACAATCTAATAATTATATTTTCCACTCTTTCTTACTTACAATGGTCATATTATAGCAAGAATTATTAGTAAAAGGGAAATCAAGGAGATGGAGAATGCAGAAGCCTAAAAAGCCTTAAGCATAGAAATGATAATCAAGCATCATAAATAATATTTCTTTATAAATAACCTCCTTCTCACAATATTAAGTAAACTGAAGATACGAATCAAATACTTCATGAAAGAAAATTTTCCTTAGTTAGGGTTTGAACCCCTCAAAACAACTCCCTCGAATACTTCACAATATTACTTAATGTTTGATTGTGAGCTAAATATCATTAAATAACATTATTAATAATATTAATAGAGATTAGAATTTCATTAATAAGGATTATTACATATTTAAAGTGGGCTTTTTAGAAATAATCTTTAGAGAAAACATTATGTGTTCCAGCTATTAGTTTCTTGTATTAAAAGGGAGTTCTTGAAACATAAATCGTGGCTAAATTATATTACAAAATATCTCTAAGCTAGTTTTAAAATAATTCTATGAACCTCATGATTCCTCAATGATCTGGTTCATCAAGTATTGACATGGTTAAAGAAATTTTATTTTGGAGAGCCAATAAATAGTTTTGCATTTATTTTAAGAAAAGACCCTGAAAAAAAGATATCCATCCTAATATTTACTTCGTATTTCTATCCACCTCTTTGATCTACTAATACAAGAATTTTATAGCAGCTGTTGAACCTAAACACTATTTTCTTAAACACTCACAAAACAAGGGCAACTCATTGTTAGTGCATTCGAGCTAAGAACAAATTGTTTGCTTAATTTAGAAGCATCTACGTTATCACTCGTTAGTGTATCATTTGTTATTGCTTAGAGTTAAGAGAACAATTTGATGAGTTTGTAATTCGGATGGAGTTTGGCAAAATTGCTGGCGTGCAAAGTTTACAATCATAGCAATTCCAAAGAAAACATCGCTAACAACGGACATAGATTAGAAGACGTCGTTATCTCTCTACTTCTTAACATTTGCTCAATCATAACTGATCACATCACAGAATGAGCAAAACTACTGTCAGAATGAACAATCTAGAATTTACCGCAAAATAGCAAATTATGTTAGTACATACAACATTGCACCTACAAATACAGCACCGAATATGATCATTCATCCCTATTAAACTACACCAGAGGCATTATTAATGCATCAATCCTGACCATCATAAATCTATACATACTACAGAGGGCTAACAAATGGCCTACTGTTCGACTTCCAACTTCATTTCTGAGCCTAGAGACGATTTGTATTCACTAAGTTTCTTTGGAACATCTTTCAGCACAATATTACCACCTTTATAGCCATTAATCAAGAGTGTAGCAATTTTATTCCTCCACTCGGAACCATCCAACACATCCTTCCTATCATGAACCACCCTGTCGCAGTAATTCAACATTGTGCCCAGACCAGTGTTTGGGGTCCAACCGTACTCTGCTAAAACTCGTGCTTCGCCTTCAGACAAGTCTTCACCAACCTGAGACAATTAGAGAACCAGAGAAAATTGCAACTTAGAATCAATTAGAGAGAACATATCAATAAAATATACAGATGAATAAAACTCGCACAG